>CM053586.1:200428252-200449313 GCA_028646515.1 Pseudochirops corinnae
CTGGGGTCCTCCCAGCTGCCGTAGCTCTCAGGAAGATGCTGGGACTCTTCCTTCTTACTTCCGGCTGACTGGATAATGAAGACTCCAAGACCAAGGCCCAAGACAATGATCTGGATCCAGGCCGCTCAACGCGAGAGCACTGGCCTGAGAACAATCGCTTAGTTCCCCTGCTGTCTGCAGGCTGCAGGTGGGAAGCTGCAATGCAGAGGCGGGTGCAAAACCTCTGCCATTCGCTTTTCTGCTCTGGAGGTCTTTTGGCCATACTGCTTTTCTCCCCCTTTCGCAATTCCCACTTAGCTAATTCTGAACGCTGCTCGCAGCTGCTGCTAATCCGCTCACCAGAGAGGCTCCTCCACTCCTCCTGTCCAGCCACCCCTGGGGCACAGCCACGGCTTCAGGCCAGGCTGGTTTCGGTTTGCAGTGCTGATATGGTTCCTCGTAGCCAAGCTGACTTTAGTGGGAAGTATCTTTGTGTGCGTTTTGGAGTTCTAGCATTGGTTTAGAGTCCTATTTTATGGGTATTTTGGGGTGGCTATGTGAGAGCTGTGATATGTTGCTGCTGCTATGCTGCCATCTTGGCTCCGCCCCCAACATACATGTTTCTTTCTCAAATTCAGTACAGGAAAAAATTATTAAGTGCCTACTTACATGGAACACTCTACAAAATATGGAGAAGTCACAGCCTCTCATGGAGCTTATAGTCTAACAGGACAATATGACACATACATAAGTAATCATAACACATAAGTTGATTAAAGAGTTGCAAAACTAGTGAGGTGCAAGAGCTGAGGAAGGGAAAAGTCATTGCTAAATGGAGGCAATCAGAGCAGGTTTCACAGATGCAACTGAGTTGAGCTTTAAGGTAAGTATTTAGCAGTCTGAAGGGTAAGGAGGGGGGAACATGTTTCAAATTTGAAAAGAGTGACCAATCACATGTATTCCCCATAACTGAAACATTGCCACACTGTCTGTATAGAATGGATTATAGCTTTCCACACACAGGGATCAACATGAGCCAAAACATGGAGGCAGAAAAATTTAAGATATTTTGAGGGGCAGACAGTGCCAGACTTTCACTGGACCACAGTATGCATGGAGGAGAAGAATCAGAGAAAAGGTTGGAAAAGTGAGGTAGTGGCAGATTGTAGAGTTCTCTGAATATCAGACAGAGAAGTTGGACTTTCTTTGGGCAGTATAGAACTGCTGAAGTGTTTTTTTAACCACAAGGGTGACTCATATAAGAAAGATGAGTTTGGCAAAGGTGTGAAGGATAGATAAGAAGGAAGAGAGAGGAGGTGAAAAGATCAATTAGGATGGAATTAATTGTGGGGGTAGTATTAAAGGATGGTCCCAGGGTTGCAATAGATGGGAAGGAATGGGACTCCTGACCATTTGGAACTCACAGGGTCACAAGGTCTACCATCTCTTAACCTAAAACAAAAGAAAATCCTCAGAGGCTGGCAAAGAACAGAGGGCCATATTCACAGGGCCACATGGTACCTTCACAAAGAGAGAGCATAAGACCTCTCCTCTTATAGTAATACCTCTCACGGGATACCATCAATAAAGGAGTCAGTCAAGAGCACAGGTCCAGCCAAGAGAGAGACTGAGGCCAACAAGTGGCTTCTGAAAGAGCCTCTAGTTCTGATTCTCCCACTGCAGCCAGCCAAAGAGGCTGCTGTCCACCACCTGGCTAGCAGATTGGAAAGAGTTATAGAATGTCTTCACATGCTCCAAAGTCTATGCAAGATTCTTCCATCAAAAATCAACAGGAAGCTGCTCATCCTTTTCCATATGGGGAGTGATATCAGGAGTACCCTGCTTATATGCCAGTCCCATGTTACAGAGGGAAGGAGGAGAATGAATAATGTTGAGAAGTTCTGAGAATTGGAGAAAGGGACCTCATTTTAGATGACTTCAGTCTCATATAAACAGGATGTTAACATCCTCTAACTCTTGCTTGGAATGTAAAATAACTGGAATATAAACCAATGTGTGTGTATATATAAGAAAAATTTAGTACTTGCTGACCCTTTACTTCCACACTATCACCCTCGTTGCAGAAGTGGAAGGAAGATGGACAGACCTGGAGACAAGTCTGTATTTTATTTTGGCTATGGCAGCCCATCACACAATTGATCGCCAAATCATCTGACTCCTGGTAGTAAGCTTAACTATGCTAGTCCTTGGAGAGCAGTTCTGTTCAATTCAGTAAACATACATTAAGCACCTGTTATGCACCCGGCACTGTGCTAAGAGCCGAGGACACAAATAAGAAAAGTGGGAGGGGGAGGAGGTGCCAAAGGGCATGGTGGAGAAGTTATTCAGAGATGTAGCAGAGTAGAGCTGTCAGGTGAGAAATGAGGTATCAGAGCTGAGCTCTCCTTAAAAATGGAAGCTTGGAGTTCACAGACCTATCTTCTGATCAGGCAGAGGTAGCAATGAGTGGGTGGATGGGTGGGGAGACTAGGCTGATGAGATCTTTTTGTATGTGTATTTATTTAGTATTTAATTTTCCCCCAGTTACATGTAAGCAACAATTTTTAACATTTGTTTTAAACCTTTGAGTTCCAAATTCTTTCCCTTCCTCCTTCCCCCTCCCCCCTTATTGGAAAGGCAAGCAATTCCATATAGGTGATATGTGTGTAGTAATGCAAAACATATCCATAATAGTCATATTGTGAAAGAAAACATAAAAAAAACTCAAGAAAAATAAAGTGAAAAAAAAAGTTGCTTCAATTTGTATTCAGACACCATCAGTTCTTTCTCTGGGGCTGGATAGCATTGTTCTTCTTAAATCCTTCAGAGTTGTCATGGATTGTTGTATTGCTGAGAATAGCTAAGTCATTCACAGCTGATTGGATCATCTTAAAATATTGCTGTTACTTTGTACCCATTACATTTCACTTTGCATCAATCCTTGTAAGTCTTTCTAGGTTTTTCTGAGAGCATCCTACTCATCATTTCTTGCAGTGTAATAGTATTCCGTCGCAATTAAATACTGCTACTTATTCAGCCATTCCCCAATTGATGTGCATCCCCTCAATTTCCAATTTTTTACCCCCAGAAAAGAGCTGCCGTAATTTTTTTTGTACATATAAGTCCTTTTCGTTTTTTATTTCTTTTGGGATACAGACCTAGTAGTGGTATTGGTATGTATGCATACACAGTTTTATAGCCCTTTGGGGATAGTTCCAAATTGCTCTATACTATAGAATGGTGTAATCAGTTCACAACTCTGACAAGACTAATGTCTCATTTTTCCCACATCCCCTCCAATATTTGTCAATGACCTTTTCTGTCCTATTATCTAGTCTAATAGGTATGAGGTAGTACCCCAGGATTGTTTTAACTTGCATTTCTCCAATCAATAGTGAATTAGAGTATTTTTTCATATGGCTAGAGATATCTTTAATTACTTTATCTGAAAGCTGATTATATCTTTTGATCATTTACCAATTGGAGAATGGCTCTAATTTTTATAAATTTGACACAGTTCTCTATATGTTAGAGAAATGAGACCTTTATCAGAGAAGCTTGCTTACTATTGCTAACTATATTTCCCTCCATCCTATTTCCCTACCCCCATTTATTCTATTTTCTCTCTTCTTTCCGCCTGT
This sequence comes from Pseudochirops corinnae, assembly GCA_028646515.1. NCBI lineage: Eukaryota > Metazoa > Chordata > Mammalia > Diprotodontia > Pseudocheiridae > Pseudochirops > Pseudochirops corinnae. The sequence goes on from CM053586.1 coordinate 200,431,873, forward strand.
CCCTCCCCACGTGTTTTGCTTCCTCCATTCTGCCCTGCCTTCTATCACTGTCCCCTCCACCAGCCCCACTTCTTATTCCTTTCTTCTATTTTTCTGTAGGATAAGATAGATTTCTATACCCTATTGCCTGTGTATCTTATTTCCCAGTTACATATAAGAACAATTTTTAACATTTGTTTTTATAATTTTGAGTTACAAATTCTCACCCTTCCTCCCCCCTACCAACCTTCATTGAGAAGATAAGCAATTTGATACAGGTTATACATGTGTAGTCATGCAAAACACTTCCATAATAATCATGTTGTTTCCTTTCACCCTGTCCCTCCTCAAAACTGTTTGCTTTTGATTACCTCTTCCCCCAATCTGCCTTTCCTTCTATCATCCACTGTAGAGGACAATGTGAGTCCAAAGCACCTTTGTCTCACGGGAAATTGGGAACTGCCTCTGGCCTCTTGGTTTCAAGGCCTCTTGGTTTCAAGGCCTCCCTGTGCCCATGAGAGATAAGGAAGTGCTGAGGATCACAGTCCAGTTGCAGGCTCACTAGGAAGTTTCCTACGGAACCATTTCCTTGATGAGCAGCAGCTGACACGACTGGTTCAGCTCCCCTCATTGGTCCACATTCCCTGTGCACGAGGAGATCGTGCTTGAATCATGTTGCCTTTAGAGTATATAAGGAGCGCCATGACGAAATAAAGCACAGCTGCTGCATATTTCTCTCGTCTCTGATCTCTTCATTCCCTCCTGAGAAGACAATCTAAGGCTGGTCTTTAAGTTAATGAACTGAGCAGCCGTTGCAATCTACCCCATCCCCTTCCTCCCACTCTCCTGAGGAGTAAGATAGATTTCCATACCCAATTGAAAGTGTATGTTACTCAAAGCTGACCAGATCTTACAAAGTGATGAGGTTATCCCATTAATTAACTTCCTGGAGCATAATGGAGAAAAGTCAATCCAAGCCCAAATGCAAAAGGAGTGAATAAACATAGCAGGAAAGGGTAGCAACAGTGACAGCAGAGAGACCAGTAAGAGTCTTTTCTAAACATTACACAAGAAGACAGCGATGAAGGTGGAAATCTGGAAGGTAGGGTTAATAGAAGAGACAGATTGGAAGAATTACGGATAGAACATGGCAACACTGTCTCAGGTGAATCAGTGTTTTTTGTTTTGGTTTGGTTTTTGGTTTTATTGGACTACCTTATAGCATGGAGGGTACATAAAAGTGAAGAGGGGAGAAGGGGATTAGAGAGGGGTATGTAATATGCAAGAGAGAAACCGAAGACATAATGAAGAGAGTGGGAGAAATCCTTTTTGGAAAGGAGTCTCCAAAATGCAATTCAAAAATCTAATGAGCAGGACTGTTTGAAGGGAAGGAGGCAGGGAGGATCTATTTGACTATGAGACGGCAAAAGAGAGAAAGCATTACATAAAATTATGTTAGATAAAAGCATGAGAGAAAAAGGAGCTGATAAACAAATCCTGAAGGGAAAGAGGTAAAAAATGAAGGGGAAGAGAATCAGTGAGAACAAGAAAACTTAAAAAAAGATGAAAGTTAACCAAAGGAACATAATACTGTGTCTACAACAAAGATGGAAAAATCATAACTTGTTTTGAAGTTCTTGAATCATTCTTTGCACAGAAATGAAATTTTAACTTAATTCCTCTTCAATGCAGTTTAAGTACTATCTGTTAGAAAGCAGTTGTGTGTGATGTTTCTAGGTTTCTGGTATTTAAAACTATGCAAAAATAGCCAAATTGGCAAAAGTTCAGCTTGGTAACAGAAATTTAAATGTGACAGCCTGTTGCCAGCGCCACAGACCTCAGACATTCACCAGCTATGTGATCCTGGGTAGTTTCTTAACCTCTTTTTGCCTCAGTTTCCTCAACTGGAAACTGGGAATAATAACAGTACATAAGCTCCAAGGTTATTGTGAGAATCAGATGAGATAATGTTTGTAAAGTGCTGTCACAAAATAGGCATTACATAAGTATCATTTCTCTTCTCAGCCCTATTTTATAGACAGTTGCTTTAATTTTCATGGGTGATGAAGAGCAAAGTAGAATGGAGGCAAAGATCTGCCAGTATTTGGAATCATAGGATTTTAAAATTGAAAAGGACTTTAAGTGTCCTTTCATTGAAATTTTTGTTACAATTGTGGATTTCAATGATTTTCCAAGCTACCATTTGCTGCTGTTCTCTCCTCCCCCTTTTTCATTTATGGTAGCTAGGATTAAGTGTTGGTACATTATTTTCATTACTGTACTTTGCTATACTTCTTTATTTGCCCCAGCGGTTCTCATAGTGTGACTTTCAGATTCCTAGGAATCCCCTCTCAGGGGACCACAGGAGAGATTAAAAAACTTATAGTGCTAATTTTGTTGTTGTTTTGTCTTTTTCAGTCGTGTCTAACTCTTTGTGACCCCATTTGGGGTTTCTTGGTAAGATACTGGAGTCGTTTGCCATTTTTTTCTCTAGCTCATTTTACAGATGAGGAAACTGAGGCAAACAGGGTTAATTGACTGTGTGACAGCATCACACAGCTAGTAAGTGTCTAAGGCTAGATTTGAATTTAGGTTTTCCTGGTTCTAGGAACACTATCTACTATACCACCTACCTACCTTTTATGCTAATACAAAGACATTGTTTGCCTATTAAAATGCTCCTATTTCCAGCTATATAACTGTGTAAGGCCAGATTTTCTTCATATCCTTAAAATATCATGGTAACAGATTGAATGCAAAAGCAAATATGAGTATCCAGCTGTCTTCTATTAAGCCAGACATTAAAGAAATCTTGTAAAAATCTGTAAAAATAATGTTACTTTTAACTTTTTTTGTTTTGGAAAATAGTTTTTTTTAATAAAAAAAAAGATTATTTCTGTGAACATGTATGGGTTTATTATTAATGAATTAATAAATATTTAAAAATTTAATCCATTTTAATTTTGAATATGATAAATCATATCAATCAATATAACCCACATAAACAAAAGCTCTTTTGTCTTCAGTAATTTTTAAAACAAAAAGGAGTCCTGAAACTGAAAAGTCTGAGAACTGCCAATTTACACCCTCTATGTTCTTTTTTTTCCCTTATAGCTTGAGATATCTTTAGTCTGAACTTTTTAACTGGCATCAGAGCTGGATGTTGGGGTACGATTGTTCATTGTACCATGTCATTTATTTAATTCAAACCATGCCTCCAGAAAGCTCAGATTAGTTAACAGAATTTTTAAAAATGCTTAAGTATGTTTAACAATAAACAATCATTTCTTAGCCGCTATACTGAACAGTGCATTAAGAACATTATTTTAAGTTCTGGGAATACTGCATTAAAAATGCTTGCAGCATAATGCATATTCTTAGCTCTCTAAATAGGAAGCAACTTACAATATTTTCATCACAATAAATTTAATTGTAAATAAAATTATAAAGTGTAGAAAGAAGATTGAGTTTTTATTAGAAAAAATGTGATTTTAATTATTGCTAAATGTTGCTTTTTTATATCTCAAATTCCCTCCACCCTCAACAACAACACAAATCAATGTAAATTAGTTTGTACTTTGTTTTCATCACAATGGTAATGCTTCAGTAAATGTCTTTTTTCCCTATAGCTAAAAATTTCATAATCTTTATTAGTAAAACGTATTTTTAAATCTTTGGGAATTTTCTAGAAAAAAAATCATGTTTTGTATACAGTGAAAAATTTTAATTCAGTAGGCTAAAAAAAAAAAAAACCATTTCTGAATGTCAAAAATAATTGTCTCCATAGTATTAGCGGCTTCCCCTCTGTCTGATTAACCTTGGTTGGCATTGGCTTAGAGCCTCATTGTTCTCCAAAATGAAGGGTGCTTAATTGTTCCCTTTTTTCTGTATTCTGCAGGCCTTGTAACAAACTACATTCTTCAGTTTCTTAGCATTCAACATGTTAACTTAATGCAAAACACAGCAAGAATATGGTTATCTGAAATGTTTAAATAAAATTAAGAGGCCGAATGTTTTTAGTGAGGTTCTCCTGACAAGATTTGACCTAAACTCATTTTTATTGGTCACAATGGTCAAATTATATTCTTAGCCTATTTTGTTCAGCAGACAAAGGAAAACAAAATTAGCCACCATTTTCTTGTCAAGATCAAATTGTTTTACGGTTGTGGCAGGAACGAGAAAACTTTGTTCATTGAAAAAGAGAAAAGGAAACAAGAATAAAGATAAATGAGGTCTAATTTTAACTCTATGGAAATGCCACATCTATTCTTCAATGAAGAAGCTGGTTTAAAGTCAAGCAGAAAACTTTGTATTTATTTATTATTTGGGGGGGAAAGACACTTTTATTGTTGCCCACATTTGTCAGTTAATTAATTTTTCTTTATAAAAAATCCAACTCTGGTTACATGTAATCCATTTTCTATCATCATGATTCCTGTAGGTAAAAGTGCAGGAGACCTCTAGAAGTCCTTTCTTTCTATGAAAAGAGCTGTTATGTACACATGTGCACATAAACACAAAACTGGGAATCAACAATGAGTTTATTGTTCATGCTAGATAAAAATTAAGCTTGCATAAAGGTTGGGCTAAATGGTCACATGGACTACAGACTCTGTGGGCTTGAATAAAACAGGACAATTTGTCAATTACTCTACACCAGACTGAAATGAGTAAATCTATTTGAAAGTATCTTGTTTATAAACATCTGTCAGATTCTAATTTTTTTTCTTTTTGTATTAAAATTCAAAATATGGATGTACATGAAACGGAGATAATTTTTCTCCCGCAGATGGAAGTGTCTTTGAATGTGTGGTACTGAGTGTAAGCTTTGGTGGGGTGGAAAAGGACTACAAAAGGGCAACAAAGGACAGAAAAAAATAAACCTGACTCTTTTTCCCCAAGAAGGTGGCCCTGTCTTTTGTCATTCCCCATTCCTTATCACTTCAAAATAGTCAACGGGTACCATACCTGCTGCATCAATGAGTGCTGGAGGTCCATGTAGTGGGAAGCAGAGTATCCCACAGGAATGAAAGACTGCTTACTTAATTCTAGAATAGCTCGTGTTTATTTTCTTCAGAGAAGGAAAAGTAGAATTAACATGAAATCAACTGAAGCCCCACTTGTAAGTTTCCTAAAACTAAATGCAAGACATACCTATGGATCACAATTCTTTTTTATTACAGGCTCAGGTGTACAGCTTATTCTAGGACTTGTTTGATGTAATAATCAGACGTTTTTTTGTTTGTTTATACAGACGTCACTTAAACTAAAGAAAACCATTCAATGTGAAAACAGAGCTTATGCTTCCTAAAATAAGAAAAAATTTGTTGCACTGAGGTCATTTTGCCAGACTTTTTAAATGCTACATATTGTATGCATTTGCTGATGCAAGAACCCTATGTGTTTAATGATATGAAATTATTTGCATCTCATTGCAGCACAGTATTTCTGTACTATTTATTTGTGTACATATATTTATAGAGAATTAATCCTTTAAAACTTGTTATGGAAAGAACTTTCCTCCCCATAAGCAATAAATTGCTTTGTTTTTTTTTTAATTGTGGCAAAGTGAAAAGATAATTTTTTGTAATAGGACATTTCATCCTAGACCTTGGACAAATTATTTCAAGTCTCTGGGCCTCAATTCCTAATCTGTGGGAAGAGGAGTTGGGACTAGACAGCCTCTAAGGTCTGATCCAACTCTAAATCTATGGTCCTAGCTATGGCCTTTGCACAGGTACACCCCTGAGAGATGGGATATCAAGTGCTGGGACTCTTGTTGCTCAGTTGCTCAGTCTTATCAGACTCTTCATGACCCTGTGGACCATAGCATTCCAGGCCTTGCTGTCCTCTACTATCTCTCAAGTTCATGTTCATTGTTTTCATGCTACTATCTAGCCAGTCTTTGAACTTCAAAGATCCAAAACCATAGAGAGATCTAGAATAAGTGGTAAAAGACAACACTTTGCTCCTCACCAATCACCATTCTGGAAACCAGAAATGGAAGGAGCATCTTTATCTTTCATCAGAAATGGAACTTTTCCTGTCAAAAAGAGAGAAGCTGAGAAACCATTTTGGAACCACTCTGATATGCTAGAATAGTTTGACTGGAGTACATTGTATTAAATCAGTCTGGAACTATGTGATAAAGCCAGATTTTGAACGATTTTTAAAATTTTAATTCAATGTTTTCAATGAACAGAAATTTGTTTTCTCTCTCTCCTACTCTCTCTCCCTGCACATTAAAGGGTTTTAAATACCAAGTTGAGGAATTTGTATTTTATCCTAGAGATAGTAATAAGCCACTTACGATTCTTAAGTAAAGGAGTGATGTGGTCAGATCTGTGCTTTAGGAAGATAATTTTAGTAGTTCTATAAAAGATGAATTGGAGAGAAACTGGGATAAGCAAAGTTAGTTAGGAAATCCAGGCAAGCATTTATGAGGGTCTGATAGTTATTGGGGTGATAGCCAATGAGGTGAGGAGGACAGAAGTAAGAGATACTGAGGAAAGATAATGGACTTGTACTGGGTTAGTAATGGATCAAAAGGGAGAGGGAAACGTCAAAGATGAATCTGGTTGTGACTCTGGGCGATTAGAAGGATGGTGGAACAACTCAACAAAAATAAGAAAGTTTGGAGGAAAGACTGGTTTTTGGAAAAATCTAATGAATTCTGTTTGGAAATGTTGAGTTGGAGGTTCCTATCTGACTTCCATTGAGCAGGTATTTGATGCTGCCAGGGAAAAATTCAGAAGAAAGAATAAACTTGGACATACATACATATATGTATACACACATATACATATGTGTGTGTATGTATATGTTTGGGAGTCATGGACATAAGTAAACTCCTAGGAGTTAAAGGTGAGAAAAGGAAGCCCAGGACAGAGCCTTGGTTTCACCCATGCTCAGGTCACAGACATGGATGATGATTGGAAATGGAACCATTCACTATAGCAATTTGAATGACACTTCAACTCATTTCAGTTCCTCCATTTGGCACCAAAGACCTCTCCAGATGAGCAATTAAGCAGTAACTACATTAGCATTAGTGAAGGGAAAAGCAAAACAACAACATGAGATGTATAACCTAAGTTCAAATCCAACCTCAGACACTTACTAGCTGACTCAGTTTTCTCATCTGTAAAATGAACCAGAGAAGGAATGGCAAAGCACTACAGTATCTTTACCAAGAAAACCCCAAATGGGGTCATGAAGAATCAAACATGGCTAAAACAATTGAACAACATCAGGGCTATTAGAAGAGGCAATATGCTGGAGAAGACTGGATGGAATAGGATCATTTGTGCATGTTAGAGGGGTTAGCTTTTAGCAAAGGGAAGCTCCACATCATCATGTGAGATAGGGTGAAGAAGGCTATAGTGGCAGAAAGCTTCTGAGCGATATGCTGACGACCAGAAAAGCAATTTTTGAAAATTGCCTTCACAAACTACTTGATCTTTTTTGTTTTGTTTTGTTCCTTCTTTCTTGTGGTTCATCCCATTGTTTATAATCCTTCTTTACAACTTGACTAATGTTTAATGTGAAAGTATATGTAGAACCTATATCAGATTGCATGCCACCATGGGGGGAGAGGGGAGGAGAGGAGAGGGAAGAAAATTTGGAACTCAAAAGCTTGTGGAACTGAATGTTGTAAACTAAAAGTAAATAAATTTTTTTTAAAAAGCTATAATAATAACAATAAAGATTTTTAAAAATAAAAAATTGCCTTAAAAAAGATTGACTTATTAAAAAATTCTATATTCATAAGCCTGGCGTTTCTATAAGATCCAAAAAGTAAGTAATAATCCTTTTAAGAGCATCTTCTTTCATTACTCATTAGGCAATAATTTTTTTCCCAGTGCATTCTCCTCTTCCCCTACCAGAGAGCCATGTTATAAGGTATTCTATGAATGAAGAAAAACCTAATTTAGTAAAACTAGCCAACATTTTGAGGAAGTTTGACATTATATGCAGTGTCCCACACCCAGGAGCTAAATAAGTGCTTGTTGAAGGATTCACTGATTAATTAACTAATAGAAAAGCATTCAAAACTTTCCAATCTATGCAACTGGATTATCATTCATGAATATTTTTTCCAGGACTGTTGGAATGCGAGAGAAAAAAGATGAATGCACAAAATATGAAACAAATCTGACTACTAGAAAAGATTTGCTATTTTACAATGATAAACATGAAACTATGTCTTTATTTTAAAAATTACATCTAATACACTCAGAATTAATTTTACCACTTTTGGAAAGCCAGTTTGGCACAGATGTAAATGATCAAAAGCAGCCAACTATGAAAATAAACCCAATAGAGTTGTCTCATCAGAAATACTCAGGGGGATAAAATTTTGTTTTAAATACTCATCCTGAGCACCGATTTCTTTGTACTTCGATGCCCAGAACCTAAGACCGTTCTGCCTCATGGAAGGCCATTAAGAAATACTTGATTGCTTGATTTTGGGATCTATGAAATCTCAAAAAACTTTCATATTTATATTTCTTCAGTTGAGTTTATTTATGACTAGAAAAGCAAGATGGTGGAGGATCAGCCTTGAAGTCAGGAAGAACTAGGATCTGGTCTTGCTTTTTAAAATACAGTCTTAAAATACTAGGAGTAAATAATTTAACCTCTCAATGCCCTAAAAAACTTTCAAGGACTGTAGAACTGCCCATCAATCAAGACTGGCAGAAGTTTCTCCACAACGGGGGTTTCCAATACAGAGCAAAACATAGGGGAAATCCCACTCTCCAAGTGATGTTTTAGATAGAAAATTTGATAAGCTTAAATTATTTAGATAAGTTAGGCCAAAAAAAGTTAAACTTTTAGAGTTCAATAAAAAAACACTATTTTGTGTGAATTATCTTCCCTAGACAATAATGTTATTTAATGTAAAGCAGCAGAACACATAGTAAAAAAATAACCCTAAAAAAAAAGTGAGTACGAAGCAGTAACCCATGAACCAAACAGGCCAATTGTCACAGATCTGTGAATCACTGCCTTGTACTGTATATGAATATCTGCAATTGAATTTTAAAAATTAGAGGCATTTATTATATTCAGAAACAACCACATTCTCAGCATTAGCAGGGTTGGAAGGAATCCTTGATTGGCTTAGAAGGGCTGAGCTCAAAGGATTCCGAAGGAAGCATTGGGAGGCCAGTCTAGTGAAAGGCTAGGCTGAATGAAGGCAGATGCCCTTCAAGTCACTGAATCCCAACAGAGCCAAGGCCTCTGGAAAGCTTTGCAAGGGAGTTCAGATACACTTCGTAAGAGCTGCCCTTTGGATTTTCTCATCCCTTTTTCGGTTAAATCTTTTCACATAATTGCTGCTGCTCCTGAGCACTCCATCTCCAGGCCTTAGGCGCCCTTGTAACACCTGCAGCAAAGCTGTGGAGAGCTGCCTTCTCTTGTGGTAGATGTGACCCATTACTATATACCTGCTGCCTGAAAAAGAACCAGAAGATGTCAGCTGAGTGAAAGATGGTGGAAAGGAGAAGGGAATATTGTAAAAGAAGCCAATAACATGTTGACTGATTTGCATTAAATCAGTGGGATTCTCTAGTCTGTGAAGACCTCAAAAGGAAAAGACTTGCTTAAAACTCAATTCTGAACCCATCCCAATGCACTTTTCTTTCACTAGCAATGAGGTTTTCTCATGTGTGGATTTACCAGCAGTGAAAAAAGAAATATCTGTGCAAATGGGCTCTAAATGACACATATTCTCAAGTATATTGCATCTTATGAAGAAACTGTTCAATTTTCAATAACCAAAAATAGGGGAGAAAAAATGGAGTTGTCTATAGCTTTTAGTACTTGGAGATGCAGCCACTCAGATACAACTCTTGCCAACTTAGAAGCCATGTGATCACTGGCAACTCACTGAGTCTCTGTGGCAACCCTCTGAGTTCTACATGTGGGTTTAGGTGACAGGAATTCCTACATGTGCTGTCAGTGGACACAGCAGAAAGGAGATTCTGAAATTTCTCCCTTTCAGAATATTAAAACCCTGATGTGAATTAAAGCCTAGACAGCTGGGTGGCTTAGAGGATAGGACGCTGACCCTGGAGTCAGGAAGACTCCCCTTCCTGAGTTCAAATCTGGCCTCAGACACTAAATAGCTGTGTGACCCGGGCAAGTCACTTAACCTTGTGTACCTCAGTTTCCTCATCTGTAAAATCAACTGGAGAAAGAAATGGCAAACCATCCTAGTATCTTTGCCAAGAAAACCCCAAACGGGATCACAAAGAGTTGGATATGACTAAAGTACCGCATAAATATATATACACAAGGTCACCTTTAGGGTAGCCTCATTACCAAATTTAAAATCTGCATATGGTTTATTGCAGCTGGAGGAATCCAATACAAGCACGTGAACTCGGAAGAAGAAACCATCTGGGGCGACATAGAGGCGGTTTGTCTTGTACAGCCCATGACTGTTGACCAGCAGAGAGACCAGCCGGACGCCTTCGCCAAGCGCTTCTACATCATGGACGATTCCATTCACTGCTACTTTCAAGATTTAAAAAAAAAAAAAAAAAAAAAAAAAAAAGAGGAAAAAAAAAGCACAACACTGATTTCTTCTTGCAGTCCCAGATCTTTCAATGGCCTGAGCTGGCCTGAGCTATCTGACAGTCCCCTCCCTTCTCCCCTTGGCTCTGCGGGAAGGCTGCCCTGTCGGGCTCTCTTCCCTTAAGCATTCACTTTGCCACCCTCAGAGGATCTTGGGGCTGAACATGGAGTCAGGAAGACTCAAGCTTCACTCGTTTCTCTAACATCGGCTGATTAGCTCTGTGACCTGGGCAAGCCCCCTCGCTCCCCTGAGCCTCAGCTTCTTATCCTACAAAAGAAGGGAAATGCTGCCTCCACACTTGGCACACTTTAAAGCTAGATGTAAATGCCAGTCACTCTCATGGCTAATGGCAAGATGATACTAGAGAGGAGTTAGTCTTCTACCAAGTGCCAGCTTAGTAGAGCCCTGCACTGAAATCCCAGATGTCTGTAATTCTGTAGCCTTAAGGATGACCAGGATTGGAACGGCAGTAACCACGCTACCAAATTCACTCATGCAATAGAATTCCTTTTCATCCATATCCCATTTGCACTCAGTCTCACAGGTCTTCTCCATGCGGCCAGTATCTAAAAGGAGAGAAGAGAAGGACTATAAAAACAAGGGTGGATGCAATTCTAGGCGGTTGGGTAGCAAAGGAGTAATATGAAGTGTGGGACCTAGAATCAGAAAGACCTGAGTTCAAATCCCACCCCAGACACTCCATTCGCTGGGTGACCTGGGGCAAATCCCTTAACCTCTTTTTCCTCATCTGTCCAATGGGGCTAATAATAGCACCTGCCTTTTTGTGATGTTAAGCACAGTATGAAGCTTATTTTTCATCAGGGTTGGTGTGAATCATCCTTCTACTTTATTATTATCATACTTCTATTTCCAAAGCTGTCATTCTGTTTGCATTTTATTCTGAAAAGTTACCATTTAGGTTATAACTCAATTTAAAAGGATGCCCTCCAAACAAATTTCCAGATTCCTCTAGTTTTAACTGCATGTAGATCTCCATAGAGGGATGCGAGCTGGGAGTTCATTACAATGGTGAAAAGGATTTTCAAGGCTCACAGATCACAAGTACTGATAATGCAGCAATGTTTGGAAGAAAAGAGGGAAGACTTTATGGATTGGTTTTTTGACAGTAGGTAAGGCTGGAAAAAAATGATCCTTATAGAACAGAAAAGAGCAGCAAGGTACAGAAAATAACTAAGTACTGGAAATGAGACAGAACTTTGCCATTTACTAGCCGTGTGGACCTTGAATTTAACCTAAAAGCTGGATGGGACTTACAAACCAAAGTGACTTGACCAAGGTCACACAGCTAGTTGGTGGAAGAACCAGGATTAGAAACCAGGTCTGCCAATTTTTTTGGTCTAAAGGTCTTTCCAATAGACCCTACTTTCTGAGCCTTTTCCCCTCACCTAAGAACCTCATAGGACTTAAAGGAGAGTTACTGGAAGTGAGATCATGAGTGGAGGTGCTAATCAATCTATCAAGCAAGCAACCAACCCTCAGTCTATCCAGGGTTGGGCATGATGATAGGCCCTGGGGATACAAAGAAAAATGAATAATTAGTGGTTTCTGCCCCCACAAGTTAATTACTTTTAAAGCCTGGAGTGACCAGGACAGAAAAATAAGTGGAGCTTGCTAAGAGACCGTGAGGTCAGAAGGATGAAAGGATAATGGGGAAGTGTAGGCTGGAGAAGGGAGCCTAAGGGAAGGCAGGAGTGCTTTCTTCCAACTTCTGAAGGGCTATTGAGCTGCAAGAGGGGTTATCTCCTTAGTCTTGGTTCCTGAGAGCGGAACGTGGAGCAGAGGGTGCAAAACTGCAGAGAGGCGGGTTTAGGCTGCATTTAAGGAAAACAAGAACAACTTTCTAACAGTAAGAGTTGTCCCAAAGCAGAATAGGCTGCCTCAAAGAGAAGTGTGCCCCCTATCACTGAAAGTTTCCCAGCAGAGGTATGACCACTAATGACCACGAAGTTTTCAAGGGATTTCTTGTTCAGGTAGGGCTGGTGCTGGTGATCTCAGAAAGTCCCTTCCCTCTGAGCCAGGCGGAGTCTGACCGAGGGGTCAGCTTTTGGTTAGATTTTCCCCTCCCCCGCTACATGGTCCCGGATGCAGCTTACCTCTGCGCAGAGGGCGTAGGCGGGGCTGCTGATGGCTGAGCCAGGAAGCCTTGGAGCGGTTGCTCAGAGGCGTTCCCTCCTGGTCTGGGCTGTTGCGTCCGGGAGAGTTGAGGCTCCCTTCAAGGGGCGGACATTGCTCCTCCACCCACTCCGACCCGAGAGCAGAGAGAGAAGGCCCCTGAGCCAGCGGGTAAGAAAGTATGGGCTGAGTCACCCTCCCGGACCGGCGCCGCTTGTTCACGCTATTGTCCAGTGGCATGGCCGCCTCTCGAGGTGGCCACGGGCTGCCCAGTTCCAGGGCTGTGTCTTTCCGAGAGCCAGTGCTGTTCTCCATCCGAGGCCGGGGTCTGGCCTTCCTCCACTTGTCCCTCCAGGACCCAGGAGCTCGGGCTTCCAGGGTCCCCTGACCCCAGGTCTTCTCTATGGGGTATGAGAGCGAGTCTGTGGAGAGAAATAAAGCAAGAGACTGTGCTGGAGAAGAGGGAACAGAGAAGCAAGAGATTGCATTGGAGAAAAGATAACTGAGAACCTAGAAACTGGGCGAGACAGAAGACCAAGAAATTGTGGTGGAGGAGACAGAACCAAGAGACTGCTGGGGAAGACCAAAAAACTGAGGGAGAGTCCTGGAGAAGAGAGAGAACCTGAAGACTGAGCTGCAAAACAGAGAGCTAAGAAAACAGAGAAGCAGTGATGGAGAAGAGAGAACCCAGAACAGAGAGACTGTGCTAAAGGAGACAGAACCAAGAATAGAGACTGTGCTGGTTAAGAAATAACTGGGAACCAAGAATCCATGCTGGAGAAGAGAGAACTGAGAACCAAGAGTCTGTGCTGGAGAAGACAGCTGAGAACAATGAGATTGCACTGGAGAAAAGATAACTGAGAATCTAGAAACTGGGGAAGGCAGAAAACCAAGAAACTGTGGTGGAGGAGAGACAACCAAGAGACTACTAGAGAAAACCAAAAACTGAGCGAGAGTCCTGGAGAGGAGAGAGAACCTGGAGACTGAGTTGCAAAATAGAGAGCTAAGAAAACAGAGAAGCAGTGATAGAGAAGAGAGAACCTAGAACAGAGAGACTGTTCTAGAGGAGACAGAACCAAGAACAGAGATTGTACTGGTGAAGAAATAATAGAGAACCAAGAGTCTGTGCTGAAGAAGAGAGACAACTGAGAATGTGCAGGAGAAGAGATCCCCGATAGCTGAGGTTCTGTACTGGATCAGGGAGAGGACAGAAGATCTTTGCAGGGAGAAGGGAGAACAGAAGGTCTCAGCAATGACAGAAAAAAACAATTATTGTTAGGGGAAAAAAATAACATGGTTTTTGCAGGGAAAAGAAAGAATAGGATCTGTGCTGGAGAAGAAAGGACAGAAACTCTTTGAAGGGAGAGGAAAGAACAGAGACTCTGTCCTGGAGAAGAGTGAGAACAGAAACTCTGTGATGGAGAAGAGAGAAAACCAAAGATCTGTGCTGAAGAAGAGAGAGAACAGAGAATGTGTATCCCAAGAGGAAAGAAAACAGAGGGTCTCTTCAGGGAGAGGGGAGAACAGAGAACCTTCTGCGGAACAGACAGTGGGGAGAATAGAGAATATGTTTTGGAAAATGGAGAATAGAAGATGGTATGATGAAGAAGATCAAGATCATAGAGTCTGCAGGAAGAGGAAGAAACTGCTGAAGAAAAGGGAGAAATGAGAGAAGAAAACAGAGAACAGAGAAGAAAGAAACAGCTGGTCTTTTCAGGAAGAAGGGAGAATAGAGTCTGTGCTGGAACAGAATGATAGCCAAGAGTTTGTGTGGAGAAAGAGGAGAGAACAGAGAGTCTACTGAATAAGAGAGAATTGAAAGCCACTATGAGACAAAGAAGGGAAGAATATGAATCTGTACAGAACTGGTCAATCAACAATAAGCATTTGTGAAGTGCCTAATATGTACCAAGCACTGTGCTAAATGCTGGGGATAAAAAAAAAGAGGCAAAAGACAGTCCAGTTCCTGCCCTCAAGGAGCTTACAACCTAAGAGACAGACACTCTCATTTCTGGATATTTTCTCTGGCTTTTTCCCATGCCTTCCAACCCTCTGCCTCCTCAACTCTTAACTACTAACCTCCCTGGCTTCCTTTAAGTCCCTCCTAAAATCCCATCTTTTATGAGAAGCGTTCCCCAGCCCCTCTTATTTCAAGTGCCTTCCCTCTTTTAATTATTTTCTATTTATCCTAAATGTACTTCACTTTGTATGTATTTGTTTGCATGCTGTTTGCCCTATGAGATTATAAGGTCCTCGAAGGCAGGACTGTCTTTTGCCTCTTTTTATCTCCCCAGCACTTAGTACTGTACCTGGCCCATAACTGGTGCTTAATAAATGAAGAGAGAGACACAGAGAAAGAATAGTCAGAGAATTACTCTGAGTTGCAGGGAAGAGGGGGAATGGATAATATAGACTGGGAAAGGGGAAAGAACAACCTGTTTTGGAGAAGACAGTGTACTGAACTCTTTGTATGGAGAAGGAAAAGAACTCAAAGTCTGTTCTAGAGAAATGAGAACCTGGAGTCTATCCAGGGAGAAGGCAGAGAAGATGACAGTGTCTCCTAGAGAGGAAAGATGTGCCAGAGAAGTGAGGGAGCCAGGGGTCTGTGGAGGGAGAAGAAAGAATTAAAAGTTCTATGAGGGAGAAAACTGACAACTCGATCTTTACTGGAGAAAAGATAGAGTCAGGTCTTTGGGAGAAGAAAAGGGAGATCCAAGGTTCTAGTTGGGGAGAGAAGAGAGAAGCTATGCCCACGAAATCTGCAAGGTCCGTGAGAGGCTGTGGATCTTTCACAAACTGGCACTGCCCTACTCCATGACATCCCAACCACCCAAACCAGACCACCATCTAGTCCCAAAACATGTTGCTCTCCCCATTCTGTACTTTATGTGCTCCCCTGTGAAGAGGCAATATGGTGCAGTGGGTAGAGTCTAAGAGTCAAAGAGTCAAAGTGGGTAAAGTCTTAATGTTAGAAGTGCTATCTCTGATGTTCACTGACTGTGTAACCTTGAATGAGTCACTTAACTTTCCCTGGTTCCAGTTTCCTCCTCAGTAAAATGGGCGGGGAGGGGGGGGAGAGGAGGTTTGGACTAAATGGCTTCTAAGGTCCCTTCTTGCTCTAGAGACCTATGAACCAACGCCTGGAATTTTCTCCCTTCACTTTTTACTCTGTTCAATAGTATATCCTGATTAAAAATCAAAGTAAAAGGGACATTGTCCATGAAACCTTCTCTGATATCCTTTTCCCTCAGTGCATACAAGTCAGGAATGACCTTTCCTCCCTCAGACCTCAAATGATATTTGTTGTTCCTCCTCTGTCACTCCCCTTTCCCAGAGAATATAAGCTCCTCAAGGATAGGGTCGATTTAATTTTTTTTGTCCTCATATTTCCCATTGCAATTAGTGTAAGTCAGTTATGTAACTCTAATGCAGTTATGTAAAATGTTGTGTATTATGGTCTGACTTGTGTGTGATACATATATTTGTCTTTGGTTCTCATTCCTGATTCTTAGAATGCAAGTTTCATGAGGGCAGGGGTCCCATCTTATCTAAAAGTTGTATTTCCCTCAGTGCCTAACAGAAGTGCTTAATAAATGTTTATTGAAACCCTAAATGAAACTTTCCAGCCTTTCTTAAGCAGGAGCATTGGACTATTCCAATCTTTCATCTCTGAGAATTGTTTTTCTGACCCTTTTGATGAAAAATTTCACTGTTTTAGCCCTGCTTTTATACATTTAGAACATCTGCCTCTTATCGACAATTTGTTAAAAATGTTCAAAGAGTAAATGCTAAGGGCTGGAGGTGGGGAATAGTCTTCTACTGCTGGTGGGGGCAGCAAACTAATTGTTCAAACACCCCTGACAACAGAGCTATTTGGTTTTCCCATCACTGTTGACAAAGTCGTTTGGGACTGCCCAGTGTCTCATGCCCCAAAGGGACCTTCACTGGGATTTTTGCCTCTCTCTTATTAATAAACTATAGACCCAGAAAAAGACCTACAAATCTTGTCTTGGCTATCCTGAGAGCCTCCTCTCCATTTCATTTTTTTTCCTCTTTCTTTAGTGATTGAGAAAAAGGTCTCCAATTATATGAAGTAAACAACAAAAAATTAATGGTTTTCACCAAACTTTGTGAATGAGTTGGTGAGCAGACAACAGGTCAGTTCTGAAATTCATCACCTTGTCCTCCTTGATTATAAAAGCTTGTCTTCCCATTTACCTGAGAGACTAAGCTGACCTACTAGGCCTAAGAACTGATTTCTTTCTTTCTACATCATTTTTTCTTTTCTCTCTCTTTCTTCCTTTCCTTTCTTTTTTTCTCTTTTCCCTTCTTTTTAGCTACTTTTAAAAAACTTTTTCTCTCCTGCATTCTTATATCTTTAGTTTGAAGTGTTAGGTGCCATAGGGCCTCTTTGCAATCTTCTTGCAATCTTGATCATCTCTTTAAAACCACCTTTCCCCAAGAATAATACTTGTTATGGTTCCTGTTTTCGAAAAGGGTCAGTTTTGACTCAGTATGTTAAATATTGTGCCAGGCACAGCTGAATAAAGCTTTGGTCTGTATCCAGTTCCTTACTATCAACTATCACCATCTGTTGTCATGAGAAAGATTGATATTTGGGTTAAACGCCCCTGAACCCATTCAGTTTCCATGTGGAAAAATAATCTACACTCAATTGCCCTGTGCAGTTACAGGAGCTATTTTTCCAGGAGACTGCAAATCAGAGGAAACATCCAAAGGGAAACAA
>CM053586.1:200449813-200478503 GCA_028646515.1 Pseudochirops corinnae
GTCGCAGATATCCATCCATCCAGTATTAGGTACCACCTCACAGTTAGACTTGGGAATAGGTGGACACATTCCTGTTTCAAAGGAATTTCATGGGCAATTTGCCAGAGGGGTCCTATCGCATGAGACTTTGATCACTCCTGAGACTTCGATCACTCGTGAGACTTCGATCACTCCTTCGGCCTTTACCAAATGTAGACTCCCACCTGTTGTCAGTATAGGATCACACTCCCTCCGAGTAGCTTGTAGGGCATTTGATGCAGGCACTGACTTATGCAGACCACCATACCCCAATTCAAACTCCAAACAAAATTTAGTTATGTCCCAAATGGCTTTTTCCTCTCCTCAAACAGCAAGTCTCATTAATCACAGCTTAGAGCCAGTTCTCTTATTTGTTCATTTTCCTTATGGCCCTAAGACCAAAGGCTCTATATACTTTAGCAAATGAGAGGACCACACTACATCCTACATGTATATTATTACAATTTTTCAGGAGGTTGTCATAAGCATTGTAACACAAAGTGGTTTGTGGGCACCAGAAGGGATTCTATATTTCACCTAGGTCCTGTACTGTCCAGACAGTTCTAAGTCCTTGCCTTCTACCAATTCAGGCCAGGGTTGGGACCCATCCTAGCTAACAGCCATTTTTTTCCAATGAAGAAACTTCCCTTTTAGTTAACTTTACTCACTTAAAGGACCAAGAACCAAAGACCTCTCAAACTCATAAGATCAAACTCCATTCTCCACTCCTAGCCCTACAATGTCCCATTCTAAAGCTACCCACCCCTTCCATTCTGTGTTTATTGGAATGTTTGCTCTACAGGTAGCAAAAGAGCTTTGTCTTAAACGTTTTCCTTTCCCAGTCCTCCCATCTTCTTGTGGTTGTAGTCCCCAGAATACCCCCTTGTTCTCCATTGACATTTCCAGGCTCTCCTATTACCTGTATCACTAAGTAATCTCTGCTTCAAGGTTCGTTCAATCTCCATTTACCATCCAGTTAAGATTCTGGTAACCATTACCCACCAAGTCCTTTCCTTGATGAATTCAGCTCCTGATACGTAGCCTTTCTCTCCTCCCCAACTCCTGCTTTCCTATAGGGGATTTCAATATACACTGCTAACTTCCTCAAAAACCCTAACCTCCAAATTCCTCAACTTACTCATTTCCCATCCCACCTCAGTTATACATAGAGATGGTCAAGGGTTGTTGTGAGGACCGAATGAGATGATATTTTGTAAAGTGCTTAGCATAGCGTCTGGCATACAGTACACACTTAATGAATGCGTGTTTCCTTCCTGCCTGCCACTTCCATGTTCATGTACTCTGAAATTCTGTTTTATGATGACAGTTTCCTCTCCCTTGCAACTTGAAGCCCAGTTCTTCATTCTCACTGAGACCTCCAATCCCTTGGATCATTCCTATGTCATCACCTCTTGAACTGGTTTCACTTCCTTCTCTTCCCCATTTGGACCTCTTCATGAAACAGTACAAATTCCACCCTTTCCTTTTCTTGCCCTCATTCTATCACCAATCTTGACCTTCTAAGCCTCAGCTTTGTAATACTCTCACCATTCTATCCCATTTACATACTGCTGAATAAAACTGGAGAAAATCATGAAACTGTGCTGACTGGGTCCACTACAAATTTATGTCACATAAACTGTTCCCAACTGTTCCTTTATGGCAGCAAGACAAGCACTTTACACATCCCTAATTGAGTCACTAATTTATTCTTCCTCACATCTCCTATGGCTCCCCTTCCTCCCACCCTCTCAGCTGATAGATAACCTTACCTAACTAAAAAAATTAAGGCCACTCGCTGAGATCTCCCTCTTCTATCTACCTTATCTGACAATACTCAGAAACCTTCTGCCACTAGCTCCTCCTTCGCATCTATCTCATGTGAAGGTTTAGCCCTTCTCCTTACCAAGACTAACCCCTCTGTTATGCATGTGATCTCATTCCACCTCATTCTCTCCAGTAGATTGATCCCTATGACATCCCTAATCTACTCATCTTCAATCTCTCCCTGTCTACTTCCCAGCTACCTACAATTATGTCCGTGTCTCCCCCATCTTCCCAAAACCCTTCACATGATCTATCCACCTCTACTAGCTATCATTCCATATCTCTCCTTCCCTTTATAACTAAACTCCTTAAAAAGATTGCCTAAAGTTGGTGCCTTTATTTCCTCTCCTCTAATTATCTTCTTAAATTTCTGCAGTGTGGCTTCTGACCTCATCATTCAACTGAAACTGTTTTCTTCAAAGTTACCAGTGATATCTTAATTACCAAATCCAATGGTCTTCTCAAGCCCCATCTTTTTTTTAAACTCTCTGAAACCTTTAACATTATAAATCGTGCTCTTCACCTTGATTCCTTCTTCTCTCTAAGTTTTCATGACACTATTCTCTCTTGGTTCTCTTCCTATTTGTGTTACCACTCATTGTCAGTCTCCTTTGCTGAATCTTCAACTAGATCATACCCTCTAACCATAAATGTTCCCCAAGGTTCTGTCCAAGGTCCTCTTCTCTTCTCCCTCTATGCTATTGCACTTAGTGAAATATTTCACTATTACATTTAGCACGTCTCAAGGGTTCAATCATCTTTAGCAGAGAATTCTCAGATCTAGTTATCCAATTTTAACTTCTAGTCTCAAATTTCCAACTGCTTCTTGGACATCTCAAACTGGATGTCCCATAGATATCTTAAATTCAACATGTCTGAAACTAAACTTGTTATTCCTTCCAGCCCAAACCCTCCTTTCTTCCTAATTTTCCTGTTATTGTCCTGGGCATCAGCATCCTCCCAGTCACCCAACCTCTTTGACTCATCTTCTCTCCTCTCTCTCTCCAAGTTGTTGCCAAATATTATAGATTCTACTTAATATCACCTCTCTTTTGGGTCCCCTTCTTCTCTTGACAATGCTATTACCCTACTAAAGGCCCTCGTCACTTCACATTTGGATTATTGCAATAGCATTTTGGTTGGTCTCCCCGTTTCGAATCTCTCCCCACTCTGGTTCATTCTCTACTCAGCTATGAAACTGATCTTCCTAAAGCACAGGTTTGATATAACCTCTAGGATCAACTGCTCTGTTTGGTATTTGAAGCCCTTCACAACCTGGCCCCTTCCTACCTTTACAGGCTTTTTCATGTTACCTCCCTAAACATAGTCCAGTGACACTGGTCTTCTTGTTATTCCTCATATAAGATACTGTCTCACCATGTTGGTCATTTTTAGTAGCTGTCCCCATGCCTGTAATCCCCTCCCTTCTCATCTCCATCTCCTGGCCTCCTTGGCTTCCATTAAGTCCCAGCTAAAATTCCACCTTCTAATCTACAAGATCCCCTTCCAGATCCCTCTAATTGCCAATGGCATACCTCTGTTAATTATTTCCTATTTATCCTGTATATATCTTGTTTGTACACAGTTGTTTGCGCATTGTCTCCCCCATTAAACTCTGAGGTCCTTGAGAACTCTGTTTGGGTTTCTTCGCCCTTTTGGGGGGATCCCAAGTGTTTAGTGCAATCCCTAGCATACAGTAGGCACTTAATAAATCCTAGTTGACTGACAAGCTGACAATTCCCCATGCTTACTCAGCACAGTACTAGGCATACAGTAGGTACTTAATAAAAGCTTGCTGACTGTAGCCTATATTGTTCTTGTCTGTATGATTACAGCAATTTTTTAATCAACCCCAAGCACTAAGAATGTCTTAATCCTAACTAGGTGCTTGAGAAATGCTTGTTGAAGTCATCCCCCAATTGATACATGGTCAAAGAATATGAACAGGCAGTTTTCAGAGGATGAGATTAAAGCTAGCTGTAGTCATATAAAAAAATGCTCTAAATCACTACTGATTAGAGAAATGCAAATTAAAACAACTCTGAGGTATCACCCACACCTATCAGATTAGCTAATATGATAGAGAAGGAAAATGATAAATGTTGGAGAAGATGTGGGAAAATTGGAAAGCTAATGCATTGTTTTTGGAATTGTGAACTTATCCAACCATTCTGGAAAACAATTTGGAAATATACCCAAAGGGCTATAAAACCGTGCATACTCTTTGATCCAGGGATACTACTTCTAGGTCTGAATCCTAAAGAGTTGATAAAAAAGGGAAAAAGACCCACATGTATAAAAATATTTATAGCAGCCCTTTTTGTGGTGGCAAAGAATTGGAAATTGAGGGGATGCCCATCGATTGGGGAATGGCTGAACAAATGGTGTGTGAATATAATGGAATGCTACTGATGAGATACAGGCTCTGGGAACCCCCTTGAACTCTGATTGGATCTTCCCATTTACCTGAGGCTGTAAGCCTTTCATTGTGGCTGGGCCCAAACCTCCTTTACTCGCCCAGCCCTCCTTTGTCCAGCTAGCTCCTACCCTTGATCCTCCCAGATCTCCCCATGTTCCCCTGGAAGTGTGGGAGATAGTTAATTGTTTGGGATCAGGAAATTCCTGGCTGAGCTACTTCTGCCACCCCAGCATTTTTGACTCCTAGATCCTAAAGTGTTCCCTCCTCTCGGTCTATATACAATTAAGCCCAAGGCCTGGGAGGAACTGCAACCATTAATTGCTACTCAAGGCCTGACTCATTCTGTCTAGAGTGGGGCCCAGACCACCAGGTGAAAGTTTTTGAGACTTTGAAAACTATATTGCCCACCACTCCAGCTTTACCTAATCTAGAAAAACCTTTGACTCTGTGATGATGAAAGGAGAGAACAGGCTTTGGGACTCGTTGCCTGTTTTTGAAAACTATTAGACTGTGGATGCTATTGCTTTCCGTGGGCTATACGCCCATGGAGCAATTTGGAAAGGAAAGGGATATCTGACAGTGTTTTGGCCTTCCCATAGTCATCTTTAATTCCAACCAGGAAAATTGTCTTTTCTCTACACTTTTTTGTGCTTGTTTTGGTCTTCATTTGCTTAACCTCCTTGCCCGTGTGTGGAGTATGGGGACCCCCAAAATCCCCTATCCAGAAAAATTAAATGTCAAAGGTATCTTGAGGAAGGAACAGGAAGTTTATTCAGTTCTCAAGAGAAGAGGGTGTCCCTTCCACCAGTATGAACCAGCAGAATGAGGGCTATTACAAAAGACAGAACAAGAATTTATACCCTAATACAATGAAGGCCACCCCCCCCCCCCCCATCTCCCCTGTCCCTTCTCCCATTGGCTGGGAGGCGGGCTCTCAGTATTGGCTCGAAATCTAACCCAATGGCGGATAACAAAGAAGCCCACCGATATCTCCTATTGTCTGGGAGGCGGGACAGGAAGCCAAAGTATTTGCTCTTGTCTGTATTTGGTAGATGCTAAAGCAAAGGAGGGAAAAAGGTCACAAGCAAGGGTGGAGGTCTAAAACCTCTGAAGGGGCCTGATGCTGATTGGCCGTAGTGAAGAGGGGGGAAAGGGTGAAACTGAAATTCCGGCTTGCTCCCACAAAACTAATGGGCTGAGAAGTTTCATTTTTCCCATTCACCAGGTTTGTCTCCTTCCTGGTTCAAGCCATCAACCTCTGGATGACCACTAGGGCTATGCAAATCTCTGACAATCCAAGTTCTCCAGCCCACTGGACCTCGCCTCATCCATATTCCAGAGTCTGACCCCCTTGAACAGGATCCAGAGAGGCAGGGACAGCTCTACGCCCCTTGCCAGTAGGAAGCACTTTCAGAAGCTGAGACCTTCGCCCTTTATCCCAAAGGAATTTGGGTCCCGTTTGTTTGAGGGTTGAATGATGAGGTGCAGGCTCTGGGAGCCCCCTTGGACTCTGATTGAATCTTCCCATTTGATGAGGCATTTGCCTGAGGCCCTAAGCCTTTCATTGTGGCTAGGCCCAAACCTGGGTTACTAGCCCAGTCCTCCTTTGTCCAGCTACCTCCCACCCTAAATCTATCATCGCTGGAGTCTGCCCTCTTTTGACTCCTCCTGAAGACTCTCCCCAAACTCTTCCCCTAGACCACCCCTAGATTCCTCCCACAACCTTTCTGTTTATAAGACCCCATCTTCCCCCCATATGTGTGAGAGCACAGGAGAATGATTTAGCACGGACTCACTCTGTGTCAGATGATTCTGGCTTGTTTGTCTAGTACAACCCTCCCGAGGCTCCTTAAAGAGTCTACCCATTATGGTGAACTTTTAATAAACTTTGCTTTTCTTTGTCTGAGATGAGACTTGAGTGGAATTCATTTGGCAGGACCTGGCATGTTCGTATTTTGGGGTCTCGAGCACCCCTAACCCTAACCTCTACATTTTATGGTGACCTCATCATTTTTAGGAACTATAAAAAGTCAGTTACCAGAAAGTTGGGAGGTGTGTTTAATTAAACAGCAAAGATTGAAAGTTTACGGAGAAAATGGGATTACCTTAAAAGATCCCATTCCAGATCGCATCTTTAAAAAACAAAACTGCATTATGCATACAGCTAAGTGTAGGAAAAAACACAAAAAGCAAACTGCGTGGGGGAGGGAGGGAGGGAAGGAAAAAATTTGGAACTCAAAAATCTTATAAAAGTGAATGTTAAAGCTATCTGTACAGGTAATTGAGGGGGAAATACTCTTATGTGGGGCTGGGGGTGGGGAATAAGAGAAACGCTAGTTGATTGTTTCATTTGATTGTCCAAACCCGTATACCTTCAAAGCTGTGAATACTTTGCTGTTGATCCCAGTTAGAGAGCAGAAACCATTTTTGTCTTTACTAGCTGCATTTCTGTTTTTACAGTGGCACTACTCTTCCAAAAACAGTTTAACCTTGCAAGGAAAGCCTCTGAACACCCTAATCCCTTCCTGTGGAACCTCCCCTGGAGGAGAAATTGTCAAAGTCAGTTTTCAGAAAGTTGGGAAGGTGTATCTAATTAAACAGCAAAGACTGAAAACTCACTGGTGAAAATGGGATTACCTTAAAAGATCCCATTCCAGATCCCATCTTTAAAAAACAAAACAAAACTGCATTATGCAAATTTGAGTTTCTGGATCTTGGCTTCAAATATTTTTTTCTTAGAGTCAGAATCTGCATTTTGCTCCCTATACAGCTCAGTGTAGGAAGAAATACAAAAAGCAAGCTGCATAATTAAAGGCTTTACAAATTTGGATTTACGCCGTCTCTGAAGCTTTACTAAGACAGCAAATCACGCTTTAAGAACTCCATAAGTAAATGATATCTCAATGCGCTAAATGACATTTTATTGGAACCCAGGCCACAAAACAGATGGTACGACCCAGATGGGACTCGAACCCACAATCCCCAGCTCCGGAGGCTGATGCCTTATCCATTAGGCCACTGGGTCACCACATTGCTTTCGGTCTTGTAGACAACCCTTACGTGACGCCGTCAGTTCTGTCCACGCCTCGTGACGTTCTGTTTCCGTTGGTTCTCCTGCTCTAAGATCTCGGGACCACCCACCTTCGCCGAAGCAGTCGCCGTGGGCGGGGCGCTTCTGCTCCCTCAACGGTCCGGAACTACAAAGACCATCATCCTCTTGTGCTGCCAGCCCCTTCCAGGCTCCGGGATAGGTCCCCGCCAACCGACCCTCCCCACCTTTCTTCCTCAGTTAGGAGGAGTCTTGGTCGTAGGCAGGTCTTTCTTTTAATGGGCAAA
This sequence comes from Pseudochirops corinnae, assembly GCA_028646515.1. NCBI lineage: Eukaryota > Metazoa > Chordata > Mammalia > Diprotodontia > Pseudocheiridae > Pseudochirops > Pseudochirops corinnae. The sequence goes on from CM053586.1 coordinate 200,457,414, forward strand.
GGAAATGAAATATTGGGAGGGTTTTCGCCCCCAAAGGGAAGTCTCAGCTCCCTCAGGGGGCCCTTACGAGCTAACCAGACCTCAAACTAGATTTGAGTCATAAGACCTGGGTTCAAATTTTGATTCTGACACTGCCTCTGTGGTCCTGGACGCATTCACCTCATTTTCCTCGTATGTGAAAAGCAAGGGATTGAACTAAAGTGATCTCTAAGGCCCCTTCCTGCGCTAAACCTAGCATTCTTTCTCATTTTTAAAATAATCATTTATTGATGTCTTTTTTTTTTACATCCCCACAATTTTCCGTAGTATCACTACTCCTCCCAGAGAGCCCCCTAAAACAAATATTTTAAAGACAAAAAAAGAGGGAAAAAAATCAGTATAACTGATCAATACATCCCAAAAGTCTGAAAACAATGTGCAATGCACTCTCGTGGACCTCGGAACCTCTGCAAAGAGGTGACTCCACACCCTTTTTTTTTTTTTTGTAATTTTACCACATTTCACTTTGAAGCATTTCTTTTTCTTTTTTGGTTGTCCTTTCGGTTTACAGCATGGTGGTCATTGTGTACATTATTTTCTTGGCTGTTTACATTGCTAATTTCCCTTGTTAATCTACAATTTTAGGCATGTCACTTCCTTACTCTACCACTTTCTGGGTTTGCCATGGAGTCAATTACAGCCCCTATAGACACCCCAGGACAAGCCCAGCTACCTGAGGGCCAGAATGGACCTGGACCACCTTCTCCATATACTCCCCTGGAATTATTTTTATTGATTTGATTCACTCAGTTTTGTATCTTGGCACACTTATTAGTCCACTATATTTAGCTAGCCTCTGAACATCCACCATAAAACCAATGTGCCTGGTACATCGTAAACATTTAATCAATGCTTATCTATCATCTTGGGCATCTTGCCTTCTGCTTTACAACCTCTTTTTTTCCTCCACCCTCCCACACCCTTTCCACCTCTTTCTTTGGAGATAGTAATCAATAATATTACTATCACTACTAACATGGTGTGACAATCCATTGCCTTATGACACATTGCCTTATGGCTTCTCGTCTTGTGAAGCCCCAGACCCAAACTCTTCCCTGCCCTCCTGCTTTCCTGTGTTTCTATCAGAGAGAGATAGTATCTATATAGAATCTAAATGCCTTGAGGGCAGACACTGTCACACTTGTGCATTTTTTATTCTCAGTCTCTGGCTCATTGTAAACACTTGATAAATGGTTTTCATCCAATCATTCTTTCACATTGGTAACTTCTGTTTTTGTATCATATTAATTTCCTTTTTTTTCTAAATAGTATGTTTTCGAATTACATGTAAAGATAGTTTTCGACATTTATTTTTGTAAAATCTTGAGTTCCACGTTTATCTCCTTCTCTTCCTCCCTCCCATCCCCCCTCTGATATAGGTTATACATGTACAACCAAGTTAAACATATTTCCATATTAATCATGTAGACATCATATTAATTTCCAAGTATATCTCTTCCAGCTTTTCTTTCCCCAGCAAGCCTCCCCTTGTAACCATGATTTGAAAAAGAAAAAAAAGCGGGGCAAGAAAACCAACCAACCCATTCAAAGTCTGACAGAAGGTTGAATATTCCATATCATTCAGTGTTGTTTTGTTTATACTTTTGTAGTCATCAGGTATATTGTTTATTATATTAATATGCTTATTTCACTGTGCATCAGTTCAGATATGCCTTCCCATATCTCTCTGAATCCTTCACATAGGTCATTTTTTACATTGCAGTAAGAAATCCTATTACATTCATGTTTTCTCCTTGGCTTTTACTAGGTCTTCATACACAGCCTCTCAATTCTATTGATGAGGTGTAGGTTCTGGGAGCCTCCTAGAACTCTCCTTGAATCTTTGAGGTACAGGCTCTGGGACCCCACCTGGAGCTCTCCTTGAATCTTCCCAAGGGAAGGCATTTGCCTAAGGTTATGGGCCTTAAGTTGTGTCTCTGCCCAAGTCTTCAGCCCTCCTTTGTTCCAATAGATTCCCACCCTTAATGTTCCTGTTCCCACCCTTGAACTGGCCTGGCCCACCATTGTCTATGGTCTTCAGGTAGCCTCCAGCAACTTCCCATCCTTAATCACTCATTACTGGAGTCTGACCTCATCTTGACTCTTGAAGACCCTCCCTACTGGAGTCTGACCTCATCTGACTCCTCCTGAAGACCTTCCCCAAACTCCTCCTCTAGACCACCCCTAGATTCCTCCCACAACCTTTCTGTATATAGAATCCCATCTCCCCTCCATGTGTTGTGAGAGCACCGTAGAATGGCTCAGCACAGACTTATTCTGTGACAGACTTACTCTGTCCTGCTTGCCCAGTGCAAGCATCACAGATACCTAAGCTCCTTAAGAGTCTACTCAATATGGCGAACTTTCAATAAACTTTACTTTTCTTTGGCTGAGAAGACTTGAGTCGAATTCTTTTGGCAGGACCTGACTTGTTAGTATTTTGGGGTCTCAGGCAACCCTAACCCTCTTTATGGGGAACCTCTTTACTAAGCCTATTGAAATGGAGACTACCTGCCAAGACACATAGACACAAACTATATAATACAATTATGAAACACTTTTTACATAAAAACATCCAAATAATTGGAGATGTATTACTTGTTCATGAATAGACAAAGTCAATATAATGAAAATAACTATGCTGCCTAAATTAATTTACTCATTCAGTATCATGCCAATCAAAGAATTACTTTATTATAGAACTAAAAAAATAATTAAAATCCTTCTGGAGAAACAAAGGGTCAAGAATCTTAAGACATTTAATGGGAATAAGGTGGGAAGGAAATCTAGCAATGCCAGATCTCACACTATACTACAAACTATATCAAAACAATTTGGAGCTTGATTAGGTACACAATATGCCAAAACATGAGCACCAAAACCTAGTGCTTGATAAACTCCCAAATCCCACCTGCTGGGGCAAGAATTCACTATTCTATAAAAACTGTTGGGAAAACTAAAAAGTAATTTGGCAGAAGCTAGATGTAATTCAACATCATATACTAAGATAAGCTCCAAACAGGTACATGACTTAGACAGTAAGGGTGACATTATAAATAAATTAGAGGAGCAAAGAAGAAATTAACTATCAGATCTATGGATAGGAGAAGACTGTTCTTGACCAATAAGAGACAGAGAATGTCACATAAGATAAAATGGATCATTTTGATTAGATAAAAGTAAAAAGATTTTTGCAAAGTAAAACCAATGCAGCTAAAATTAAAAACGAGTAAATGGGGAAAGGGAGGGAGTAGAATAATACGAACAAATTTCCCTGAAAAAAAGTCTTATTTCTAAGATATATAGGAAACTGATTCAAATGTATAAGAATAAGAGTTATTTACCAACCGATAAAATGGTCAAAGGATATGAGGGGCAGCTAGTTGGTACAGTGAATAGAATACTGGTCCTGGAATTAATAAGAATCATCTTTAGAAGTTCAAATCTGACCTTAGACATTTATTAGCTGTGCAACCCTGGTCAAGTCACTTAACCATTTGCCTTAGTTTCCTCGACAGTAAAATGAATTGGAGGGAAAAAATGGCAAATGCTCTTTGCCAAGAAAACCCCAAATGGGATCACAAAGAGTTGGACATGACTGAACAACAACAAAGGATACCCATAGGCAGTTTTCAGAAGAAGGAATCTAAACTATCAATAGCCATATTTTTAAAAATTCTTCAAATCACTAATAATTGCTGTTGTTCAGTCATGTCTGCCTCTTTGTGATCCTGTGGACCACAGCACAGCAGTAGTCTCCATGGAGTTTTCTTGCCAAAGATACTGCCATTTCCTTCTCCAGTGGATCAAGGTAAACACAGGTTAAGTGACTTGTCCAGGGTCACACAAATATTAAGAGTTTGAGGCTGAATTTGAACTCAGGTCTTTCTGAGGCCGAGCTTAGAATTCTATCCACTGAGCCACCTGAGCTGCCCTCCCCACCCACTAAAAATTAGAGAAATGCAAATTAAAGCAGCAGCTCTGAAGTTCTACCATGTATACCTCCATTACATTGGCAAAAGTAACAAAAAAGAGAAATGACAAAGGCTGTAGGGGCTATGGGAAAACAGGTACATTTTTGCAGCATCAGTGAAGCTGTGAATTAGTCTATCCATTCTGGACATCAATTTGGAGCTTGCCCCCGGAAATGTGTATACCTTTTGTCCCTACTATGCTACTAGGTCTATGCCCCAAAGAGATCAAAGAAAGAGAAAGGATACGAATATAAAAATATTTATACAAAACATATCTTTTTGTGCTGGCAAAGAATTGGAAACTGAGAGTGATGCCTATCAATTGGAGAATGACTGAACAAGTTATGGCATATGAATGTGATGGAATACTGTTATACTGTAAGAAATGATGAAGGGGATGGTTTCAGAGAAACCTGGGAAGATTTGCATGGACTGATGCTAAGTAAAGTGAACAGAACCAAGAAAACAATTTATAGAGAAACAGCAATATGGTAAAGATAATCAACTTTGAAAGTTCTATTCCTCAGATGTCATCTGATTCTCATCTATTGCTGCCTAGTTAAAGGGATTCTCAAGGGAGACAGAAAATCAATCACCCAGTGCTCTGAGGAGGAGGAAGAGCCAACAAAAGAGTTCTGACTGAGACTGCTGAAACCTACCAGTGCTCTGAGCATAGACACAAGTGGACAGCCAACCGAAGGAACCTGGGAAAACAGACAAACAAAAGCCTGACCACCCCATCCAAGACAACAGGAGCCAGCAGGAGCTGACCCCGGCATTAAGTCCTAATTTAAGAAGTCACTTTTGAAAAATGAAAAACTAGTGATAGAGAAAAATGATGGAAACCATGCTACTTATGCAGAAACTCAGAAAACGAGAGTAATTCCATATCATGTACATGTGAAAGTCTCAAAGCAAATCACAAATTTGCCACAACCTTTTCTGGAATTCCTGGATGAAATGAAGTAAGAGTTAAAATGTAACCATATAAGTTAAATGACAGTTGTAAAGGAAAGAAAGGGAAAGGAAATAAGAGCTCCCGAGAAAAGAATTGGAATGACGATAAACAGCTTAGTACAAGAGGCTTACAGTACAAGATAAGTGTACTTTTATCTACAGAATGAGAGTACTTATCTCAAGTACAATATGCTCTGAAAATTAGAAATACTTGAACTAACTCAAAAGATTGTGAAAATATCAAAAAAATGTAAAATATCTCTTATCAAATATAAGTGGTTTTCTAAACAAATCAAGGAGAGAGAATTGTAAGAATCACAGGATTACCTAAAAATCCTGTGTATTAGGTGGATCTTGAAGGTCAGTTCCTGAATTAATTAATTAATTTTATTTATTTATTTTCCTAATTCTGCTTATTTCACTGTGCATCAGTTCAGATATGAACCTAGAATCATGGGTGTGATTATGTTCAACAGACATTCAGGCAATAATGGTTACATCAAAATACAGGAAAATGACAATTCAACAAAAATCTCCAATTATTGGTTGTGGTTTGCCCAAGTTCACACAAATGGTTAATGGCAGCACTTAGGATTTGAATCCTGGTCCTCTGATCCAGGATCCAACTTTTTTCCCTCTACTTTTGTTGTGAATAGAATTTGGTCTCTTATCGGAGATATTCAACTAAATGCATCTCTGTTGAGACAGCTGGTGCATTGGTGGCTAGAGTACAAGACTCGGAGTCAGGAAGTTTTGATTTCAAATCACAACCTGTACTAGTTGTGTCACCAGTGGCAAGTCACTTAATTACCCTTAGCCTTAATTTCCTCATCTTTTGCATCGTGCTAATAACAGTATTTACCTTACAGGCATATTAGGAGGATCAAATGAGATGACTCGGAAAAGACTTTACAAACCTTAGAGGACATTGCTGGCTATTATTATTACTATTAATTATCTATTGGCTTGAGAGTTAGGAAACAAGAGATGGAAATCGTAATTGGACTCTATCATAGTCATATAAATAACATTTAGTTTGGATTTCATTTGTGCTCCACAGGTAGTACCCAAGTGATCAATTATGTATATTGCAAAAGTTCACTTCTTATATTTATATATATTTCCCCTCCCCCTCAGTTTAGTGAGTATAGAAATGAGGTTTAGGGACTTGTGATTTCATTCATTCCGCACTCCTGGGTGAGGAAACAGCCACTATGTATCAGATGCCTGATTTGACCCTGGTCTTCTTGACTTCCAGGCTGGTTCTCTACCTGAAGAGGTTACCCATAAAGAGGTTACCCATAAAGAGGGTTGCTCGAGAGCCCAAAATACCAACACACTGGGTCCTGCTGAAAGAATTCGACTCAAGTCTTCTCTCAGCCAAAGAAAAGTAAAGTTATTGAGAGTTCATTAAAAGTTCACCATTTGGGGAAGACCCTTAAGGAGCCTAGGTATCTGTGATGCTTGCATTGGGCAAGTGGGCCAGAGCAAGTCTGACACAGACTAAGCCTGTGCTAAGTCATTCTAGGGTGCTCTCACACCACATGGAGGGAAGATGGAATCTTATCTACAGAGGAATCTAGGGGTGGTCTAGAGAAGGAGTTTGGGGAGGGTCTTCAGGAGAAGTCAGATGAGGTCAGACTTGAGTAATAAGTGATTAAGGGTAGGGAGTTGCTGGAGGCTACCTGGAGACCATAGACAATGGTGGGCCAGACCAGTTCAGGGGTGGGAACAGGAGGACCAAGGGTGGGAAACTGTTGGAACACAGTCAGCATGTGTCAAAAGTGGGACTTGAACCAAGTTCTTGGCTTTGGGTGCTGCTACCTTAAGAACACTGCCATTAAAATGGTGGGTCTGTTGCAGAGAGGAGTTTAGGGTCACTGAGGTAGCTAGGCTGTTTGCCTCAGTTCCTCAAAGGAGGGCTAAAGACTTGGGCAGAGCCACAACTTAAGGACCATGACCTCAGGCAAATGCCTTATGTGGAAAGATTCAAAGGAAAGCTCAAGGGGGGTGCCAGAGCCTGTACTTCATCACTTATGTGTGAGATGAAAGAGTTTGGAGTCTGAATCTGAGGTCAGAAAAGGTCTTTATTCTTTCTCCTGAGAAAAGACTCTGCCCCTGTCGCTCACATGGCATCTGCCAGGGAGAGAGCAACAGGTACTGAAGAGGTTTCCCAAAGAGGGTTAGGGTTGCCTGAGACCCCAAAATACCAACATGCTGGGTCCTGCAGAACGAATTCCACTCAAGTCTTCTCAGCCAAAGAAAAGTAAAGTTTATTAAAAGTTTGCCTGTATTGGACACAGAGCAAGTCTATGTTAAAAAATTCTATGGCGCTCTCACAGAGCAAGTCTGTGCTAGGGCATTCTATGGCACTCTCACAGAGGAAGTCTATGCTAAACTATTCTATGGCACTCTCACACCGCATGGAAGGGAGATGGGATTCTTATATACAAAGGAATCTAGGGGTGGTCTAGAGGAGGAGTTTGGGGAGGGTCTTCAGGAGCAGTCAATGAGGTCAGACTCCAGTAATGAGTTTGGAGAGGGTCTTCAGGAGGAGTCAATGAGGTCAGTGCAAGAGTGGATTGATATTTTGATAGGCTCAAGGAGGAGGGCAAAGGGGAAGGGGGGGGAAGCAGACAGTGGAGGGCTAGGCTAGTAGAGGTTTGGACCCAGCCACAATGAAATACTTATGGTTTCTTCTGCAAATGCCTCATCAAGTGAGAAGATTCAATCAAACTTCAAGGGGTTTCCCAGAGCCTGTACCTCAAAGATTCAAAGAGAACTCAAGGGGGGTCCCAGAGCCTACACCTCATCAGTAGAAGCAAGCCTACGGTTCTATAATCTTCTAATGCAAAAACCCAACTCCCCAACTGGCTGTGTGTTTCTACACAAGTCATTTAACCTCTTACTGCCATTGATAACTCTCTTGGATCCTAATTTACAGAAGGTACTGACACACATTAGTAGAGAGTTTTCTTACCTGGGAGTTCACTTTGCCACTGAAATCACAGGTCCATTCCTATTCTTAAAGTGATTTTTTAAAAGCCATAAAATACCATAGTCCCTAAGGAACTAAAGATGAAAATCATCCAAAGGATGGTGCTAAAACTTCCTTTCCTCTCACTTGTTTCTAAATCCTCTGCAATCTGGCTACCAACCTCATCAGGCAGCTGAAACTGCTCTCTCCAAAGTGACCTGTGATCAGTGCCACCTCAGCACAAGATATGACAAATAAGGTTAAGACTGCTTTCATTGGACACCCACATGTTTCTGGGTCCTTTGTCTCAAAGATAGATTCCCACGCTTAGGTTGTGGGCCAGTAAGGTGGCACAGTACATAGGACACTGGGCTTGGAATCAGAAACAATCTTTCTGAGCTCAAATCTGGCCTCAGACACTTAGTAGCTTCGTGACCCTGGGCAAGTCACTTAACCCTGTTTGCCTCAGTTCCTCATTTGTAAAATGAGTTGGAAAAGGAAATGGTAAACCACTCCAGTATCTTTGCCAAGAACACCTCAAATGGGGTTGTGAAGAGTCAAACATGATCGAAAAATGGCTGAAAAAAATTAGGGTCATTAGAAGAATTGTGCGGGTTCCCCATGACAATGCATCTCGTACTGTGACCAACCCAGCTGGGTGGGCTAGAAACCAGAGAGTAAAGAGACAGGGGTGTATTCCATAGTCTGTTTATTCCAGGGCCATTTCACACAGAGCCAAAGATACAAGGAACTTACAAGGTTTTTTTATGCCCCTAACAGAAGATCTTACAATGTAGACAAAATACAAGGACCCTCCTTTGGTCTTGATTATTCCTTACCCTAGCTTAAGGCTAGTTATTCATTAACTTTATCATAGGACCATGTCCCTCTGCAAGGAGGCACAAACAAGACTTGCTGATTAACTACCCTGAATCTTCCTTAGTTATTCATAGGACCATGTCTGGAGGCATCAACCAACAAGATTATACATCCTCCTGATTATCTGCCTAGTGACCTCATAGAATTTTGTCAAGGAGAGGGGAACACTCCATTAATGGGGCTGGGGGGAGCCCTGAGAGTCCTCTATGATTTCACTCTTCTGGACCTAGCTCAGTGTTTATTTTCAGTATTTGTCCTGAATGAGTGTTCCAACGGACCATTATATAGGTTAACCATCCAAATGTCTGTTGTGGTTTGTACAATAGACATTTGACGTATAAATGGCTTTTCTGGTATGAATAGTTAGCCTATATTCTGTTGAATTATATTGGGTGGCTCTGCCAGGAGTACTGAGATAGTGCTGATAGAATCAGTGTAATGTAATCCACAAATGGGAATATCTAAAGGAATCAAACTCTCCTGCCACTTGGATGCCTCAACAGACATCCTTCATATTAGTGGCAAACACTTGGCCAGGGTAAATTTTGTGCTTCCCTGGATAGGAAAAAATCAGAGAGCTGTCAAAGTTCTTGTATCTTTGAAGGAATCTTACATGTTTTTGACAGATTCATGGGAGAGGCAGGAGAAGCTTTAAGGAGACATTTTGCTCTCTCTGGTCTTTTTGCCTTAGATTCCATGATAGAATTTACATTACAACTACTTGTAATCATTACAATGTGCTAGTCATTGTATAAGCATAGGTTCTTGTCCTGGGGGTCCGTGGATGTCCCACATGGTGAAGAGATTTCAGGGACTTCATGAAATTGGATGGAAAAAAATTACATCTTTTCACTAACCTCTAACCAAAATTTAGCCATTTCCTTCGATTATGAATGTAGGCAACATGTATTCTCAGTAGTCCATCGGCTTGACTAGATTGTTCATTATGAAGAGGTATAAGTAGGGAGGATTTCTATTGAAATTCTTTCTAGGTTTGGCATCCAAAAAGAATTATAGGCTCAGCTGTCTTTTGGCAGAGTTATAAAAGTTTATTGTTACACTAGGGCAAAGGGGCTAGGAAACCTGCTAGAAAAAGCTCGCAAGGTGCAAAGGGGGGGGAGGGGGCGTCAGAGAAAGCCTGCAAAGTGTGATGTTCTTCAGCGGGCAGGAGGTGTGATAGGAAAAAGCCTGCTAGAAAAAGCCTAACTGCAAAGAGCAGGGGGTAGAGAGGCAGTTTTTAAAGACCTAAAACTGTCAGTCATAAGTTCATTAGGCTAATTATGTGTACAAAGGTGGAGTTAGGGAGGGACCTGGGAGGAGCCAGGGAGTGCCTAATACTTAAAGGAACACGCACCCTTCACATCAACTGCTCATGTGCCCCACTCATAATTTACCAGGAGAAATCTGATGGGAGGGGGAGCAAAAGGTGTGGTTTTAGCGCTGAAATGTCATAATGTCAACCAGCGTCAGATTTGAAGTCAAATTCCTAAGGAGAAGTACCTCATCCAGTTTGCGAATGGATAAGTCTTGTTTTGGCTGGTTACCAGAACAAAAGGAGGTAGTGCCTTTAAGAGAATTCGTTATCATAGCTATAGAGTAAATGGTTTCAGAGGAAATACCTCTAGGCTGGGGGCAAGGAAGGCACAGAGTTAATGCTTTGTGGCTGGGGGCAGGGGAGAGACAGAGTTAATGCTTTACAGCTGGGGGAGAAGGAATGTGGCTTTTACAACTTAACACAAGATTGAAATTACAACAATGTTTCCAAATTATAAAATCACCCCAAAAAATATCACAAAGGCCACTCAGCACCGCTTCAATAACACATACAAAAAAGTTAAGATTCACTTGTATAAATTGTGATTCTATTCACTTTCTTGTATATCAGTTCATATAAACCCTTCTAGGTTTTTTGAATTTGTCCCTTGCATAATTTTTTTTCTCTTAATTTTTTTTTTATCAGCAAGTTTTTGTTTTCTCTCTCCTTCATTCCCCCTTTGGAAAATAAAAGGATGCAAAATTCTTTTTTTTCTTTAAATTAATTTATTTAACTTTAGTTTTCAACATACATTTCCATAAGCTTTTGAGTCTTAAATTTTCTCTGCCTCCCTCCTTTCCCCCCTCCTCAAGATGGTGTGTAATCTGATAGAGGCTTTACATACACATTCTTATTAAATGTATTTTCATATTAGTCATGTTGTGAAGGAGAATTAGAAGGAATGGGAGGAACCACTAGAAAGAAAAAACAAAAAAAGGAGAGAGCAAATCGTATGCTTCCATCTGCATTCAGACTCCATAGTTCTTTCTCTGTCTTTTGAATTGTCTTAGATCATTGCTTTGCTGACAAGAGCTAAGTCTGTCAAAGTTAGTCATTGCACAATGTGGCCGTTACTGCCTATAGTGTTCTCCTGGTTCTGATCGCTTCACTCAGCATCAGTTCAGATGCAAAACTCTTGTAACAAATATGCATAATTGAGTAAAACAAATCCCAACATTGGTCTCATCCAAAAAATGCATTTCCTTTGCATTTTAATTCCATTATTTCTCTGTCAGGTTGTGAGTAGGAATCTTCATCATCAGTTCTCTGGAATCATGTTTTGTCATGAGCTTGACTAGAAAGAATTCTTAAGTCTTTCAAAGTTGTTTGTCTTTTTCAGTATTTTTGTTCTGTATAAATTGCTTTTCTGCTCATTTCACTCTGCATTAATTCATAAAATTTTCCCCATATTTCTCTGAAATCATCCTTCTTGTGCAAAGTTTCCTCTGGTGTAATAATATTCCATTATATTCATATATAATAATTTTTGCAACCATTCCTCAATTGATGCCATCCCTTTAATTCCCAGTTCTTGGATACAGCAATAAAAGTACCACTATAAATATTTTTTGTGCATATATGTCCTTTCTTATTTAAATTTTATTTTCAAATGAACATCCACCTCCTCTCCCTCCCAAAAAACAAATGACCAAACCCAAACCCCTTTCACAAACATGTACAATAAAGCAAAAAATTTCTACATTGACCATGTCCAAAAAATATGTCTCAATCTGTACTCTGAGTCTATCACCTCTCCGTCAAGAGGTGGGCAGTGGATTTCATCATGAGTCCTCTGAATTGTAGTTGGTCATTATATTATTGATCAGAGTTCTCGAGTCTTTCAAAGTTGTTTGTCTTTATAACACTCATTAATATATAAATTGCTCTCTGGCTTCTGTTCACTTTGTATCAGTTCCCATCATTTGGAGGATTGAACAAGTTATGGCAAGTGAATGTGATGAAATGCTACTGTGATGTACAAATCTTCCCAGGTTTCTCTGAAATCACCCTCTTCATTATTTCACGTAGCACAATAGCATTCCATCACATTCACATACCATGACTTGTTCAATCATTTTCCAATTGATGGGTATTCCCTCAGTTTCCATGGCTTGCCACCATGAAAAGAGCCGTTCTGAATATTTTTGTACATATATATCCTTTTCCTCTTTTTTGATCTCTTTGGGGCATAGGTTACAAGTTAGTGGCTTGGCTCCCTCCTGGATCACTGCCTTGTTGTGGCAGGGGGCTTGCATAGCTTAATGAAACTATGAGCTATGCCCAGGACCGACAGGTCATAGAGGAGAATTCTGACAAAAGGTGATGCACTGGAGAAGGAAATGGCAAACTACTCCAGTATCTTTGCCACCAATATCACATGGTCAGCATTAAAACGCTACAAGATATGGTATCAGAAGTTGAGCTGAAGGTCTGAAGGACCTGGAGTTCTCTGATCTACAGGGTTAAGAAGAGTTGGATATGATTGAACACCAACAAAAAGGGGCATGGCTGGATCAGAGATTATGCACAGTTTAGCAACCATCTGGATACAATTTCAAATTGTTTGCCAAGATCTGAACCAATTTACAGCTCTACCAACCACTATTGGGGTTCAGTGTGCTTATCCTTCCACATTCCCTTCAACAATTGTTATTTCCCTTTTTGGGGCGGTCATCTTTGCCGGCTTTATCAATGGGAGGTAGAACCTCAGAGTTGTTATTAAGCTTATTAAAGTTTAAAACTGCACCAAAACGTTTTTGGGGGCACCGTGTATATACTTCATCACATCAATAATTGATCCACCAACAGAGGTACAAAGTATCTTCATTTTTACAAAATTATTCCTTGTAAAGGCGTTTACTGTAATAGGGTTTTTGTTTATCTATTTATTTTCAGTCTGACACAGATATCTTCAAATTACTTAACTGGTCCAGGGAATTAACTCCTGAAATAAGGGCTTGCACTTAGATGATCTCTAAGAATCTCTTTCAATAAGAAGACTGTCCCTACTTATTCCATGAGAATTTTTAATTTAAAGAATTGAGAAGCAGGGGAACTAATTCATTTTATGGAAACAGAAGCCTAAAATATAGGAACATTTTAACATCCCCTTAAAGGGGATTAAAAAAAAGCGCTTGAATACATTATGTATTAAATAGTGACACCATCTGGTGAAGTATGTGTGGTACTGCAGCCTAGCGTCTTACACAAGTAAAGTACAAATATAGTTAAAAGGAATAGAAAGTCTGTGAAGTAGAAATGCATAGTCAGTGGATTCTAATGTCTAAAGGAAATTACTATGTTTTAAATAGAATCTGAAAGAGAGGAGAAAGCCTATGGAAAACGAACTATTAGGGAAAGCAAGGAATAGTTTACCTGTCAGATTTATGGAGAAGGGAAGACTTTATGACCAAAGAAGAGTTGGAGAGCAGTATAAAATGGAAAGTGGATAATCTTGATTACATTAAATCGAAAAGTTTCTGTACAAACAAAGCCAATGTAACCAACATTAAGAGGGAAGTGGGAAATTGGGAAAGAATTTTTACAACCAGTATCTCTGATAAAGGTTTCATTTCTAAAATATGCAGGGAATTGAGTCAAATCTATAAGAATACAAGTCATGCCCCAACTAATAAATGGTCAAAGAACATGAACAGGCAATTTTCAGAGGTAGAAATTAAAGATATCTATAAGCATATAAAAAAATTCTCTAAATTACTATTTATTAGAGAAATGCAAATCAAAACAACTCTGAGGTACCACATCTCAGCAGTCAGATTGGCTAAGATGACAAAACAGGATGATGACACATGCTGGAGAGGATGTGGAAAAATTGGAACACTAATGCATTGTTGGTGGAGTTGTGAACTGATTCAACCATTCTGGAGAGCAATCTGGAGCTATGCCCAAAGGGCTATAAATAATTGCATACCCTTTGACCCAGCAATACCACTTCTAGGGCTGTATCCCAAAGAGATCATAGAAGTGGAAGGAAGACCCCCACAATGAGATGGACTTGTTGACGTGACAAAATGGGGCTAAACTGGTGCCATGGATAGAGAGAGAGGCCCAAGAGAGAGAGGCCAGAAGAACTTCTGGGAGTATCTGGAGGCTGATGCTATTGCTAGAGAGAGAGAAATGAGAACTGAGGACTGAACTGGGAAGAAACATTACTGTGGTGCCAGTATTTGGTCTGTTTGTTTTGATGTTACTTTGTCAGATTTGTCTGCTGATGGAGGATGTTGCTGTTGTTGCAGAAGTCCTGGGACCTTACTGTTGATTCAGAAGCCCTGAAAGAGAATTTTCTTGTATGTTTACAGAAATCCTGGAGGAGAGTGTTGTTGATGTTTGCAGGGATCCTGGGACTGTACTAATGATTTGTACTAATTCCTCAGACCTTGTTGTTGGGCCTGGGTTGATTTCACCGGCAGAGAGTGAATTGATGAGGATGCAGGCAATGCTTATCTATGTTGTGTCTTTGTTAAGCCTTGTCTTCCCAGGAACAGAAACTGCTGAGAACTTGCCTTGGGTCAAGATGAAGAAAAGACCTCTCCTTGGATATTGAATGCTGTGATGATATCGTAACCTAGCTGTGACCTAGGGGAGGATGGCCTTTGTGTCTTATGACTGATCAAATGAATGTACTTTGTTTATGACTGGAAACTAATCTCCAATTGAGACTACCCAGGGGTGGAATACTTTGTGATTGAACTGAGGACTTTAGACTTTGTGATTGACTAAATGAATGTACTATCCAGGGGTGGAGTATTTTGACTTTTGTACTTTGTGATCGAACTGAGAACTTACTAAATGATTGAGTTACCCTGTATTTTGATTTTCTCTTCTCTGGGAATGTTTTGCCTTAATCTGTTGCTGAATAAATGGAGAGTTACTAAACTCATAATTTGAACCTTGGAAGTTGCTTTTGCTTGGCATTATACCCTCAGAAAATGTAGAAAATGCATAAAGGTCCCATAGCTGCCCATTACTGTTTGACAAAATTGTTTTTCCTCTCTAGTTGAGTTTCATCTATTTCCTACCCCCAAGGCCCTGCATTTTTCATCTTTGCATTTCTTGTGTTCTCTGTAGGATTTTTTAAAGCAATTAATTACTCCCCTCATCCTACACAACTTCTCCTCCCTGGGTTTCAGGCATTGCTCTCTTCTGGTTCTTCTGCTTCTCTGGTCACTCCTTCTCTCTTTAGCAGGAACATCACCCTTATGCCACCCACTTAATATATGTATATCTGAGGACTCGGTTCTGGGTCTTGTTCTCTTCTTTCTAGGTGATTTCAGCATCTCCCTTGGGTTCAACTCTTAATTCTAGGAAGATATCTGCTTGATCTATATTTCCAGCCCCTATAACTCTCCCTAATTCCAATCCCATCTCTTTAATTTTATGTCAGATTTAGGCACCTCAAACTCAAAATGTCCAGAACAGAACACATTACCGTTCTTCCTCCAAACTTCCCTCTATCTCTAGGATACCATCTTCTTTCTGGTCATCATGTTCACAACCTTGGTCATCTTGGCTCCATATATCCTAGAAGTAGACAGCTTGATTCAATTACTGCAACATCCCTTGAATCTGTCCCCTTCTCTTCACTTGTATAGTCCACCGCTCTAAGTCAGGCAGGTCCTCTTCACCCCTCACCTATATTATTGCCGTAGTTTTCAGCTGTTCTCCCTTTTCCATGTGTCTCACCCTTTTGTAGTCCATCTTCCACACAGCTACCAAAACGATGTTCCTAAAACTAACCATATCATTTCTCCGTTCAAGAAACACTAAGGCTCTCTTGACTCTAAGATAAAATGTGATGATTTCTATTTGAGTTTTAAAACTTATCACGATCTGGCTACAGCCTTCCTTTCCAGGTTTACTACATATTACTGCACACTCTTTAAATATCATATTATATGTGCCCTCTTCTAAACCAGGAATATACTTCTCATCCTCACCTAGTTTCCTTCACAGCTTAGCTCAAGTGCCAATTGCTAGCAAAAGCCTGTCCTGATTCTCCCCACCCCACCCAGTAGTTAGTGCCTGTAATACAAAGTTAATTGACATATAAGAAGTAAATAAATGAATAGATAAATAATGATGATGATAATGGTAATAATTAAGCAAAAGAGAAAGGACCCAACCATAGGTAGCTTCTACGGTGATGGAGAAAATCCAGGTTCAATCCCAGAAGAAGATAGTAAAGTTAAAATAGTTACCTCTATCTCAAAGAAAAAAGCAAAATGGTCCCAGGCACAAAAAGAGTTTTGGGATTAGTTTAAAAATGACTTCAAAAACCAAAGAAGAGGGGCTGAGGACAAATTAGGAAAAAAAAAATAAGAGGAATCCAAGAAAATAAAGAAAATTATGAAAAGAAAATTAAACATTTGGAAAAAGAGATCCAAAAACTTTCAAAACAAAATTACTCCTTGAAAATGAGAATTGGGCAAGGGGAAGCAAATGACCTTATAAGACGCTAAGAAATAATAGAACAAAATCAAAAGAATAAAAAAAATAGAAGAGAATGTGAAACATTTCATTAAAAAAAAACTGAACTGGAGAACAGATCAAAGAGAGACAATAAAAGAATTGTTGGACTACCTGAAATTTATGATCAAAAAAAGAGTCTAGATATAAACAAAATCAAGTAGCTGAAGTTAGAAGGTAAGCAGAAAATGGGGGGGAGGGCGGGAATTATGGATAGTTCCTTGGATAAATGTCCCATATCTCAAATACATAGAGAACTTTGTCAAATTGACAAGAATATGAGTCACTCCCCAATGGATAAATGGTCAAAGGATATGAAAAGGCAGTTTTTCAATGAAGAAATTAAAACTATATATAGTCATAGGAAAAAATGCTCTAAATCATTATTGACTAGAGAAATGTGAATTAGAACAACTTTGAGATATCATCTCACGACTATCAGATTGGCTAAAATGACAGAAGGGGAAAATGACAAATAAAGAGGATGTGGAAAAATTGGGTCATTAATACACTCTTGATGGAATTGTGAAGTGATTCAAACATTTTGGAGAGCAATCTGGAATTATGCCCAAACAGTTATAAAAGTGTATATACCTTTTGACCCAGCAATACCACTATTAGATCTGTTTTCCAAGGTGGCCATGGGAAAAGGAAAAGAACCTATATGTTCTAAAATATTTATAGCAGCTCTTTGTGGTGACAAAGAACAGGAAATTGAGGGGCTGTCCATCAATTAGAGAATGACTGTACAAATTGTGGTATATGATTATAACGGAACACTACTGAGCTGTAAGAAATAACGAGCTGGTTGATTTTAGAAATCTATGGAAAAATTTGCATGGAATAGTGAAAAGTGAAATAAGCAGAATAGAGAGAATGTTGTATACAGTAACAACAATTATAAAGTACTCAAATCATCTATAAAGAACATATTGAAGGAAGATGCTAACCACCTTCAGAGAAAGAACTGATGATTTATAGTATGGTTTTACATACATTTATAAGTTATGTCAAATGGTGGCCTTCTCTAATGCAGAGTGGAGAGGGAAGGAGATGGTTTAGAACTTCAAATATAACAAAAAAAATTTTAAAGGTCAAAATCACTTGTTAAATGATTTTTTTTTAGTACTATAAAATGCCCTATTTTCAGTTTTTCTGTATTTTTCCTCCCATGTAGATTTTGCTTCCTTCTTCTTTTTGTATTATAGGAATTGGTATTTTTTTTAATCAAGTAAGTGGGAGCAGTGAAGTGGCACAGTGGATAGAGCGCCTAACCTGGAATCATGAAGGCCTAAATTCAAATCTGACCTCAAACGCTTAGTAGTTATGTGATCCTAGGCAAGTTAATTAACTCTGTTTTCCTCAGTTTCTTTATTTGTAAAATGAGCTAGAGAAGAAAATGGCAAACTACTCCAGGATCTTTGCCTAGAAAACCACAAATAGGGTCACAAAGAGTCAGACATGACTGAACAAGAACCAATCAAATGAACTCTGGACATGAAATACATTTGGATATTCTAACTTTTAGGCATTTTGAGAACAATTTTCCAAAGGTGATTTTAATTCAATTCAACAAATGTTTATGAAATGTCTGTTTTGTGCTAAGGCGTTGGGATAGGTGTCAGAGAGATGAAGACAAAAACAAAACAGTCCCTATCCTCAAGGAACTTGTGTTGTCTGGGAGGAATACAACATGTAAACTGTTCACAAATACAAAGCAGATTTAAAGCAATGTGTACCAGGGCTTTGAGCATGCACAAATCACCTTTTTTTTGGCCAGTGTTTCTGGAGTCTCTGAAGTCTAGAGTATCTAAAATAGAAAATTCCAGACAGAGAATCTCTCTAGGGGTCCCTACAAATGTGAAAGCCCAATTTTATCCTAGACAAAGTCTCAATATAACAATGACTATCCTGGCTCCTACGGCCTGGACCCCACCAATTATATTCCCTCAATTTTGGGGGTGGTCCCGTAGACCCCAGTTCCTTTTAACCACTTAACAGATTAGCTTTTACAAAGGAATATTTCAAAGGTATGGCAAGTACAAATTTAGAACTTTTCCCTCTAACATGTGGGAGGCATAATCCTTCCATTCCCCTCCTGCCTTACACCACTTCAGTCTTTGAGGAGGAGAAAGGGAATAGGTTTCCAACTTAACTCAGGTCCTATATAATACAGTCCTCCCAAGCTCTAAATCCAAAACTCCCTGGGCTTGCGTCCCAGCAGTCTGACTTCTCAGGGATTCCCTGCTGGGCTGACTGCAACATCCACTTTGTATTTCTGCCTCCAAGGTTACCATGGCTTGAGTCTGGGTCCAGGGACTCTACTGCCTGAATCTATCACTAAAAAAGACAAACAAAACAGACCAAAAACCCAAGCCTGTTTCTTGGGGCCAATACAGGAACTGGAATCAGGACCTGAAGCTTTGCCCTTGCCCTGTTCAAGCTATATTTACATAAAGCAGCTCTACATTTTAGCTTAATCTTTCCTTTAGTTCAATTCAACTAACCAAACACTAAGCTCCTACTATCCATAAAGTACTCTGCCTGGGCATGATGAGCTCAGGAAACATATATACTGAAGAGGAGAGATATATCTCAAAAGTCAGAATAATTGACTGAATTGGAAGGCACCGTAGAGGTAGGACATGTAGACCAACCTCTCATTTTTCATAGGAGCCCCATTACAGTATTTCTGACAGATGGCAATCCTGATTTCAGTTTATAACCTATAGTGACAAAGTGTTTATTCCCATGAGAGCCAGGTTCTCACGCTGCTGGACAGCTCTACTAGTTAGAAAATGTTACTATCTGGAGCAAAGATCTGGCCAACAAATTTAGAGATTGAGGTCGCTGTCATTAAGAACATCTCACATTTACAAATGATTTTAAGGTTGAACAAGTGTTTTTAAGCTTCTTAATGGCGAGGGCGGCTTTATTTTAATAATTGTAGCTCCAGATTCACCACAGTGCCTTGCAGTCAATAACATTTTTTAAGAGTCTACCTTGTGCTTCACTAAACACTGGGGATACAAAGAAAGGTAGAAGGAAGACAGTATATGAGAAGACATTTGGGGGGGGTGATGAAATCCAGAGTATTGCTCCTTTGCAGAAGTCTGTGGGTTCATAAAGGTGAAACTTCATATAAGTCAGAATATATATGTGTGTACAAATATACTTATACACACGTGTGTGTACATACATACATGTATGTATGTACATGCATGTTGGTTTTACTGATTTTTTCCTCTTTAAAATTTTCTTTTTGATGATAAGAAATGGTTTTGAGAGAAGGCTACAGGGGGAAGTGTAGGTGTTGTAAAAACTAAATACATCAAAATTATTGTTTTAAAAAGAGAAATGATCCTTAAATCATCCCTAAGTCTTCTCAGGTACTCCAAACCAGATCTTCTTCTCTTGCCATGCTGAATCAGAGCTCGGGCCTAATGACTTAGTCCTTTCAGTTGGAGGAATCCTGCCCTGGGGAAGCTGCTTTTCTGATTGATGTGTGCCTGACTTGGCCTACTACTTCACACAGGTCCCTGTCACACTTCACTTTAACTATCCTCTCCCCATCTTCTTGCTGGCCAACTTGCTATTGCTTGGATGGCAAATCTCTTCTTTTCTTTTCTTTCTCTGACTCACTTTCTAATCAGAAGGTATTATTATTACTCCTTTTTTTTACTATTACTAATAGTAACTAGTACTATTACTATATTACTGCTTTGAAGGATATGTTATTCTACTTTTCTGTGGCTCCACTGATCGTTCCTCTGACTTTTCAAGTTAAAATGCCTCTCCCTGGCCACATTCCCTTTATATGTGTCGTCTACTTCAGTTAGATGCTAGATTCTAAAAGGTAAAGTCCTTGGAAGCTGGGACTGTCTACATTTCGTATTTGTATCCCCACTGCTTGACCCGTAGTAAGAGCATAATAATATTTTCACATTCCTGCATTGATCCAGCACGAGAGAGTTTCCCTAATGCCATTAGAGACTGCCAAAGAGGTCTTCACAATGCCATCAGAGAGAGCTTTCTGGCTTCTCTGCCTGCTCGCTGGATCGTCCTCAGAAACACCAGTGACAGAGAGAAAAGGCAAGAAGGGGGAAAGGCAGAGAGCCCTTGAGAGAGAGGGAGAGAGAGGCAAGGAGTTAGGAGGAGTGAAGGAAGGGCAGGCTCACTTCAGGCTTGTGTTCCCCTGAGAATTAAGCCCAGGCTGTGTCCAGAGTGTGTTTTCCCCTGGCAGCCTCTTAGGAGAGAGATGCTCATTCTAGGCTTGCCACTACAATGATCTGAAGAGAGAGCCGTGGGGAGAGCTAGAGGAAAGGCTGCATGTTAAGTAGCTGCTCCATCAGCAGAGAGCCAGCAGCCTGGTGTGGCAAAAGGGCTTGCTGAGTGCCTGCCTCTCAGGACCTCTGCACAGGCTAGGCGCCCAGAATGCAAACGCAAGGCTGGCATTCCAGGCG
>CM053586.1:200479003-200520197 GCA_028646515.1 Pseudochirops corinnae
AAGCAGATGGACAATGGAGGGCCAGGCTAGTAAGAGAGGTTTGGGCCCAGCCACAATGAAATACTTAAGACTTCTGCAAATGTCTCATCAAGTGGGAAGATTCAATCAGACTTCAAGGAGTTTCCCAGAGCCTGTACCTTAAAGATACAAGGAGAACTCAAGAGGGGTCCCAGAGCCTACACCTCATCATGTGGAGAACTCCCAATGTGGGGAAACTTCTGCCAGTCCTGATTGATGGGCAGTTCTATAGTCTTAGAGAGTTTTCTGGGGCATTGAGAGGTTAAGTGACTTACTGATGGTCACAAAGCTAATTTTTCAAAGGCAGGATTACATCCTAGTTTTTTCTGACTCCAAGGCTGACCCTCTTCACCAACCTGCCTCTTTAGCATTAAATATACTAGCCTAAAAAATTTAAATGTGAAACATCTTTTATATTCTGCAGGTTCCCAAATCAAACAATAAGTCGAATATTTCTTAATGGCCTGTCATACTTCATGTACTACACTAGGCTCTGGGGAGATCAGTATATAGAACTCATTGCTCAGGATGAGTATTTCAACTTTTTTTTTTTGCTACCTACAAACATGACATCTCATCCCATCCTTAATTCTGTCAGCTCTTACAAGCTAACATCCTACATCTTGCTTCCCTTTCTCACTTCCCTAGCAAAACACCTAGAAAAAGCCATCTACATCTATTATCTCTACTTCATTTCTTCCTACTTCACTTTTCACTCCTTAAAATTTGGCTTCTAATCCCACCACTTGACTGAAACTGCTTTCTTCAAGGTAACTGTCTAAATTGCTAAATCCAATGGTTTTTACATTTTTATTCCAAGTCCTTATCCTTCTTCAATAATCCATCTTTAATGATTAATCATCTTTTGACACTGTGGATCATTTCTCCTATTGGATTTACTTTTTCTCCTGGTTTTTGTGACAATGAAATGACGAGTCTTAACAAAGTGACCACAGAGTCTGAATTAAAAGTTTTAAGGAGCTTAAATTTACCAGCTGGGGCTACTCCATGTCAGTTCAAAGGGTGGGAGCAGCATCTAGTTCAGGGTGAAGAACCTTTTATACAGTTTTTAGGTTTATGTATCTGACTAACACAATTGGTTACTAAGCAGGTTACTATACAGGTGCAAGGAAGCTGTTGCTAAGACAAGGGGGGGTTTGTAGGGTAAGCAGAGGGGCACAGGGCATGATTACTGAGCAAGCAAATGAAAAATAGGCAAATTATTCTAGGCCAGTTTCTTGACTCCTATCTTAAGTCCATGAAGTTTCTACTTAACTAGTTCCTGGCCACTTCATTCTTGCCTTTTGTTTTTTGGAAAGAATCAAATCATAGATTCCTAGTCACTCATGATGCATAGTGTGTATCCAGGACCCTTAATTTGATAGACTGAACCTGTTTCCATACATAGCTTAGGAGAGTAGTAATAAGGCAAGGGCCTATGAGGAGGCTCAGGAGCAGAAAGATAAGGGGGCCAGCTACTGCTGTTACAAGGGAGGTTAGCCAGGGTGGCCAATTAAATAGGGATTCAAACCAATTGGTCCCCAACCCCTGGGCAGCTTCTCTTTACTATTTTTGATCCACCTGGGTGTTCAAGGCAGCATATTGAAACTTCCCTATAACTAGAGCTGCTGTACCTACAACCATGGACCCAGCAATACCTAATCCTACCAGGAGGGGAATGAGGATGGGGGCCGGCTTCACTTGGAAGACAAGCCAAATGCTCACGGCCCCCCTCCCCACAGTAAAAGAAAACCTGGGGAAGAACATGGACCAAAATACACATTTCAGGGGAGTTAGAGTCTAAGATGTGAATGAGAATGCAGAAAGTGAGGCCAGTGTTACATGCCATCCAGGCATTGTCAGGAGCTTGGAGAGCATAGCTTGATGACCGACCCTTGGTTCCTGTCAATTTCAATGGTAGCATAGGAAGGGGAGAGGACACAATCTGTCTGCAGTGTTATTTTTGTTGGGGAATGCCAATTTCAAGTCTGAGCAGAAGCACACGAGGAGATTTTTACAGACTGAAGTTACAACAATGTTACAAAGTTACAAAGGTACCCCAACACCTGGGAACTTGACCCAATTTGCATCACCTCTCTTATCTGTCTGTTGGGGATGGGATGGTGGCTCAGGGTTGGATTTTGGAAGTGCAGGGAGGTTTTGCTGCTCATGGGCAAACAAAGCTGGTTGCTTGAATGGCCTGGGATGGTTCCCCCTGCCCACATTCCCCAGAGCTAGCTTGGTGATGAAGCCAAAGACACCCATCAGGCCTGTAGGTGAAAAGCTGGTGAAGGGCTGGGCCCCTAGGCAGCATCTGTTGCCAGATTCTTCTTCCACCTCCTCACCCTGGGGCTGGCTAGGGTAGGTCAAGTCCCCAAGGGAGGCCATTGGAGACATTCGTAGAAATGGGGGCATCTCTTGGTTGGGGAGTGGGGGGAGTATGGAGAGGATGTGGACTCTGGGCAAGATTTTGGCTTCTTCCAAAGAACTAACAATTCAAAGTAAGGCCTGGGTCTGAGGGCTCTTATTAAATGGGGACCCATGCTTTTTGCCAAAGGCATCCCAGCACCCCATCCCCCCTCAAACAGATGGGACCCAAAATCATTTGGGGACAAGGGACGACGGTCTCAGTCCCAGGCAACTTCATGCTGAGAAAGGATGTAGAGCTGTCTCCCTCACAGGGGTCCATCATTCCAGGAATGGGGGCTGTGGCCAATGTCCGGAACTTGGCAGATCCCAGATCCAAGGGGTGTTCGGGTAGTCGATGGTAATCAGCCTGGGCCGTCAATGCACTGTGCCTAGAAGATACAAATCTGGCAAGGAGATTAAACAAACAAGGGCCAAAAGAGATTGGAGAAAAATGACCAGAAGTAGCGTGGGCATGGGCTAGCATAATCCATTACTCAGACTAATAAACTTTCCTTCACTAACATAACTGTATTGCCTTAAAAAAGAAAGGTTTCTGACTTGAAACTCACAACTGAATAGTAGACATACATTCTTGTTTCACAAAGCTTGCCTATCCTCTGATCATTATTCTCTTTGGAAATACTTCAGAAATTGAATCTTTTACATATACACTCAGTTACAAATATTAACTTTTGCTTAATTCATTGAACAGCTACATTAATTTGGCAATACTTCAATGAGAAACTTTGTAGACCTACAAAAGTTGGCTGAGTATGCAGGCTATATTCTTTTCTCATGAGAATCATTAACTTGGTCACGCAGCTGTGGTCACTGAAACTTGCTTGCTCTTTTCTACAGTAAGGGACGGTCAAGGTAGCAGTCCTTGTGCAGGCCTGGTTTCTTTTTCAGGTCCCCTGGCTCAGATGTTCACTCAGCAGGCTGACAGGGGCTCACAGAAACATGATTGAATACCAAAGGTACATAGAAACAGTTCAGTTTTTCTAGCCACACAGGGCTAGGCACAAACATTACAATAAAGTTACAAAAAGAGTTACAAAATTTCATCAAAAATCCTAACTTTGAACTTATTACCAAACATGTTCAAGGTTTCAGTTTCCATAATAGAGAAATTTTTGAAAGCCAATCTTATACACCTGTATAGTTCTTACAAGAATCAATCTGATGCTGTTGCTTTCCTCAAAACTTTAGGATCAAGTTACAAATCTTTCTGCTTCTATAACATACTGAAACCCTTCTAAAACTGATATCAACTATCTGGAGACAGGAGGGGTTTGGACAAATCCCCATTTGTCCCCTAAACCTTCTTATCTGCTTTTTCATATTTCCAATCAAACCTATTATCCAGATTATTCAGCCTTCCTTTACATTTGTTAACCACAAAACAAAATGGTTCATATCTTTTACTGACTACTTGCTCTGATCATAGAAACTTGCTATAGAAGGAAAAAAACAGGGGACATATGACATTCCAAATATGACACGATAAAACATCCTTGGCTCTGTTTAAATTCAGGTAAAGTCACAGATATCCAACCATGCAGTATCAGTACCACCTCATAGCTAGACTCAGGAATAGGTGGGAAACATTCCTTTTCAAAGGAACTTCATGGGTAAGCTTGGGCCAGATGGGATCCCATCCCAGCAAAGGCTGAGATTGTCCCTTCGGCTTTTACCAAATGTAGACTCCCACCAGCTCACAGCACATCCCCTCTGAGTAGCTTGTGGTATTTCTCTGGATATTGATTTATGCAGGAAACTATACCCAAATCCAAACTCCAAACAAAATTTAGTTATTGTCCCAAATGCCTTTTACCTTAAACAACAAGTCTCACTAATCACAGCTTAGAGCCAGTTTTTTGTATCTTTAGTCTCATGGAGCTGCAATAAGTGATAAAATTTACCAAGTCTTACAAATGTAAGGAATCCCATTTACTATCATTCCTTTCCTTTGTGGAATGACCTTGCCTAATAGAGATGGTTTCTAGGGACTTTGACAGTTTTACAACATAAGAAAAATTGAGAAGGATTTTAGGCAGAGGCTGGTGGTGATGCCCCTGCTTTTTCAATTCTCATACATGCAGCAGGACTGTTCAGAATAACATTTTATCAGTCTCCTTCTTTCTACATATATTACCAATGAACAACTTTAGGTTTTTAGCATGAAAACAGTTGCCCAAATAACTTTGTTAACAATCTTGCAAGTTAAGCATAAGATTTTTCAAAGTACAATACTCCAAAACATTACAAAAGAAACTATTTCCCTTACAACACAGATGATAAAATGTTCAAACTTTGAAATAAAAACCAATTAACAATCTGATGACCTTAAAATTCTACATGAAGTTACACAGAAATAGAGTTTTCTTGTTGTCACACAACCCATCAACTTATCACTAGAAATCAATTACATTCTGGAATCTCACATAGATGGTGAATGTGGTGATCCATAAACTTTCAGATGAACATAAATAGAAAATTGGGCTTACCAAGTATAGGGGCTTTTCTCCTCTCCCCACATTGCAGAGTCTGGTTGTGAATCCAGGAAAAGTAGAGGTTCATCTGTGTTCTCAGAGGTGTTGGTTTCAGGGTGCCCACACAGGGGCCCTCAATATAGCTGTTATGCCTCCTCCCCACTTTCTTTACCAAAGGTGGAGGAGGGTACTTTTCAAAACTGACCGGAATGAATTCAATTGCTTTACAGTTGCATTCCCACACACAAAACTTTTCTCTTTTAGGTGAGGTAGGAAATCTGCCTCTTCACGTCTCTCAGCATTCAAAACTCTGGCCGGACGTTTAGAATGCAGAGGGAGGTTTTTAACCAATCAGAAAATGCAGCTCAAAACACAAAGTACAGAGACTTAGAAACCGGGCGGAAAAAATACCTCTAAAATAGCAACATGTTAAACATTTCCCTTAATTTTCCTTTCCATTAGCTCTTTTATTTTACACTGTTAATTTTTAACTTCCTCTTTTTCCCAGTCTTTTGATGGGGGGGGAGGGGAAGGAATTTCCACTTCTAAACCACAGACTATTATAGGGATACTTAAGATAGACATGAAACAGATGGACAGACAAAAAGAGACACCAACAGACAGATAAGAAGACAAATAGAAAAGACTAACCGCCCAGAGGTCCTCTTAAGTTGGTGTCCCAACCAAGGACAGTAGGAACAGTTAAGCTATGTCTAGCCCGCTTCCTACCTATAATGAGTACTCACCAAACCAGCTGCCAGCAGGAAGCCTTGGCAGAAGCTGCTCCGTTCCCAATTTACTCAGGCAGGTCTTTAGCCTTACTGAGATAATTTAGAATTTTTCATGGCTGTGGCCACTCCAGGTTGGTGAATGATCTGGAGCAGAGAAAAAAACTTCTCAGCAGCCGTTCCCCTCTAGCTCATTCCTGCCAACCCGGCCTCCACAGTCCAGTGAATGGTCACTCGAGATGGCCAAAAGCCATCTCACTGGGGCCTCCAAATGAAATGATGAGTCTTAACAAAGTGACCACAGAGTCCGAATTAAAAGTTTTAAGGAGCTTTAATTTACCAGCTGGGGCTACTCCATGTCAATTCAAAGGGTGGGAGCAGCATCTAGTTCGGGGGTGAAGAACCTTTTATACAGTTTTTAGGTTTATGTATCTCACTAATACAATTGGTTACTAAGCAGGTTACTATACAGGTGCAAGCAAGCTGTTGCTAAGACAAGGAGGGGTTTGTAGGGTAAGCGGAGGGGCACAGGGCAAGAAGACCGAGCAAGCAAATGTAAAATAGGCAAATTATTCTAGGCCAGTTTCTTGACTCCTATCTTAAGTCCATGAAGTTTCTACTTAACTAGTTCCTGGCCACTTCAACACTGGTGCCTCCCAGTGTTCTTTCTGTCTGACTGATCTTTCCTCAGTCTCCTTTGCTGAATTATTTGTAGGGTCCCTTAAACTACATTGCATATCATTTCATGGCATCTTCTACATACCTACTGGGATACATACATATACACTTACATAAAAACATATTGTTTCCTCCACAGAATGTAAGCTCCTTGAGGGCAGGAACCAGTTTCACTTTTGTCCTTCATATCCCCAGCTCCTAACACAGTATCTGATACATGGTAGATAGAGGTTTACTGACAGATTGATTGTCTGATTTGTGGCTTCTATGACCTTTCTTATGATGTGCATAAGGATATGTTAAATTCTTAGGACTTGGCAACTCCATGTGTTATCCCTCCTCTGGGGAATGTAAATCAATTAATATTGCTGGGTGGGGAAAAAAATGCACACACACATATGATATATATATATATATATATACACACACACACACACACACACACGCATGTACACATGCTCTCTCACACACACATACACACATGATCTCTATCATACACACACATGCTCTCTCTCATACACACACATGCTCTTTCTCACACACATAATATATACACATATACACACATGCTCTCTCACACACACATACACACACACATACACACATGCTCTATCTCACACATATATGATATATACACATATACACACACGCTCTCACACACACATACAATACTCTCACACACATACATACACACACGTTCTCTCACACACATACATTCTCTCACACACACATATAATATGTATATATATACATATACACACATGCTCTCTCTCTCACATACATATAATATATATATATACACATACACACACATGCTCTCTCTCTCACACACACATATAATATATATATATATATACACATACACACACATGCTCTATCTCACACACACATATATTATATATACACATATACACACATGCTCTCTCTCACACACACATACACACATGTTCTCTCACACACACGTACACACATACACACATTCTCTCTCACACATACACATTCTCTCACACACACATATATATACATACACACACATGCTCTATCTCACACACACATATAATATATATATACACATATACACACATGCTCTCTCTCACACACACATATAATATTATATATACATATATACACACATGCTCTCTCTCACACACATATACACACATGTTCTCTCACACACATGTACACACACATTCTCTCTCACACACACATGCTCTCACACACACATACACACACATGGTCTCCCTCTCTCACACACACATACACACATGCTCTTTCTCACACACATACACACTCATGTTGTCTCTCACACACATACACACACATGCTCTCTCACACACATATAATATATATACATATACACACTTTTGCTTTCTCTCTCACACACACACACATACACACACACATCAGATAGTCAATAAACATTTATTAAGCACCAACTTTGTACCAGGCAATGTGCTAAGTACTGGGGATACAAAAAGAGGCAAAAGACAGTCCCTGGCCTGAAACAGCTCACAATCTGATGGGGAAGACAACACACAAACATGTACAAAGGTGCTGTATACAAGATATAAAGGAAATAATGAACAAAGAGGAGGCACCGGAATGAAGGAGTATTGGGACCTGAGACCTTTCCGCTTGTGTTAGGATTTCTGTGGTTTCGAAGGTTATACCTCTCCCCCTCAGAATCTCACATGCAGAACCCCACAGGGAAACAGCCCCGAGCCCCAGCATCAGAGACACTGACTCTCACTCGAGTGGCCAAGGCCGCTCTCACAGCACTCCTACTGGGCTTCCTCAGAAGGGGAAAGAAGGGAAGTCAATAAGCGTGTACGTAGCACCTATGAGGGGCCAGGCATTGGGCAAAGCATTTTATAAATCTTATCTCATTTTAACATCACAGCAATCCTGCAAGGCAGACACTGCTATGATCTCCATTTTACAGTTGAGGAAACTGAAGCAAACAGAGGTTAAGTGACTTGCCCAGGGTCATAGAGCTGGTAAGTATCTGAGACTGGATTTGAACTTGGGTCTTCTGAAGGTCCGCCACTCTATGCCATTTAATTTCTTTCTTGATTATACCCCTAGACCAGTAGAAGTCTCCCCCTGTTAAACTTCATAGATGTGTCCATCTGGGCTCAAACACTCCCAAGACACTTAGGACCATAGATAAGAGCCTCCATATCTCTCTTGTAGTTGACCTAGAGTAGACTGGGAAACGTTCTATTTTCATGTTCTCATTCTCCTCAACCAGTTAAACTGCTCAGTGATCCAAAAACACAGATAAGAAATTAGAGGTAATAGATAATACTTTGCTTCCCACTAACTGGAGAAAGCTGGGAAAACCATGTTGGCAGCCACCACTCCACCAATACAGAGAGAGATTTGGAAGACCTTCTGAGGCCTAGAGTAGAGCTCACTATACAGTAGAAATCCCATTTACACAAAAATATTGTGTGGGATTTTTTTTTTCCTATTCCATTCATTAGTGCCAATGTACTGCCTAATCAGTCATCAGGGTAGGTCTTTAGTGCCAAATATAGAAAATTAAGTGACTGAAGTCCCACATTGCTTCAGTCAATGGCTCCAATTTAGATAATCATCCATTTCTGCAACCAGAGCATGAGTGAAACTAAGTTCTGGTCTCTCTTTTTGCCTTTGTCTTGGTGAGCTAAGCTTCTAGGGTTTCACTCATGCTGATGACTTCCAAATGTGTGTGTGCATATATATGTATATATATATATGTGTGTGTGTGTGTGTGTGTGTGTGTGTGTGTGTGTGTGTGTGTGTGTGTGTGTTGTGTATATATATATATATGCACCTACACATTAAA
Organism: Pseudochirops corinnae; assembly: GCA_028646515.1. Lineage (NCBI taxonomy): Eukaryota > Metazoa > Chordata > Mammalia > Diprotodontia > Pseudocheiridae > Pseudochirops > Pseudochirops corinnae. The sequence continues at coordinate 200,488,159 of CM053586.1, forward strand.
ATATATGTATATATATCCAAAATTTTAGTGCAGCATTCATCTTTAATAATATTATGAGTTTAAATGTTTGTTGTTGTTCAGTCGAAGAATGACTCTTCATTATCCCATCAAGGGCTTTCTTGGGAAAAATACTGGCATGGTTTGCCATTTCCTTCTCCAGCTCAATGGAGGCAAATAGGGTTAAGTGACTTACCCAGGTTGACATAACTAGTAAGTGTCTGAGGCTAGATTTGAACTCAGGAACTCAGTCTTCCTGACTTCAGGCATCATGCCACCTAGCTACTCTAATTATAAAAGCTGCAAACTTACAAAAAACATCTAAAGATATTTTAACATAACAATGTTTCTCGTTATAGAATAACCACTCTCTTACTCTCCACATCACTACAAGTCAGCTTTTGAATTTTGGAAAACTTTGATTAGTTGCACTCAGTGACTGAAAGGATTGCATTTGTAAACTTAGTCTTAAGGCCATCTAAAGAAAAAATTTTTATTGCAATACGTGACAGTTTTTATGTGAGTCCACAATAAAATGCCTAATGGAGACAGATGAGATAATCAAGTTAGCCAAGTAAAAAGACTTCTACTGATGTATTGGTTTGAGAAAATGTCATCCAGAAATTATTCCACATGCTTAATGATAATTTCACATAATGATAAGGTGCTCTGTCTTGTTAAGAATTTTTTTAAAAAATAATTCAAAATTCACAAAAGCCTATAAATGTAAATAAATTTTAAATATTCTTTTGGCAACTTTGTCACATTTGTAGTTCTGAAGTTTAATTAAAGATTAAAACTGCACTAGGACTTTTGGGATAACACACACACACACATACACCCACCCCTAACCTTATTCTCTCTCCCAAGTCCCCGTTTCATATTACCTGCAAGTCCCATTGAGATTTCAAACTCTAAATTTCCAAACCAGAATTCATTAACTTTCCCCCAAATCAAAATGTCTTCCAAACTTTTTTATTTTATTTTTTTGCTTTTTTTTTGGAGGGGGAAGGCAACGCAATTGGGATTAAGTGACGTGCCCAAGGTCACACGGCTAGTAAGCGTTAATTAAGTGTCTGAGGCCGAATTTAAACTCAGGTCCTCCTGACTCCAGGGCCTGTGCTCTATTCATTGCGCCACCTAGACGCCCCCAAACTTTCGTATTTTTGTTGAAAAAGTGCCATCATCCTTCCACTTACCCAGATTCACAATTTAGGAGTCATCCTTGGCATTTTCCTCTTCCTCATGCTCCATGCCTAACTAGTTGGCAAGTCTTATTTGACTTCCTCAACATCTCTTGCTTCCATCTCCATAGCTGACACCCTAATTCAGGCCCTCATCACCTTATCTGGACCTCCCAAATCATTTTCCTATTCCTAGTCTCTCCCTGCTAATCCATCTTTTGAATTCCTAAAATCATTTCCTAAAGCACAACTCTGACTATGCCATGCCCTTCCTTACTCAAGAATCTTCAGTGGCTCATTACTACCTCTGGGATAAAATGCAAACTCCCCAGCTTGGTATTTTAAAACCTCCATCATGGCATTCCAGACTTTTTTCATATAACCCTCTGTTGGAAACATTATACCCTAGTCAAACTTGGGTAACTTGCTGGACCCAGAACACAGCATTCCATCTCCCATAGTCGTAGCTTTGCACAGGCTGTTTCCCTTGCCTTGGGCCACAGTTGAGTTGGATGACCTCATCTAGAGGTCATCTGGTCCAACACTTGGTCCTATAGATGAGGAATTGACAGGCCCAAGGAGGCTGTGATTGGTTCAAGGTCACATGGGTAGAGGCAGTTGGGACTTAAACCCAGGTTCTCCAGTAGGGCACTTGAATCTCACTTGGAATATACTCCCTATCCCATCTTCTCTTAGAAGCCTGTTCCGGATGTTCAGGGGCTTCTTCCTCCAGAGGGTCTTTCTGAGCCCCCTGGATGTTAGCTTGCTCTGCCTCCACAAATGATCTTCCTTTTCCGTGTCTTTACATATTGTATCCCCCAGAGGAATGTAAACTCCTTGAAGGTAGAACCAATTTTCCTGCAGCATTTCCCACCATGCCTTACACATGTGCAGTGCTTGTTCAATTGCACTGAACCTTTCTTGGCCTGCTTTCTGTAATGTGACCTGTAAGGTCACCATGAGGGCTGTGACATCGAGTCATGCTTGTCTAAACTGCCTGGATCCAAATATTGTTAAGGACTATGCCTGTAGAGTGAGAGGATCTCCAAGTATGGAGAGCAATAAACATGGACACTATGATTTGGTCTCCTATAAGAGGCAGGGATTAATTGTACAGCAATAAGGTTCTGCTAACCTTTTCTTCTAAGTTGGTCTTAACTCATTTTAACCAGTGCCTCAGTCTTATATTCTCCCAACCATCCTTCAACCAAACACACAAAGGATATGGAAAAGGATGACTAGATTTTTTGGAAAAAGGATTACTAAATTTATTCCTATTCTCAATCTGTTTTTGTTTGCTTGTTCTCTGAAGGATGTGCTCGTATTCCAAGGACTAAAAAAGCATTTTATATCCATCACCAACGAAACACTCAAAAGCCTTCATGTTATAATTCAATAGTACCATGTCTCAAGATATACTGGTTGAGGAAACTCTTTAAAGGACCATGGAGTGAGAAGAATGAGAAGAGAACCCAAGAGGTCATCTAGTCTGACCCCTCACTGAGGCCTGAGGAGCCTGTGACTTGCCCGAGAGCTCACAGCCAATTTCAGGGATGCAACCCAGATCTTCTGACTTCAGAGTCAGGACTCTTTCCACTATAGTTTGTTAGCATTTTCCTATCTTAACATATCATCTTACTGGAATTAATGATTCATATTCACCTTGAAGTTATTTTCCAATGTGAAATACAGCAATCAATTATAACTAATATAGGTAAAAACAGTTCTCTGTAATTATGTGTGTACATATGTATATATTTATACACACAAACTATATGTATGTGGTGTATGTATGCACACAAACTACATATTGCATAAAACTAAGTTAGAACATTCTCTTCACTTTTCTTGAGAGACTTTAGACAAAATGAGAGCTTATCCTTTTTGCATATGGCATTTTTTTCCCCATTGGAATGATGATGAATGGTCTAAGGGCTCCTGTCAGAGGACCAGCCTAGCTGGCTCATTCCCAGCCTGACTGCAGGATTATATATTTTCCTGGCACAGAACTTGTCAAAAGACCATCTATGTATTAAATGATAGAGAAGCTGCTATCAGTGTTAAGGGAAGGCATTGACAAAATTAAACATACTTTAAGTATTTTTTCTTCAACAGAACACTGTCAAAGTTGCATTCAAATGACATATATTTGGATAGGGTTCTAATTTCCATTCATCTCCAGCAAAATTTAGACTCTCCTGTATTATTCTCCTAGCTTATTTACAGGATAAGAATATTTTTTGTTTGGATTGTGAAATTGGATGGACAATCTGTAGAACCTGTCCATCATCAGTTGGGTAGATACTGCAAGTGAACAGTGAACTGGGCCCCAGAATTGAACAGACTAGATTGTCTCTGGGAAACTGCAATGTTCTTCCACTGATTCCACATTTCTCCTTGAAATATAGGTTAAAAATACAAACAAAAGAAAAAAGAACGCAAGCCCCAAATGATATTAGTCCAGTATGTCTTCCAAATTATACCCCCTCAGGGGCTCCAGAATATTCAGACCACTGAAAAAACTTTAATATAAGGTGATTTTCATTAAAATACTTTTAAAAACCTTGCATTGGATATACTTGTGCTTCTATTTTAGAGACCGTAAACTCAGTGCTCACAGGCAATAACTTTGCCATCATCTTAATGAGCACACACTAGAGTCCAACTCTGGAGGACAAAATTTTAATATTAATGCCCAGAAAAAAATTTAAGCTATGGCTGTGTTGATTCTGGTACCACAAAACATATCAAGACCTTGGACTTACCAAATGGAAAAGGAGAGAAAGTCAGGGAAAGAAATTTTATTTTTATAATCTAGAAGGGAAATACAATGGAAAAAACCCCACAAAACCCAGTGAATCTGTAAGTATCAACTCCAGTCCATTTCAAATATAGGTAGAGATTTTATCCTTAGAAAAACATTTTTGAAAACTCATAACCAACTGTTTCCCTTCCCCACCCCCTAACCCCATTTTTGCCTGTAGGACAATCAGTTAAATACAAATCTTGCAGATGTGGGTTTGCAGAAGAAACCTTATCAAAACTATGAAAATCATCTTTATGAAATGCTTTGAAGAATTTTGAACTTGAAAGCTGAGGAAGAAAAACATTTATCATAAGTATTTAGTTAAGGAATTGTAATCATACAAACTGAATATTCACAACTCCCAAAGTCGTAAGTAAAAATATGTCTCACGAGCGTGGACTTCTGGGTGTACATTATACCATATGAAAGACTAAAAGCGAATTATCTACAGGACATCTTGCTGAACGAGAGAATATATCCCAAGGTACAATAAGAAAAGTAGTTTTTGAAACAAGTTACTTGTGATTCTTTAGGTAAGCATGTTTTTCAAAAATTCCTTTGGAATGACTAAAATTCTATAGTTAATAAATTCCATATTCTACAAAATGCCCATGTATTCTATGATGGTATAAAAATAGACAAAAGGCATTTATACCATTAAATACGGATTTGCCATTAATACACTCCTAGTCTGAGAATTCCTGTGAAAATCTATTTATGTACAATTTGGCATTATTGCCAAACATCTATATAAACTGTATCGGCAATCGACCAACCAGTGTTTCATTAGAAACTGCACCAAATCCAATGTCAAAAACATTACTTTATTTGTCTAGGATGAAATGTCCTATTAAGTACAAAAAATTACTCTTTAGAGTTTGCCACAATTATTAAAAACATAGCAATCTATTGCCTACGGGTAGGAAAGTTCTTTCCGCAACAAGTTTTAAATGATTAAGTCCATATATATTTATATATATATATATATATATATATATGAATAAATAGTACAGAAATACTGTGATGTGATGAGATGTAAAATAATTTCATAACATTAAAAATGTAGAGTTCTTGCATCAGCAAATGCATACAATATGTAGCATTAAAAAAGTCAGACAACATAACTTTAATGCAACTACTTTTATCTTAATTATTTTAAGAAGCATAAACTTTTGTTTTCACATTGAACAGTTTTCTTTAAGTGACAACATCTGTATAAACAAACAAAAAATGGTCTAATAATTATTCGATAAGATGAACCCCAGAATAAGCTATACACCTGAGCCTGTAATAAGAAAGAGTTGTGATCCATAGCTATGTCTTACACTTAGTTTTAGGAAACTAAGAACTGGAAAGGGTCTTGCATAGCGGGGGTGATATTAAACCCAGGGAAAGGCTTTAAAAAAAATTCTCAGGCAAACTCCAAATCTTAGGAGAACAAAGCTAATGTGAATTAGTGCAAAATCTAGTAATATTTTTGCAAGGCTGCATAAGCCAAACAGCAGATTTCATCACAAATGTTAATATAATGTAGAAAAATGCAGTTTAAGCACAGATCATTAAAAAGCAAGAGAAACTTGCATGGAGAGCTTCAGCTGATTTCACGTTAATTCTACTTTTCCTTCTCTGAAGAAAATAAACACGAGCTATTCTAGAATTAAAGCAGTCTTTCGTTCCTGTGGGATACTCTGCGTCCCACTACGTGGACTTCCAGCACTCACTGATGCAGCAGGGATGGCACCCCTGTTGACTATTTTGAAGTGATAAGGAATGGGGAATGACAAAAGACAGGGCCACCTTCCTGGGGAAAAGAGTCATGTTTAGTTTTTTCTGTCCTTTATTGCCCTTTTGGAGTCCTTTTCCACCCCACCAAAGCTTACACTCAGTACCACACATTCAAAGACACTTCCATCTGTGGGAGAAAAATTATCTCCATTTATTTTGTTTCATATACATCCATATTTTGAATTTTAATACAAAAAGAAAAAAATTAGAATCTGACAAATGTTTACAAACAAGATACCTTCAAATAGATTTTACTCATTTCAGTCTGGTGCAGAGTAAATGACAAATTGTACTGTTTTATTCAAGGCAACAGAGTCTGTAGTCCATGTGACCATTTAGCCCAACCTTTATGCAAGCTTAATTTTTATCTAGCATGAACAATAAACTCACTGTTGATTCCCAGTTTTTGTGTGTGTGTGTGTGTGTGTTTGTGTATTTGTGTGTGCACATGTGTACATAGCAGCTCCTTTCATAGAAAGAAAAGACATCTAGAGGTCTCTTGTACTTTTACCTACAGGAATCATGATAAGATACAGAATGGATTACATGTAACCAGGGCTGGATTTTTTTAAGAAAAAATAATTAGCTGACAAACGAGGGCAGCAATAAAAAAAGCGTCTTTTTTGCAACAATAAATAAATACAGTCAAAGTTTTCTGTGTGACTTTAAACCAGCTTCTTCACTGAAGAGCAGACGTGGCATTTCCATGGAGTTAAAACTCGACCCCATTTCTCTTTATTCTTGCTTTCTTTTTCTCTCTTTCAATAAACAAAGTTTTCTCGCTTCTGCCACAAGAGTAAAACAATTTGATCTTGACAAGAAAATGGTGCTGATTTTGTTTTCCTTTGTCCGCTGGACAAAATAGGCCAAGAATATAACTGGACTTTTGTGACCAATAAAAACGAAGTTTAGGTCAAGTCTTGTCAGGAGAACCTGACTAAAAACATCTGGCTTCTTAATTTTAAACTTTTCAGATAACCAGATTCTTGCTGTGTTTTGCATTAGTTTAATACGCTGAACTCTAAGAAGCTGTAGACTGCAGTTTGTTGTTATGAGACCTGCAGAATACAGAAAAAAGGGAACGATTAAGCACCCTTCGTTTTGGAGAACAATGAGGCTCTAAGCCAACGCCAACCAAGGTCAATCAGTTGGAAGGGAAGCAGCCAATACTACGGAGACAATTATTTTTGACATTTTTTTTTTAGTCTACTTAATTAAAATCTTTTACTGTACACTACACATGATTTTTTTTTTCTGGAAAATTCCCCAAGACTTAAAAATATATTTTACTAATAAAGGTTACAAACTTTTTAGCCAAAGGGAAAATGACATTTACAGAAGTATCATCATTATGGTTAGAAAATATGTACAAACTAATTTACATTGATAAGGGTTGCTGGGGGTGGGGGGAAATCTGAGATGTAAAAAAAGAGCAACATTTAACAGTAATTAAAATCACATTTTTTTCTAATAAAAATTCAGACAATCTCCTTTCTAAACTTCACAGTTTTATTCACAACTGTAGTTAGTATGACGAAAATACTGTACAGAGTTTCCAGGACTAACTAAGCCAACCGACTTTTTGTTGCAAGACTTTTTTTTAATACAGTATTCCCAGAATTTACAATAATTTTTTTAATACATTGTTCAACGTGGCTGCTAGGAAATGACTGTTTACTGCTATACATCTTTAAACATTTAAAAATTCTGTTAACTAATCTGAACTTTCTGGAGGCAGGGTTTGAATTAAGTAAATGACATGGTACAATGAAAGAATGAGTGCCCCCCAACATCCAGCTCTGATTCCAGTTAAAAAGTTCAGACTAAAGATATCACAATCTGTAAGAAAAGAAAGAACATGGATGGTGTAAATGAAGAAGCATAACAAATAAAATGCAGTAATGAAAATAATGTGTAAATACTTAATGCTGGACACCATAAATGACAAAAGGGGGATGAGGGAATGGCAGCAGATGGCAGCTTGGTAAATCACTGAAATCCACGATTAGAGCAAGAGTTTCAACAAAATGACCCCTGTGGTCCTGGTCCTTTCCATTTCTAAAATCCTTTAATTCTAAATATTGGTCATTCAACTTCCAGTTTAATTTTGCTCATTCTCATAGAAATTAGAATAGTTATCTGTATCATAATCAGGATATTAAGTGGTGCTTGCAACAGACTTTCACATTTATTTTTTTATTTTTTATTTCTGTTATGGATCCAAAATTTCCCCAATTCTGCTACTAAAGGGTAGTTTTAAATAATAGAAAGCACAACTGCTTTCTAATGGAAATTACTAAAACTGAACTGTAAAAAATAGGAATTAAAAAATAGTATGATTGAAGTAATGTAATTTTATTTATTTAGGTAGTATAATCACTTTTTATTTTGTACATGGTCAATCCTAATTGTTGAATTATGCTCTTACTGAGGGTTTGGAAACTCTTTACAATCTATTTTTCCATTCAGAAAAGAAATGCTCGAAAAACTTCAGCAAAATAACCCACTCCAAGTTTCCCATGAGGTTTTCAATTCTTAAATAACAGTACAGTGCTGAACAGAATCAAAATTATAAAGTAAAAGAGAAGAAACTTTCAGCGGTGCATGTACCCCTGATTTTAAAATAGATCAAACTGCTGCTTCGTAATTTCCCAGCACTAAACTTGTTGGCCTACTAAACTCTGGTAATTGCCTTCATATCTTTAAAATTCTCAAATCTATCTTCAATAAAGCGCCCTAGGAGCCAGTTCCTTTGGGATGTTAGTTCATGGCGCTCTCAAGAGCTGATTTAATTTTTAGTATGAACAGATCAGAGAGATGGCAAAAACGGGCTTTTTTTGCTTACCTGCTTGCCTTGAATCCTTTTAATTTCTGTACAAAGAATGATTCAAGAACTTCTGCACACTGATAAAAAGGGGAGTCACTTGGATTGTAGTAACGACAGTTATCAAAAATTTTGGTCATATCTGCCACAAATTCTGTCAGCTTTCTGTAATAACGCTTCTGTATTCTTTCTTCCATGGTGGCTAGATCTTAAAAACACAAAAATATGAGCTATTATTTCAAGAGAACTGAATGCATTATTATTATTAATGTATTATCAAACATGGTCCTAAACATTCCTTTCAGGTTTAATGTGATACATTTATTGCCAAAGTAGGCATGAGAAAATATGAAGGGAAAGGGGGCTTTTTTTCTTCAAAAAATCAACTCCAATTAGTTTTTCTTGTAGTCTTCTGTAAAAATGCCTTTGCAATATTGTTGAATCATACAGTGTTTCCCAGCAGCTCCATTCCTAACAACCACAACCTTGATGGCTACTTCCATATTCCCCTCCAACATTGTGAGCAGAAGATAAATTTTTATATCAACACAAATTTCAGAAACTTAAGATTTTTTCTCTCAAATTTGTGCTCCGGAACACAAACAGAGATGTTCAGCAGTTACTTCAGCTATAGCAGTGGGAGTGGGAGAATCTGCCCCTCACCATCATCAAACTTGCTTGTACTTCTGAGGGCTTCTTTTCTTAAAAGAGCTTGTTGAGCTTGTCCTTTCAGAAATTTGTGAATTGGGGTCTAGAATTTAAATTTATTAGATTGTAGAGAAGGCTCCTCTAAAATCGAGTAGCCATAAACATAGGTCTTTCCTCCCCTTTCCACAAAACTGAATGTATAGCACTGACTTGAAAACTGCATTCTGGATTTCTATCACCAGAGAGAAAACTAATTGTTCAAAATTCATGTTGTGGGGTACGTGGGAGGAAAGTAAAATTAGGGGGAGAAAAATCAGGCTGTTTGTTTTATGATCTTTACTTTGGTCTAACCAAAAAGTTTTTTTTTAAGAGAAAATATAATTATTTATAATATAAAAACTCCAAATCAAAAGTATTTTGATGCTAAAGTATATATATATATATATATATTTGAAAAATTAATTAATGTGAAGAAAGTCAGAAATCTGGAAAGGCAAGCATTTTGCACTTAACCTCATTCTTCAGATATACTTCTACAGTCTGACTGATACCTCATCAAAGTGGTAACTTGGAGCTCTTAAAGGCTAAGCTTGTAGAAAGCAAGTTCTAATCCATTTTGTGACACAGGAAGGCTTAGAATTCCTGGTAAAAGTTGTCTGTTTTCCAAGGAGTCACCTAGCTAAGCATGGAATGGCTTATCACCAGGAGGCAGGTGATGTAGTAGTAAATTCTATGTTTGATGGTTGCCATGGCCAAAGAAAAATAACAAGTTATTTCCAAGTTTGTCAATCCTCCTTCTACTTCTAAAATGAGGCTGATAAGAGTGTCAGAAAAGAGGGCAAAAAAGCACTAAAAAATCACATTTGTCAGACAATGTTTCAATATTCATTTGTTGATGTTGTTCTGACTCTTTGTGACCCCATTTGGGGTTTTCATGGAAGAGGTACTACTGTGATATGCCATTTCCTCCTCCAGTTGATTTTACTGATGAGGAACTGAGGCTAACAGGATTAAATGACTTGCCCAGGGTCACACTGCTAAGCTTCTGAGGCCAGATTTGAAGTCGGGAAGATCGTCTTCCTGACATCAGGCCCAGCACTGCAGTGCTATCTGGCTGCCAGTCCCAATATTCACATACTGGTTTACATTAAACTATTTTAAATACTAAGCAAGAGCTAAAGAATTTTAGCATCTGAGTTAGCTGAGAATATTAAAATCACCTAAGGAAAAAGTCCATTTTTCCAGTTCTCAGAACTTCTTTGTCAAACTTAAAAAAAAAAAAAAAAGGTGTCAATACATAGTCTCTCCTTAATCTCTCACATCCTGGCTTCCACCCTCATCTTCTTATTGGTCACTAATGACCAAACTGCCAAACACAACAGAATTCTGTCAGCATTTAATACTGTTTTCTCTTTATTTTCTGTGTTCCATCTGTCTGTCCTTAACATAACACTTTATACTCTGGGTTTTGTAATTAGAATGTCAAATTCCTTTCCTTTCCTTTTTCTTTTGATGACTGCTTGTGTTCTTTAAAACTCCTTAAAGTGGTCCTGTCTTTGGTCCTCTTCTCTCTCTCACTGCTCTCTTGGCACTCTCATGCTATCACACGTCCATGCAAGACTTTATGAAAATCTTGATCTACAGTTAAAATGAACATGTCTTCTTTATAAAATTAATACATGTACATTTTAATTGCCATTGACAAATATGAGCATTTAAAGATATTAAAAAGAAATGTACCAAAAGCTCCTCAAACACAAGAATTATGAATTATTATACATGAAACCATATGCTTGTTTATTCATTTTTTTAAAAATCCAATTTTATTTTCAGTTCTAAATTCTCCCTCTTATCTTCTCTTATCTATCAAGAAAGTAAGAAAGACAAAAGCCGTTACAAATATGTGCAGTGGAAAACAAATGCCCACATTATTCATTGTTAAAAGAAACAAATGTCACATCTATTAAGTTTAAGGATTTGGTAATGGAGTTGTCCTATACATTCAATGAAATTTGTTGCTATTTAATGTTATCATTGTGTTCACTGCTGTAAGCATATTGTTGTTTTGAAACTGTTTTCTTCACTCTGAACGACTTCATGTATTCCCCATTATATCTCTGAATTCTTCAATTCATCATTTATTCATGTATGATAACATTTTATTTCTTCATATACTATGCTTTATTCAATTATTCCCCAAATGTTGGGTACACATATTATTTTCAGTTTTTTAAAATTTTGCTATTATAAATAAAAATATTTTTATTGAGTCTCTCCCATGCCCCCTCTGTAAATAATGTGCTACTGGATAATAGTGAGATCACAGGGCACAGACATTTTTGTAACTTTTATTATTTAGTTCCGTATTATTTTCCAAAAGAATCAAACTAAGGTACTGTTAAATTAACGGTGTATTAGTCTGTCATTTTTTCCAGAGGCATGTCGGCACTTGATTTTGTTCTATTTTATTACCTTCGCCAATTTGCTAGGTTCAAAGAGATTACTTTTTTTCTCAGAAATGTTCAATGAACAAGATTTTCTCCAATTTTTATCTTTCCTCTTATACAGTGAATACACTTGAATTCATATTTTTTTTCTCTTATTATTTCTCCTAAGTTAGAGCTGGTTAAGAACTTTTACTACCCACAACTGTCAAAGATATTCTATTCTCTTATATTAAACTAAAAAAAAAAATCTTTTATCTTGCTTCTGTTGAGTCTTCAAATGTCTGCCAGAGAATTTCTCTTGGATTATCCACTAGTACCTCAAATTTTACATGTTCAAAACTGAGTTTAGCATCTTTTCTCTCAAACCTATTCCTCCTCTGACTTCATTATTTTATCGGTGGTAACTTACTTACTTAACATCACTTACTCACACAAGCTCTCACATGAAAAACTTTGTAGTTATCATGTCCAAATTATTACTAAGTCCCATCTTATCTACCTTTGTAATATCTTTTGCATCTACTCGGCATAAACCATTCTCTTCTTTCTCTCTTCTCCCAGGGGATGCTGGTGTATAAGCAGGGTGCTGCTGACACAACTGCCCACATAGAACAGAGAAATTTCCTGATGATTTTTGATGAAAGTGCTTCAGATAGATTCTGGAGCATGTGTAGACATTTTGTAACTGTTTACAGTCTTCTAGCCAGGTAGTGGACAGCAGCCTCTTTGGCTGGCTGCAGTGGGAGAACCAGAACTAGGGAGCTTTCAAAAAGTCACTTGTTGGCCTCGGCCTCTCTCTTGGCTGGACCTGTGCTCTTGACTCCTTTGTTGATGGCATCCAGTGAGAGGTATTACTATAAGGGGAGAGGCGTTGGGTCCTCTCTCTCTGAGGGCACCATGTGGCCCTGTGAATATAGCCCTCTGCTCTTTGCCAGCCTCAGTGTATCTTCTTTTGTTTTTGGTGAAGGGAGAGTATACTGGCCATGTGACCTCGAGAGTTCCAAATGTTCAGGAGAGTGAGTGACTGGGAGTGAGGTCCAGGAGTCCTATGCCTTCCCTTCTACTGCAACCCTGGGATTGTCCTTTAATACTACCCCCACAATTAATTCCATCCTAATTGGTCTTTTCACCTCCTCTTTCTCCCTTCTATCTGTTCTTCACAGCTTTGCAAAACTCATCTTTCTTATATGAGTCACCCTTGTGCTTAAAAAAAAAACCAGAACACTTCAGCAGTTCTATACTGCCTAAATAAAGTCCAGCCTCTCCATCTGGTATTCAGGGAACTCTACAATCTGCCATTACCTCACCTTTCCAACCTTTTCTCTGATTCTTCTCCTCCATGCATACTATGGTCCAGTCAAAGTCTGGCACTGTCTGCCCCTCAAAATGTCTTAAATTTTTCTGCCTCCACGTTTTGGCTCATGTTGATCCCTGTGTGTGGAATGTCTTCTGCCTCACATTTTAGACTGCTAAATATTTACCTGTCCTTTAATGCTCAACTTAAATACCAATGCCTCCATGAGGAGAGGAAAAGAGAAGAAAAGAAAAGAGAGAAGAGGAATGTATTTAAGAGACTTAATGAAGGTTTTTGTGACAGACCTTGGCAACAGACTGTATATGAGGGATGAGAGAATGAGAAGTGGAGGAAGACACCGAGGTTGTTGGCCTGTGTGAATGGGTAAATAGTGGTGTCCTCAAGAGTAAAAGGGAAGGGGATATGAGGGAAAAGATAATGAATTCAGTTGTGGACATGTTAAGTTTAAGATGTTTATGGGACATCCAATTCAAGATGCCTAATAGGCAGATGGATGCAAACCTGGAGATGTTAGGGCTGGATCAGTACATGTGAGAATCATTAAAACATTGAATTCATGGAAAATGATGAGACAACAAAGTGAAGGTCAACAGAGAGAAAAGAGAAGAGGATTCCTGATAGAGCCCTGTGGGACACCCATATATTGCAAATTCTGACCTGGATGAAGATCCTGCAAGAGAGACTGAGAAGTGCTCAGACAGGAGGAGAACCAGAGGAGAGCGGTATGACAAAAACCTAGAGAGAAGAGGGTGACTAATGTTGTCAAATGCTTTGGAATAATAAACAGGAGAGGCCAATAGATCTGGCAATGAAAAGATTTTTAGTAGTAATTGTGGAGAAAAGTTTCAGTGGCATGATGAGGACAGAAGCCAGACTGCAGAGAGGAAAGAAGAAAAGGACAAGAACCGAAGTGGAGGCCCCTGCTCAAGGGAGTTCACCACGTAAAAAGAGAGAGACACAGGATGCTATTCTGTGGGGACAGACAGATCAAGTAGGGGTTTTCTAAGGATGGGGTAGACATGAGCATGTTTGCAGACATTAGGGAGAAGAGGAGACAGAGAAAGACTGAAGATATGTGCTTATGGCTGATAAGGCAGACAACTGATGGAGGACACAAGATGGCCTGGGCTCCCTTGTGTCCATCTAGAGAGGCTTGACTCAGCAAGGAGAAGGGCCACCTCCCTATGTGGGACAAGGGGAGGGAGAGAGTGGCAGGAGACATCTCAGCAGTAGGAGATGAGGAAGAGGGAAGAACAGCTATATTTCTTGTTTAGTGACCTCAATTTTTTCACTGAAATATAAGGCAAGTTGTCAGCTGAAGGGGGGGTGGGAAGGAAGGCCCTGAGAGGTTTGAGGAGGGACAAAAACCTTAGGAGCAGCTGCTCTGGAGAACAGGACAGTGAGCTGATAAGGGAGGTATGACAGAGTAGACTGCTGAACAGCAAGGGGCCAAGTAAGGCTATGGGCCAAGTGAGACAAATTGATGGTGGACCCAGTCAGTCTTCATCTTAAAACATAAACCTCTTTGACAGGGTCCTGCAAATGCATTGACATACTGTCAACTTTTTTTTTTACTTTGACCAAGAAAACAAAGAGTCCTTCTGACCAACAATGTTCATTTTGTAATTCTACCAACTGTCATGATATTTGTAAACATTAAATGAAACTTTATTTTGCAGGTAGGTGATGTTTTGCAAGAGTAAAAGGAGTTTGCTCATTGGGAGCTCCTTACACACTGACTTTGAAATGAAATGTCTTACTTCAACTACAGATAATTTAATTCAATTATTTATATTTAAGAGTATCTCATTCACAATGCCAAATAAGACATAAGTGATAAATAAGACATACCTTCAGAAAAGTTTTATGTGAAGGAGTTCTGTACAATTATTTTACATAGCAAGTCTGAGGTCTTTTTTTGATACCAATTTTAAAAAGACAGTGGGAAGAAACGGCCTTGGCTAGGAGAAACCATTAGCATTATGTTATTTTATCTGAAAATGGAGATAAAGTTACAGAACCACTGCCGCTAAAAAATTAGGAAAGTTACAATCTATTCTATGTAGACAGTATTGCATTTATTTAAGTACTTAAGTACAACTCAGGAGAAATGCTTCAGTTACAGAGAATGCAAGTGATTGATCACTTTTTACAAATCTGAAAACATCTGCAGAAAGGAAGATGTTCACCATCTGACTGAAGCACTTACCCATTGGTTCCTTGATAACACCATAATAATCTGGTGCATCATTAGGATCCACTGGCTCTAGGAAAGGCCATGCCATCTTGTGAGCCTGGGAGGAAAAAGAGACAACATTATCAGAGGTAAATAGAGGCCCCCAACTAAGCCACTAGTGACCCAGTGAAATTATACATTGGATTTAAATTTTCTTTTGGCAAGAACAGAAATGAACTTGATCTGCCTAATTCTTATGACAAAGGATGCTTGTTTTCATCCTGACCTTGTGGTACCTCACCCCTTCTCAGTGCCCACATTGGACAGTTACTGCATAAGAGGGATCTAAAATATGAATAACACACAGTTTTGAAAGCACAGAGTTAAAATAAGATATAATGGTGAAAAGGATCCCATAGCTTGCAATATGTTCATTCATATTCTATAATATATTTATAAGCATGCAGATAAACCTTCATTTTATAAGACACCAAAATTAGTAAGAGTCAATAAAACTATTTCTTAAAAAACAAAAATTATACATTCTAATAAAGACACATTGGGTAAAGAATTAGTGTATGTCTGTTTTGGGGGAAAACGTTTTATACTTGGTTACCATTTTCTGTTAATTGCTTATGTTGCTAAAGGAATTAGAAATGACATTCAGTTACTTATTTGATTGTCCTAATAAGAATGATCTTGCAAAGAAATTAAAAACTTTAATAAGTGTATATAAAATCAGCTTTGTAGATATTACCTAGCTATAGTGAGGAAATCCATTCTCTACTTCTAAATATCTATTATTTCTCACTATCATTCAAAGCCATGAAATGATTCTAGTCAGTCATTTGAAGCAGGCTTTAAAAAGAAAATACTTAACAAAGAGTTCCATAGGCCCAGATATGTAGGAGACAAGAGATTCATAGACTTTCTTGCCATGATCCTACCTAAAGAAGCACTGAATTAAGAAGTATACTTCCCTACTTAGTTTTTGAACTCTCCCCTTGGGCCCAGTTGTCTTCAGTGGTTTGTAAGTATAAACTTACCTAACCTATTATAACTAGACTGTTCCAGAGTATGCTTCACATATCATCTACCCTGGACAACTTTCCATTTTGAGGCACCTACTGCATTTCTCCCCCCTATCTAGTCCCCTTAGAAGAGTGGTGGAATCAAATCAATACCGCCGTTACCTCTGGGAAAAGCAAGGAAATCAACTGTTCTATTCATTATCCTAGAGATTCTTCAGACTAAAACTTTTTCCTCATTTCCATTTCCTAATATGTATGGTCTACTCCCAATTAGGATATGAGGCTGAAGGCAGAAAATGTTTCTCTTTAGTATTTTATCCCCAGGGCCTAGTAAGTCATAGTTGCTTAATAAATGCTTTCATTAACTCACTATCATTAATTCCATCACTGGTAGCATCTGCCTTTGGCTGGTGATTTATACGGCAGCTCGCAAGCTGCAAACAAGCTGAGTTAAATAAGCCCCGAGCTAAATAGCAGTTTCCTTTCAGATCATAATGTCTGCAGAATGGGAGACCTACTGCTAAGTAAACACTGCCGCTATTTACCTCACCTGTAAGGAACGTAGCACTCGTTTTAATCCTTCATAATCTTTATCTGTCAATGGACTGAGTACTGTCATGGCATCCTCAGTTGACTGGCATTGTGGACAGACATACTCATCAATGAGATCTGCTTCACTTTGCAAAATGCCAACACAGCGTCCATGATACCAATTTTGACATCGGTCACAACCAATGTAAAATCTGCAAGATGTAAAACAGAAATGTAAGTTCTAAGATGAATGGCCAATGCTTTTCACAATTCATTTAAATGAGTATTATATATCTGAAGATATACTAAACATCAGGATATAACATAGTTCTAATATAGTTTTCACATATTGATTGAAGACTGACATTTATTTAAGAGTTTGTTAATTTAGTATTTTCTACAGTAAAAAAAAAATCACTAACAACTAAATTATCAGAAAACAGTATTAGTAACATTGCCTTATGTTGGAGAATAGATTTAGAGAAACAAATTTTAATTTAATTGATTTTAAAGCTCAAAGTACAAAAGAAAGCTCAAATCTCTCAATGAATAAGATATCAAATGGGAAGCTACTGCTGGCCACCCAGCTGGCCGTCAGAAGCCTATAGTCTAATAACAGTCTCAAAGGCTATGCTCAAATTTTTATTTTTCTAATCTAAAATAAAACACCATTTCAAACACTAATAAAATCCAAACTAGATATTCTTTTTTAATCTAGTTAATTTATATTTAGAAAAATCAAATCTGCCTTTTAAACCGCATATTCCCAATACATCTCAAACATTCACTATAAAGCAACATCAATTTTGAAAGGGGAGAGGGAAGGGAAGAGAAAAAAATAAAAATTGGGAAGGAATTTGTAATAGGTGTATAATATTTGCAAAAAAATACCCTTCTTTTACATTGAAAAATAAACAAATAACCAGTCAGAGCAGTTTGTCTTCCTAAATTATTAAATAAGATGCTCTTATCAGAACTCACTGTGACTCATCATAAGGTGTTCTGCAGATACAGTACAATTCCTCACTGCTGCCCTCTTGTGCCCGTTTACAATCATTACAGATGTACACATCCATTTTCTTAGCCTCCTTTTCTGTGATGCCAACACATTCTCCATGATACCAGTTAGTACAAAGATCACAGCCAATATAGAACCTAAAAGTATTCACAATGAAAATGACAATGTAATTGTCATTTTGAACTGCATGGCACTTTTATCCCTGTCTTCCCTGTTACTGATGCACTTTCTACTTGATGGCTTTCTATAATAGGTCAGACTGAACTTCCTGAATCCAATCATTCTACCCATGGAGAGAAAGCTACAGCATATGACCCTGAATCTAAAGTGAAAGTATTCACTCACATCAATTTCGACAAATGCATGCTTTTCAGTAAAACATAGGTCTTAAATGGACTGGAATTTTGGAGAAAAACGAAAACAAAAACAAAAACAGAACAACACACTGATGGTAATGTCTCCACTAATGAATGTGCATAAAACTGTAATAGGCACAAAACCCAAAGCCAAAGAATCAAACTTACATCTGTCAAACCTATGCCACAGAAGCCGTCACAGTGTCAGGGCTAGTTCTTAGATAGGTTTGAAAGTGTATCTCAAAGTTAAGTTTAAAAAACACAGCAAAGCGCAAACACCACGTAGAAGGTATGCTGCTATGGAGAACATGCAGGGCAGCCAGCCAGCTGTGTGTATGACACATATGGACAGAACATGACAGGGTGGAGAAAAGTGGTAAAGAGACACAGTAGGTGATTTCTGTCAAATATTCTAAATATGCAAAAGGAGTTTCATCTAGTTAAAATCACAGGCTCCTTAAAATAAATTAAAAGAAGGACCATTCTCTGGAGAATATTTTTAGATAGTATGTGGCACATAAATGCAGGCCATGTGCAATAAATGGACAATGAAAATGAAGATAATATAACAAAGTAACAGATTCAATTTGAAAAAACAGAGGTGGCCCTTGCATGGAATGGTGTGAAAATAGTTAGCTATTATTATAAGATGTTTTATATTTGTTATAGGTTTAGAACATATTTGTGACTAAACGGATGGTTACTATCCATAATTTTTTTAATATACTGATCCTAATAAAGTGATGCGTTGATTAACACTGGTAACTAGCAGGGTGTAGAAAATAATTACAGTCAAAGGGGTGAGCACAATCATGGTGAGAAGAACACTGCACACAATGGATGAGACCCTGGATGGAAATGGGGGAAACTCTGGTTAAAACCAGTCACTGAGTTTCCTCAGCTGCAAAATAAGGATAATAATCTTTATTGCCAATCCCCTCACAGGGCTGTTGTAAGGATCAAGTAAGATACTATATGGACAAGTGCTTAGCAAATCTTAAAAGAGCTACATCCATGTCAGCCAAGAGCAGGTGACCAGTATCCCTGGGCACATTGTGCCACATGCCTTGTACAATGTAACCAAAGCAAAGGAACTCGGTGTCAGACTCTGAAATCAGCTCCCCTTCTGAACTGAAGACAAAAATAAAGGTGAATTCTCCTCTCTCCTTTTCTTTCATTTGTACAAAGACTAACACAGAATCTCAGGGGAATTACTGCATAGGCTCTCCAGGAGCTAAATGTGTTGCTTCCACGGCACTTTGAGAAAATTATGTTGGAAGCAAGTTTATGTCTCTAACTTTTAACATAATTTTGCATAAAAATCCCCAATAAGTCTTTTGTCAAAGTAATAACAAAAAATGCAAAACTTAATAGATAATGCTTACTTACTAAATAAACACACTAACTTATTCTAACTGAAAAAATGGCATGAGAGAACTTTGCATAATAATTCAATGATCTTAATGCCAAAGAAAAATGTGAAGTATCCACACAAAATAAATGTGAAATGGCCTTAAAGAAGTTATCATTCAAATGTTCTTCATTTTATGCAACGCATTTTTGAAATTTTAAATTTGAACCGAGTGCTAAATAAAATATTAAGGACGCACAAAGTGCTTTTCATATACCTTTCTAGAGGTACAAAAAGTCCTCCATTTTATATTTTGGAAATCTTTATTTACAGACTCCATGGGAATTTTCATAGAAGACATAGATAAGAGTCACATAGGATGAAATGGCATGAAGGGGTTCCATGTGCATGAGCATAGAAAGTACTGACAGAGGGAAATCACATATGTATCAAAGAATCAAAACTTCATAATTCATTTTAATAGACTGGATTTGCTTAAAGTGAAGCACACCATACTAGACCAAAGGGAAAAGCTCATAGGGTTAAGTTTTTACATTGTACACCATATGTCTAATGAACGAAGATAATAAACAATGAAGACGCCCACCTAGTCTCACCTAAACAGAAAGGGTTTGGATTCCAAACATGCCTAGCCCACAAGAATTTGTGGCCTGTTCTACCAGGAAGAATGGTAGAGAGAAGGAAAAGTGATGTAAAAAAGGAATTGTGAAGTAGAATTTGTACCTACTGGAGTAAAATCATTAGAAAGCATTACAAAAGCAGCTTCTATTTCCCATTTAAACGTAATACAGACAAAACAAGTTTAGAAATTATTTAGGTACAGAAAGTCTTTTAGTGTAGAAACTATCAATGTTAACTTGATTCTTAAAACCTAAAATGATACAATTTCTCAGCATAAACAAATGGATTGGGAGGGAGTATAGTGTTAACAAATTTTTGCTTAATCAGATTTGCTTGGCATAATAAATGACTACAAACTTAACAAAAAAAATCTGGTCTATACACTTGCAATTCAAGAAGAAAATGAAGATACTTTCCTAAAGGATGATAATTCATCATACCATTATATGAAAGACCTGCTCTAAACTTGTTCTATATACCCCAAATTACAAGTTACACCTGTCTCTTTCCCCTCCACCAAACCCCTCCCCCAAACACCTTCACTGACATTTTTTCAGTTAGAAATGAGAAATATTCTAGAGACTTTCATATTCTTGGGAATATATGCAGGAATAATTTTATACTGCACTTTTGGTAAGCAGGAATTTTATAACAATACAACAAAATTAACCTACTAATATTATTATTAATAAATAGTACCATTCCCCCCACAGAACAGTACCATCTTTCAACAACTACAGTCTGATAGTAAATAAATGGGCTTTAATTTCAAATGTAAGAAAAGATTAAAGACAGAGCGCTCCCAATTTTGGATTGATATCTAGGAGAACCTATTGATTAATTCTGGAATTAAAAACTTACTTCTAAGGCAGACACTTAATTGCTCTCTAAAGGAGAGAAACTGAAGAGGACAGAAAAGCAAGAGAGTAACAGAAAATGTTTTTTTTTTCAGACAGTGGAATATGATGAAAAGACAAACAGGCTAAAAACAAGAATCATCACATAAAATCACATAAAATCATGAATTTGCTTTTTCTTGTGTAAGGTTTTGATCACTAGATTAAAAAAACCACACTGACAGAGTTGTAAACTGCTTTCAAATATACACTAATATTATTACCCCCCGTCTTTAAGAGAAATGGTTAAACAGAAACTGAAGGAGAATTCAAAAAACTAGACCTACTCACTTAGACTCATCATAAGGCGTTTTACAGATACAGTAAAGCTTTGTGTCCTTCTTAGTTTCCTTTGAGGTAGTGGAAATCATTTTCTTTTTCTTGGATTTGGAAGCTGAAGACTCTTTCTCCTCATCTCTTTTTCTTTTCTGGGAAGATACAGGTAAGGGCAATGTAGGAGTTGACGTGACATTGACCGAATGCTGTGGCGGAGGTGGTGGAGGTGGCGGTGGTGGGGTTGGTGGTGGAGGTGGTGGCGGAGGTGGTGGTGGGGTTGCTGCTGCAGATATAACTGCAGCCGCTGCAGCCTGTGCTTTCTCCTTTTCTTTCCTAATTTTATTGAGGTCTTTCTTTAGCTCTTCCTGTAGAAAATGGAATAGAACAAAAAAGGTCATTAGGATCATTTAAAGAGGATCAGAGAAGACTCCATCTGTAATCTACTCTGATTCTAATGTTCAATGTAAAGTCCTTTTCTTATATCCTCCCTCTTGGGACAACTCAAGTCCATTTAAAACTACTGTAAGACTGTGCAATTATTATAAATAGAAAAACAATATTAAACAACAAAAATTTATAAAGGCACTTAAGTAATACTGACTTTATGTCTAAAACTGCATTCCCAGTTTTGGCTTCCCAAAGACCTGATACAGAAATTTTTATGAGAAAAATTTTGTGTAAACTTAAAGCTCCATGCATCTAGGTCCTGGTCAGGTCCCTAGGATTAATGAATCCCCTGAAAAAGTCACATTATTCTAATTCAAACAGCATATTTTCATTGGCTTGGAACCAATGACCATATTTTACATAATTATAGCTTCAAATAGTATAAATTCAAACACAAGCAACTACTTGAGGGGATTCATTATTTGTGCCAACTCGGGACCTAGCTTTATAAACATGAATTACTTATTTACGGCTCAGGAAAAAGGACAATGTATCTTGGCAGTATTTTCTCCACTGACGTGGTCTTTGGGCAAACATGGGCAGGATCTGCTTTCTATTTGGAAGCAATCCTGAAAACGACCTTGTAAAGTAGATGGTGTCTCCCTCCCAAAATTACTTTGCATTTATTTGGTATACCCTTCTATGTGTACATGTTATCTCTTCTGATAGAATATAAGCTCCTTAGGGACAGGGACTATTTCATTTTTGTCTTAGTATCTTTAGGGTCCAGCAGAGTCACTGGCAAAGAGTAGGTACTTAATAAATGCTTGATTGGTTGCAAACCAGGATTCATTAAATGGATTTCAGAGGAACAAGATTATAAATGAAGGTTGTATTCCTGACCTAGGACTTAGTATCAAAAAAAGAGATCTGACGAGCAATGTCATAAAAGTCAAGATAAAATAACTATAAAATTTTGTAATTAAATGTGTAATTGCTCCAAATCCTAATGAAATGGACATAAATACTATATTCACTGATCACATGAGTGACTTCAAGACATAATAAAGTATGTGAGCAAAACAAGTCAAATATAAATTTGACCTATCCAAAATAAATATGCATCCTAGAACCACTATTATCTTTCTTTGGCCAGGACCTGCGATTTCCTCAGGGTAGTCCTTGAACCTAGGTCTCTGTAATTCTAAATATCCATTACCTCTTGTCACCTCTCTAAAATATTTATTTTTTATTTTAATTTAATTTTTTTGCTTTTTGGGAGGGGCAATTTGGGCTAAGTGACTTGCCCAAGGTCACATGGCTAGTATGTGTTAAGTGTCTGAGGCTGGATTTGAACTCAGGTCCTCCTGACTCCAGGGCCAGTGCTCTATTCACTGTGCCATCTAGTGAGCCGCTGCCCCCCCCTCCAAAATATTTAAACAAAAATTCTGCTAGTCTTCTCTGAATTTAGGGAAATTATTTGGCTAGCACCTATCTTTTGTAAAATAACCACCTAGCAAAGTTTGAACTGATGCCTTATTTTTCTCCAAATAAATTTGAAAGGCAGAAGGAGAAAACTGAGATAGCAAAGGAGACTGAGGACTGGTTAGATAGGTAGGAGAACCAGGAAATAGCAGTACCAAAGAGTGCTAAGGGAGAGGACAGTATTCGGAAGGGAGAGGTGATTAATACCAAATGCTGCTGAAAGGTCAAGAAGGAATAAAATTCAGAAAAAGCCACAAACTTGACAAACTAAAAAGCAATTCAAGAGAGAGGGGTTTCCTAAGAGAGGCAGGGACAGAATCCACAGTGGAGGGGGCTGAATAAGTGGGTGGCAAGCATGTGTACACTCTTTTTAGACATTCAGCAATGAAGGTGATGAAAGACTCAATGACAGCTTGAGGGGATGGTAGTTAACATCTGTTTTTAGGATAGCTGAGAGTGTTTGTAGGTCAATTTTTCCTCTAATCTAGCTTTATAAGATGAGAATGTCCCCCATATAAGCGTTATGTTTAGTATATTCTATATATCCTTCACTAAAATCTTACTTGTGCCTTATTGTTTGGGGGGAGATGACTTCGGGGTAGCAAAGTTTATGCCAGCAAAGCACAAGTTTCGGTAGGTTCTACCAAAGCTGTAAAGCCTTCAAAAGTATAGGCCTGGTGAGTGTCTGCACAGATGAGGACCAGCCTACAGAAATTAGGCTAGCCATAGAATGAAGACTTTTTTTTTTTGGCCACAGCAATTCTCAACGACCTACCTAAATTATAGAAAAGATGCAATCTGTGTTGGTGGATGGAAGATCCACAGTGATAAAATTACAGAAATAAGTATACCTATAAAATATACATATTTGCTTTTAAAGATTTCTTAAGAGGGGTATAATTTAATTTGTAGGTCAAAATTTGGACTGATATTGTAGCTACTTACAGAACAGTGTATAGAATGCAGGACCTGGAATCAGGAAGACCTGAATTCAAATCTGCCTTCAGCTTCTTAACAGCTTTGGGATCCTGAGCAAATCAATTAACCTTTATTATCATCCTGGATTTTCTGATCCATTAAATTGGGATAATAGTACCTACCTCTTAACTGTTGTGAAATTAAAATGAGGTATTTGCAAAGTGCTCTGCAAATCTTAAAAAAAGCACTACCTAATGCTAGCTATTATTATTAGTATTATGCCTAAGCATTTAATATAGAAGGTTTACAGAATAGCCACCTCTTTAATCTATCCATTATGTTTCTCTTCTCTTTGCTGTCTTCTTATCTAGATTAAGAACTGCTGATAGATGTGTGCTGAGGAACACTTCTTTGCTTTGGTGACTGTGAGGGTTTACAGGCCAAATGTACTGTGTCAGGTGACACTCGTGACTCGTCTCTCATACTCCCTTCTCTCAAATCTGTTGCCAAGGCTTTTTGGCTACTTTGACTTTTGTAACATCTCTCATATACATCCCTTTCTCTCCTTGGACACTGCCAGTACCCTGGTGCAGGCCCTCATCACTTCACACTTGTACTATTATAACAGCCTGGTGGTGGGCTCTGCCTGCCTCAAGTCTTTCCTCATTAGAGTTTATCTTCTACTCAGCTGTCAAAGTAGGGCACGGCTGACAATAAAAGATGGAGAGCTTACTCAAAAACTCCAGTGACTCCACCTCTGACATCCAATGTAAAATCCTCAGCTTGGTATTCAAAGCCCTTCATAAACCCCCACTCTTCTTACATCTTATTCAGCCTTCTGACACTGGTCTCCTTGATGTTCCTTGCAGAATACTCCGCATTTCCCAATTCTGGGCACTTTCACTGGCCGTCCCCTATGTCTACAATTCTCTTTTCCTCAATTCCACCTCCGGCATTCCTTCAAGTCCCAGTTAAAGTCTCACCTTCTGCAAGAAGCCTTTCCTGATCCCCCTTAACGCTTCTGCCCTCCCTCTGTTGATTAGTTCCAATTTATCCTTTCTATAGCTTGTTTGTATATAGAGGTTTTCATGGTATTTTCCCCATTAGACACTGAGGTCCTTGAGAGAAGGGGCTGACTTCTGTCTGAGCACCCAGCACATAGTAGGCATTTAATGAATGCTTGTTGACTGACTGCTGCTTCAACTTTCTCCTATCTGCTAAGTGTGGGTGCTCCTGACGTTCTGGTCTTCTGCCCTTTTTTCTTTCCCTATCCCTGGGTGATCTTTTGGTTCCCATCGGTTCAGTTATCGTCTCTATACAAATGAGTCTCAGATGTGTGTTTCCAGCATTATTCTTTCTGCTGAGTTTTATAAACTATCTATTAGAAATCCTACCTATATGATCCATCTATACTGTAAATTCAAAATGTTCAAAAGAGAATTCATTATCTTACCCTCTCAACCTTCTCTTCTTCCTAAATTCCCTATTTCTATTATGGGCTTCACTGTCACAATCATCTAGACTTGACACCTTGGAGTCATCTTTGAGTTTTCTTTCTCCCTCATTTCCCACATTCAACACATTACAAAGTCCTAGTGATTCCATCTCCACAATATTTCTTGTATCAGTTTTCTTGCTCTACCATTCTAGTTCATCTCCTCTTGCATGGACTCCTGTAGTAGCCATCTAATTGGTCTCTCTGCTTTTAGTCTTTTTGTTTTTTTGGAGGCAAGGTAAATGGGCTTAAGTGACTTGCCCAAGGTCACACTGATAACGTGTCAAGAATCTGAGGCCAGGGCTGGTGCTCTATTTATCGTGCCACCTAGCTTCCCCTGCTTTTAGTCTTTTAATGTTTTATGCCATCTGTCATACAACTGTCAAAATAATTTTCCTAATATACCAGTTTGAATATGTCAATTCTTGGTTCAAAGTCCTTAAATATCCATAGGATCAAATACAAAATCCTTAAGGTCTCTGTGGTTTGCTTCCAATCTACCTTTCCCACCTCTTTTTCATGTATTCTAATTTCCAGTATGTATTACTAACTGATCCCTGAATTTATTTATACACTGTGCATATTTATGCAGGACGTCTCTTAGGCATACAATGTATCACCTCCTTATCTCTATCTTTACCTTTTCTTCCTTCGAGCCCCTGCTTAAGTAACACCTCTTCCATGAAGCCTCTGCTCATCCTCCCAGATGAAAGTGATCTTTCTTTCCTAATTTCTTACAGTACTCTGTTTACACTTCTTTGCTGTTATCATGTTCTATCTTGTATCACATTTGTGTGCATGTCACCCCTCCCATCAGACCGTAAGCTTCTTAAAGGCAGGGATCAGGAGGTTGTTCATTTTTGTATTTCTCATCCTTGGCATACAATAGGCTCTTAATATTTGCTGACTTAGTAAGAGAAAAGATTCATTCAAGTTCAAAGTAGCAATTTACTTTTTTCTAAATTGTTTGTCTCTAGACCTATAGAAGCCAAGAATATTTTGGAGGTCACAACACACAGACCTGAATATGAGGTAAAGCTTTCTGAAAAGAAAGAAAAACGAATTTCAAAGATTTGTCTAAAACTAAGGAAGATACTCAGCTGACAAATCTGAGCAGCGACCAAAGACAAAGCAGCAACTTTTGCCCTATAAATTTTCACCTCGACCTTTTAAGAAAAATTCACTAATGGATGAGCTCTCAGAATTATCATGACAAAGATAATACCTTTGTTGATGTGTAGGCCTTTCAGATACAATCCTATTTCCTTTTCTGAGCCTGGGAAGCATAATGATGAATGATTAACAGTAACTCATATGTAACTAGTCATTTAGGAGTTGTTTTTAAGTTAAGAATATAGTCTGATTTTTCTCCAAAAGAAAAAAAAAGGTTATATGTACTTGGAAAGTATAAGGTTTAAATGATAGTTAAGGTAAAAGATCATTCTTCAAGTATGTAGCAACAATAGGCCAAATATCCCAAAGGCAGGAAAAGAAAGTTCTATTAGAACCAGTTTAATTTTCATGATGCATAAGCTGTTGATACATTTACTTTGAAAATGCCATCATTTACACATTTAAATGAATGCCGTCCCTCAAACTGGTTACCTTGACAGAATATATACTTAATCCAATAGCACTGCCATTGGTTAAAAGACTCTTGAGATGCCTTCGACGCTGACACAGTAATAATGTAAGAAAATGCAACCTGTTACTTTATGGCTTGTTTCTGACATTAACGCTATTATTTTGATAGCCAATCTGATTTTGATTTCTTTTGGAACAGCTTTTGTCTATTTTAAAAAATCAAACCCACCATCAAAGAGCAAAGATTTGCCACCCATATGGATACTCAAAAGAGTGTGTCAAAGGCTCTCAAATGAATTCAGAATGTTTTGACCACTTCAAACAGAATAAACTTCTAGTTTCAATAGAATAAGCAAGATAATTTTGAACTGAGCAGCTGAAAATCAATGGAATGTATCAATTCTGGTATGCAGGCTAAAAACATAAAAACATTTTATAGTTATAGTCTTAAGTTACTTTAAGGAAACAAGTGTGAACTAAAAATTCAAGGTAATAAAATTTACAAGATGAATGGAAATCGGACATAAAAGGAAAATGAAAGAAACCTCTTATCCTACCTGCACTTCTATTTGAAGATCTTTGTCTAGTAGTGCTCTCTTTTTCAATATTTCAGCTTTGAGTTGTTCTTTATGTTTGAAGAGCAGAGCTGATAGCTTGGTAGCATTTTGCTTGCTACGCTTCTGTTCCACACTCTCTTCCCGTTTTCGTTTCTTAGCTGCCTGTTTTTCTTCTTTATCTATCTTATCCAAAATAAACTTCATCACCTGGTTACAGACTATCATTCTAAGAAAAGATATACAAGGTACATAATGCTGAACTGATGGGCTACTATAGGAAAAATGCCTAAAGTACACGAGGCACCAAAGACTTTTCTAGGTGCTTACAGACAACATTATCAAACTTTAATAGAGCAAATTTTATATGAACTCCAATTATCCAGTCATCTATTTTTATTATTTCAATATTCAATAACTTCTGCCCACTAGTAGAGGCAATAATGGTTTATTAGTTTATAATAAAATAAAAAAAATTCACAGAACATACCAAGAACAGAATGAATTTTAGTTCAAACACAGAAAATATATGAAAGCTATGCAATAATCAGAATTTATTTCTTGGTGTGCTAGTCAAAGGGGAAAAAAGATGAATATTTTGACAGAGTAACCCTTTCTAATATTTAAAAACATTTTTCCTACCTCTGATTTTCTTCTCTTTCAGCTGGAGTCATAGTCTTTTTTTGTTTCAAGTGTTCTATCACAGCATTATGTTTCATCACCACCTTAAAGAAAGCAAAACGCAAAGAAATACTATATAATTAGCACTAGCACTAGAGAGCTGAAGCACATAGAAGGGGTTCTTTTAAAAAACACAAACTCTTTTATAGGTATATTTTATTTAAACATTAATTTTTAAAATTTCAGCTTCTTCTTACATAAATAAAGATTATGGGTTAAAATTTTCCTGCTGATTCAAAACTAAAAAATTAAAGTTCAGAAAATTTGATATTGGTTCTACTCCTTTTGAAGATTCAGTCTCCACTTTTTTCTTTTGTTTTTTTTTAAATTTATTTTTAGTTTTCAACAGTCTCCATTTTTATAAAAATAGAGTAAATTTTAGATTTGACATGTGTCTTTATGATAAGAGAAAATGTTTTTCACATTACAAAGATGTAACTACATCAACTTAAATTAAACAAGCAAATACCACCCTTCTTCCCTCTCAAATGCCTGAAAAAGTTTGGGAACAAGTTTCAAAAATACAATGGAAAGTGATGTATTTGATTTGTCCAGACATAGGTTGTACTTTGAATACCCAAAGAATAAAAGTGAGAGGCAAAGTGGCATTGCAGTTTAGGCACTGAAATTGGAGTAAAGAAGACCTGCTTTCCGATCTTGCTTCAGACACTTAGTAGCTGTGGGTCTCTGGGAAAGTCATGTCCCTTCTCTGTTTCTCTGTAAAATGAGAGGACTGGACTGAATGGCCTATTTTTAAGATCTCTCTCAACTTTAAATCTATGATCTCAAATCTAGTTTGAATAAAGCCAAAAACTGCACTCTTAGAACCAGACCTAGCTTAAGCCTCAACGATCTACTGTCCAGGGAGTGTCTTCGAAGGCTGCAGGAGCCTTGGTTACTACATGTGCCTTTGGGGCTGAAAAGCAAGGAGACCAATCCTTCCAGATTGAAGCTCTAGCAAATGCCCAAGGGTTTTCCCTTGCCTATCTAATAAGGGATCTCATTGCAAAGCTCATCATTTTTCTCTTCTTCCCCTTAGATATCTAAGTCTAGTTGAGGACCCACTGGGGTGGTTGTCAAGAGGAAACTTCTGGGGTGCTTCCTCCCCAAGAGTCTATGCTATGCTTGTTGGGCTCTGATTATGCATGGAGAGAAGATTTTGGGGTTGGTGTGGGCAGATAGGGTTCCTAAGAGCTCAACAGAAGAGAGGGAGTATTAGAAAGGAGGCAAATGGTAGTGGTGGTGGTAAATCCTTCTAAACAGCAGGGTTTTTCAAATTTTACCAATCATGCAGCTGCCTCAAGCAAGGAATGAGAAAACAGGTGTGTGAGGGGTGGTGGTAGGAGAAAGAGGACAACTGAAAATGATCCATTATGTGTTTAGCCTGTTCAGTCACAAAAATCTCAATTTTCTGTATGTCTGCTATTCTAAATTGCCCCACATTCCCATGATTCCCTTTAACTTAGGATACTTTGTATTTTTGTAGGGCAGAAACAAATTTCCTGAAAAACTTTTATTATTTTCTCTTCTTCACAACAACCCTGTGAGGTAAGTAGTACAAGCATTGTTATCCCTATCTTACAGATGAGACACAGTGCGGTATGGTGGATAGAGTGCTGATCTTGGAGTCAGGAATACCTCTGTTCAAATCTGACTTTTAATACTAGCTGTATGGTTGTGGGAAAATGCAAATCATGGAACTTCTAAGACTCAGGCAACTCTAAAACTTGTCTACTCAGACAATCTAAGAAACAACAGGTCCCTGATACACTGACTGATGAAGACACTGAGGCTGAGACGTTAAGCGGCTTGCCTCTGGCCATATGGCCATCAGGTGGTAGAGGTGGGATGTGAATCCAGTTTTCACAGCTCCAAGCCCAGCTCTCTTCCCAGTGAACCATGCTGCCTGTTTCTCCCAAATAGGTCAAGAGGGGTTTTTTTTAATGTTAATTTTGATGAATTATTTTTTAGAATATAGCTATAATTATGCATTTGTTTTAAAGAGGTCTCATTTTTGGAGTGTGACCTCTACTTTTGTCTATGTAATTTTTTTAGCAGCACTCTTAGCTGGATTCATACTATAAACTGTTTATAGGAGATGAGGTTGCTTATATCTTACTGAGGTAGACTTCAAAGATTCAGAAATAATTCTGTGCTAGTCACTTTTATAAATGGCAGTTTCTTGAAAAAATTGGGCTTATGTATTCTCACTTCAACTAATCTTTTCAAGATTCATTTAGTGTTACTGTTCAAAAGCAAAAAACAAAGAAAAAACACACATAAAGATTTTAACCTTAGACATTTCTTAAAGGTAACTGGCATAATTGGAGAGATACCTAATATAAAACTTCCACCTGAGCCCAAGGTCTCTATATTGAATCTGCTTGCCTCCTTCCATTATAACCCTCAGAGATGAAATTTTATACTCTGGAATCCTTGTTAACCAATTGCATGTTAGACCTCTCTTCCTTATATGATTCTTCAGTCTTCTGGCACTCACAGAGACCTGGCATCCCTCAGAAGAATATTCCTCTCTGGCCATCCCTCCAAGCACTGATTTCACATTCTCTCCTGTTACACTCTCTTGGGCACTTCATCGGCTCCCCTGGATTCAATTTATCCTATCTAAACAGATAGCTCCAAGATCTATATATCCTGTCCCCTTCTTCCTCTTTAGCTCCAGTCTTACATCATCAATTTCCTGCAAAGAGCATGAAGTCACTTTGTCTTCACACCCCAGGGGCTAGCACTGGACTTGGCACACAGTTGATACTTAATAAATCTTTGTTGATTGACTGAATATTTCTCCCCAAACAGAACTCATTCATTATCTTTCTTTTTAAAAAAAAGTTAACCAAAAATATTACAGCCCCTCACCTATTTGTTTTTAGAGAAGAAATGTATTTCCATTTTTCTTTTTCCTGTCTTCACTGGTTTTTCCACTGCTCAAAGTAGAACTCATTACCTTTTCCCCAAACTCATTCTCTTACAAACTTCTCTATTCCTGTTGAGAACACTATCCTCCTTCTCATCAGGTCTGCAGGTTATTTTTGACCAGTCAGTCAAAACATCCAAACAGGTGCCAAGTTTTATTGATTCTACCTCTATTAAATCTCTCACTTCTGTTTCCTTCCTTCTAGTAATAGTCATCACCCACTATTTCTTGCTTAGACTATTGCAACAGCTTCTAATTGTTCTTTCTGCTTCAAGTCTCTCCCCTCTCCAAACTACCCTCCACAGGGCAGCTAAAGTGATACTCCAGGGGCGGAGCCAAGATGGCGGCATAGCAGCAGCAACATATCGCAGCTCTCATATAGCCACCCCAAAATACCCATAAAATAGGACTCTAAACCAATCCTAGAACTCCAAAACACACACAAGGATACTTCCCACTAAAGTCAGCTCGGCTACGAGGAACCATATCAGTACTGTGAACCGAAACCAGCCTGGCCTGAAGCCGCGGCTGTGCCGGGGCGGCTGGACGGGAGCAGCAGCGGAGGAGCCTCTCAGGTGAGCAGATTAGCACCAGCTGTGAGTGGGGATTGTGAAAGGGGGAGATAAGCAGTCCGCCGAAAGGTCTCCAGAGCGGAAAAGCGAAAGGCAGAGGTTTTGCACCCGCCTCCGTGTTGTAGCTTCCCGCCCGCGGCCTGCA
>CM053586.1:200520697-200569073 GCA_028646515.1 Pseudochirops corinnae
TGATTGCTTGTCCTTCCAGTGGGGATGGGTGGTGAGGGAGGAGGAGAAAGAATCTGGAATCTGGAGTTCCATAATCAAATGTTATGAATGTGTATCTATCTATCTATCTATATATGCAATTATTATTATTATTACTGACTACATCCAACTGGAACTTGAGATACACAGGCACTGCGGTTGGGAGATCCATCCTGCCCTACCGAAAAGTGACATAGGAGAGAATAGAGTGGGGGAGGGGGGACACACTGGGATGGCTGTTTTGGGGCAGTGGGTGGCGGAAAGAGGGGGAGAAAATATGTAACTCAAAATCTTGTGGAAATGAATGATGCAAACTATAATAAAATTAAAAAAAAAATAAAAATAAAGTGATACCCCTCAATCAGAGGACTGATACATCACTCTCCTCCAATGTCTTCCTCTTACCTCTAGGATTAAATACAAACTCCTTTACAGCCTGCCTTACCTCCCTTGACACAAACTACCCTTTGAGCCTGCCTGCCACATTTCCTCTGTTCCATTGCACAAACTCTCCCCTCTTTATATCTACTTCTCAGAATTCCTGGTTTCCTTCACTCAACTTAAGTATCACCTGCTTTCTAAATGAGGCCTTTTCCTGATCATCTAGCTTATGATATCTTGTCCTCAAACTTACCTTGTATATATTTTGAATGTACTTTTATGTATACATATTTTCCTGATAGCATGTAAGCTCTTTGAGGGCAGGAGCCATTTCCTCTCTGCTTTTGTATCCCCAGCACTGAGTATATAAGAGGTATTTAATAAATGCTTATCTATGAATTGAAAATTAGGCCAAGAAGGAAAAAGAAAAATAAGTATTATACTCCAGAATTATTGATGTGCCATTGAATGTACAAAAATCAAAAGAATGAATTATCTATATGTTTAAGTGGTTATTTATAAAGGTTTACTTATCTATCATTTTACATTTATAATACAGTATTTATATGTTTATTATTTATAAAAGAAGGAGGTTGGACTTGAAGAGTTCTAAGTCTCTTTTAATGCTAAATCCTACAACATGATCATTCAGTGATCAAAAGCAGGCTGTAAAGATCTATATAGCTAAACAGAAATCTCATGCATTGAACAGAATGTTATACAAAAAAGGAAAAAAAATTCCCTTGTTTTCCATGACAATGTATATTTGTTAGAAGGGCTCTATTATCCCCCTCTCCCACCTGGAGAAAATAAATGCATGTTAGTTTTTTTTAAATCCCTGTTTTCCTAAAAAGTGAAAACAAAACAAAACAAAACAAAAAAACCAAGACTGATTGTTCAGTGACGTAAATGGCTTTCCAACAAGAGATGCTAAGCAAAAACCAGATATGCCTAAATATGAACATGGCAAGGGATTAAGATTATCAAGGTTCTTCTAATTAGGGAAGATCTTTGATCTTGTGGGTAAGTCTCCCTGGTAGATATGTAGTGTAGGGAGCAGGCCCGGGAGCCACCTGGATTCTAGTCCTACTTCTGTCATACAATTGTTTAATGACCCTGGGTAAGTCACTCAACTTTCAGTCTAATACTAAAAATTGCAGAG
Organism: Pseudochirops corinnae; assembly: GCA_028646515.1. Taxonomy (NCBI): domain Eukaryota; kingdom Metazoa; phylum Chordata; class Mammalia; order Diprotodontia; family Pseudocheiridae; genus Pseudochirops; species Pseudochirops corinnae. The sequence continues at coordinate 200,522,259 of CM053586.1, forward strand.
GATGTGATCTTTGTTGGCAGAGGAAGTTTCTTTCCCTGGAAGTTCCTTATAGGATGAAATCATAGTTCCAGTCCCTGTCTCTGTCCATTACTCTAAGTGAAACATTCAAAAACTTATGATTAAAACCTTTACTTTTCCCAAACACTTTCATATGGATATGCTATATCAGTCAAAGAAGTGACAATTTATAAAATAAAATGTCTAAGAAATAAGGACAGATAAGCTCAACTTTTTTTTAAAGTAGTCATAGGTATGGCTATGATATTACTACGTAAAAGAACAACAGACAACATACGTTTCCAAGTTTACATAAAGGAAAACTGTCCAGAAATTCTTGCCTAGGAAATGCAGGGCTTATAATAAAAAAACAAAACAAAACACTATGAAATTCATCCATTTATTCATCTATGGAAAGTGGTTTATTCACAAATGCAACTCAACCCCTCTCCCATAACCACACTTAAGTTCTGCATGCTCCTTTCACTGTACCCTCTTTTTATCTTTAATATTCATAGACTTGACTTCCTAAAGATGACACTGAATGTTAGGCTACCTTTCTATAGCATTAGGTGTACCCTCTTTCATTCCCCCCATCCCCCACCTTAATACACACATACTGGTCCTGGAAGGAGAGTAGGGATCTTCATCTCCACTGCTACTTCCAGAATTGTCCTTTGTACTCAGCCACCCCTCTTCCTTTGAGAATGGCTTACCCAACACAGATTCTAGTGGCCATTTTCTCTCTCCTTTTTTTAAAGCATTCAGTACCTCTCCCACCTTTCTTAGGGGATTCAGTACCCTTCTTTTCCACCTCAACTCCTGTCCTTCTAATTTTGGGACTTCAACATACTTGATGTTTTTTCAAACACCTTAGTTTTCCAATTCTTCAGTTTCCTCAACAGTAAGGGTAGTCACACCCCTGATATTATTATCACCCACAAGGGATTCACTTCTAGGAACAAAACCTCCCAAATTCCTTTATATAACTATAATGTTACCATTCTATCTCTATGCCTTATCACTGTCTTAAACTTAGTCTTCTCTCTCACTTCTTTGTCTCAGCACTCTCCTAAATCACCACACCTCTGCTCTGACTTAATTTTATTCCATTTCTTATGCTGATTGGAGAATTAACCAGTTTTACTTGACATTGTCCTCTACTCTCAAATTCCCTGCCCCCTTATCCTTGCTCATGGCTTGCTAAAGCTTAATTCTGATATACACTCACTATCAATCTCTCTCCTTTGTTTCTACACATGTGCTATGAATGAAGCTGGAAGAAATGATACAACTAAGATGATTTGATCCACTACAAATTTATGTTATCTATTTTCAACCAGTTCTTCATAAAAAAGCAACTAAAAAAATCCTCCCCAACTGATTCTCTATTGCATTCCTCACAAAAGAGGTTACAAATCAGAAGCTCATTGCAAGCCTCCCGTGCAATGCCTCCACCTATCCTCTAACCTGAGGACTTTAATAAAAGAATCCATTTGTTTCCTCTTTTCCCTACTCCTGTATCTCAAAATCCTTTGACATCAATTCCTATTTTGTCCTCCTTTCTACCTGGGTTCTTTACCTGGTATCCTCTAATGAAGAGGTGAACTGTTTCTTTACCAAGGTCAACTAGTCTATAGGCAACCTTGATGCCATTCCATCTTTTCTGGTAGACTGCCCCCCAAATCACCACTCCTTTCCTCCTAACCCCTTCCCGTCTTCAAACTCTTGATTCCTTCCTTGCTGTCTACAAACGTGCTAAAGTCACCCCGATTCAAAAATAAAGACACCATTACTTTATCCTGTCATTCCCTCAAGCTATCATTTTATAATTTTCTTCCCTTTAAGTCAAACTCCTAGAAAAAGTCATCTCCACTTTCTTTCTCTCTTCATTTCTCAATTCTCTGAGCTCATCACTCAACTATGATATATTAAAGGCTAAGCCAGATGGTCTTTTCTCAATTCTTATCCTTCTCAACCTCTGGATGTTATGACCACTCTTCATCTGGGATACTCTTCGCTCTTTCTTGGTTCTTTTTACCTGCTAAGCTTGTGCTTTCTCTTTTTGCTGATTAATCATCCATATCCTTTTTACTCACTATGAGTGTACTATGAGTGTTTTGTCTTGGGCCTTATTCTCTTCTCTCTCTCTCTACACTCGGTAACTCCATCAATTCTTAAGGTTTTAATTATCAACACTATGCAGATGACTACTTGATCTATATTTTCAGCCCTAGCCTCTCTGCTAAGCTTGTATCACACATCTCCAAATGCCTATGCACAGAATTCATTATCTTTTCTCCTAAACTCACTCTTTTAATGAGTTTACTTACTTTTCTCAAAGGCACGCCTTCATCCTTCCAGTCACCTAAACTCTAAATTTCAGCATTATCCTCAACTCTTCACCCTCCCTCACTCCACCAATTGGACTGTAACTGCCCTTCTTACTGATTCTCAAATTCTCCAATAATTTCCATCTCTGGGCTAGCTTTCCCCATGTCCCCTTCCCACTCTCCCACCTTCATTTCTTGAAACCTCTTGTTTCCTTTAAAACCGAACACAAGCATCACCTTCCATACCAAGTCTTTCCTCCTGCTTGTATAATCTCTCCTGTCCTCAGTTAGCTTATTTATTTTGTAGAGAAAGGTACAAAGGTTGGATCCCAGATGAAAAAACTCCTTCCATTAATGAAAGTTGGCAACTTCTCTGCAAGTTAGTTTCAGAGAATTATCCAGAGTAACCCATCCAAGGCACTGTGTGTTGGAGGTGGGATTTGAATGCAGGCTTTTTCAGGCTTCTGTTTTGGGTCCTATCCATTATGCCACATTTCCTCTTAGTTATTTAGTACACCTTTTATACCTACTTATATACATACATATTATGTCCTCTGATAGAACACAAGTTTCTTGAGGGCAGGGGCTATTTTATTTTTATCTTTGTCTTCCCATGACGGGAATGCAAACAGTGAGTCTAAATTTCCTATTTACTTTTACCTCCAATCTTTGGAACTCTGTCCTTACTTCAGATGATAAGAAAAACTCCATTCAAGTTAGCTTAGCTTTAAGTGAATTGGACTCAGTTAAATTTTACCTACTTATAATATGCCTACTAGGTTTCTGAGTGTCGTGGTCATAGAAAAATACTGTGCAGGATTAGGAAGCAATTCAGTTTGCATTTAGGAAAGGATACTACTAACTACCTCACTGAACGAGGAAATGGCAAACCACCCCAGTCTCTTTTTTTGTTTTGCTTTGCTTCTTTTTTCGTAAGGCAATTGGGGTTAAGCGACTTGCCCAAGATCCCATGGCTTGTAAGTATTAAGTGTCTGAGGCTGGATTTGAACTCAGGTCCTCCTGACTTCAGGGCCAGTGCTCTATTCACTGAGCCATTTAGCGGACCCCCACTCCAGTATCTTTGTCAAGAAAACTCCATGGGCAGTATGGTCCACAGGATAATGAAGAGTCAGACATAATTAAATGAGTAAACAAGAACTACTAACTTTAGGCAACCATAAGAAATGATGGGGGTGGGGGAGAAAGATGGGTCTCTTTAATTCACTCAGTCTAAAAATACAATGGCCACTCACGGGCTCAATTCCCCTGCTGACTGGTATGGAAATTATGACTTGTTTCTCATGAGAGCCAATTTACACCTCTTTTGGCAGCCTGGTAGCACCCACTCCTCACTCTTGGGGGATTCACCATATTGGTGCTGGGCTTAGTGCAGACCTATTGACTCTAGACCTATTTTAGCTCAGAACTTCCAAGCTCAAGTGATCCTCAAGTTTCTGCTTCCTCTAGTAGCAAAAATATATGCATGTGCCATTGTGTCTAGCAATGAATACTGAATTCTGGGTTCTTTGAAACAGATTTCTCAGAGAACCAAAGTTTCTAGAGTATGTAGAACTACTCAGTCTCTAGGTTTGGGTTTAAAGATATGATGATATTCTCCTGTGTTTTCTAAAAATTCTGTTGGCTCCCATCCATCTTTTTTCTTTCCTAATTTTGACACTTTCAAAAAAAGTTTAGTCTAACTTTTTGCATCTTTCTACTTATTATCTTCTTACATTAAACATCACAAAAAATGAAAATCGCATGGTAAAAAAAAAATCTGGTTTTGTGAAACAGACAATTTCAATAAATTAGATGAGGTTTTTGATGCAAACAAAAACATTTTCTCTATTAAGTGCTTTAGGATCAGTTAGCTAGAGAAGTTAAAACTTATTAATTAAGATGATTTCATGGCATTAAAATGAACTTAAATTATTCAGAAGACATTCCAGTGAGACTGCTTTGTGTTTGCAAGATAACTAAAGCTCTATGCAAAAATTCTATTCCAATGTCTCACTGAAGTGTATAGGTAACCTTTGATTCTTCAAAACTAAACTAATGGAGCACAAGTTCTGGTAGTTCCTGATAATCTAGAAACAGTTTTTTTGCATATGGGCTTGGCAATAAACTGTGCTCTGTTATCCATCAAACAACTAAAGAAGATTGGCTGCCAGGTGATGAATGATTTTGGGCCACAATAACTTGTGAAGATTAAATAAAATAGAACCAAGAGAACTTTCACAGATATAGATATTTCTATCTTTCTATGCACACATACATACATACACATCACAATAATATAAATGAAAACAATTCTAAAAGACTTTAGAACTCAGATTAAATGCAAAGCCTATCTAGACTCCAGAAGACAATGCTATACTTCTGGTAGGGAGAAGTAGACTAGAGGTTTACTACTAATGGAATAATGTAAACATTTATCATCTGTGATTGGTAGAACTATTCTGTTTTTGTCACAAGCAAGGGTTCTGTGATGGTGGTCGAGTTTTTGGGAAATGAGAGTGATATAAAAACAAGAACCAATAAAATATTTTTTAAGGATATGACTAAAAATCTAAGTAATGTTAACTTTCTTATGGTTGGGATACACGCTTCATTAAGACAAATTCAAACTATCTCAAAATGAAATGAAATTGGATGTGAAATTGTTTTTATAGTAGGTGGTACAACAGATATGAGTGTTGGACCTGGAGTCAGAAAGACCCAAGCTGAAATCCTACTTTGGACACTTACTTGCTGTATGACTTTCTTGTCTGTAAAATGGGGTTAATAACAGTATCTATTTCTTAGGGTTGTTGTGAGAATAAAATATTTGTAAAGAACTTTAAAAACCATAAAGTGTTACCTAAATGCTATTGTTATTATCTCCATTAAAACCAAAATTCAACCTTAAAGTTCTTTATTAATACTAATCAAATAAAAATTACAAACATTGTACAAATCTCTTCTTTTTACTTATCTACCTCCCTGGTCTCTTAAAAATGAACAAGTTATTTCCCAGTAACACTGAATGCCAGTCTAGACATGTTTGCAAACAGTAACAGACATTACTATTTTTAAGTAACTCATCAGCTTACCAAAGGTTAAAGCATCTTATTATTAAAAATCTTTAGGAAAAGTTGACACCAATAAATTGGACATTTTTAATCTCATGAATAAAATGTTACAGGACTATAATTCATGCTACCGTTTCTTTTTAAAATAAAAAACAAGTAAACACTTGTGACTCTACCTGTTTTTGGATGATTTCACTTTGATTAGAAGCTTGGAGGGTATGTTCACGTTTAATTTCTATCTGCTGCTGTTTCTTCTTTTGCTGTTGTTCCCTGAGTTGTTGAACCCTTTGCAACTGCTCTTGTACACTGGCTGCTTGCACGGTGACCACATTCTGGATCTGGTGAGCTTGCACAGGGCTGGTTTGCTGTATCTGAATAGGTAACTGAAGTTTGATTTGTCCAGGAACAACACCCTGTTGAGCCTGTATCTGCGCCACAACATGTGACTGAATTTGAGAGAGAACCTGAACTTGTTGTTGTAGCTGAGGCACAGTAATGACTTGTGTCTGTGGCTGTTGGATTTGTAGCTGAGGACGGGATGGGGAGGTTACAGTAACTTGATTCAAAGTTTGTGTTGTTGGGAGAGTCTGTATGGAAGATGGAAGCTGGGGTTGTGATGGCTGCTGTATTTGGGACTGAATCTGAACCGATGTATGTGGCTGAATTTGAACTGGCTGTGAGGCTGTTGTCTGCACTGAGGCTTGACATACAGTGGGTCCACTGGATGAAGCTGGTGGAAGTACTCGAGCCTGTGGAGGGCTTTGAACTCGAACTGGAGACTGCCCTTGGACCTGGCTTTGAGACTGACACTGTATTGTTACTTGAGTCTTATTTGAATGTGTTGGGATAGGCTGTGCTTCAGAAGTGACAGGGGACGAAGCTGTTGCTTGGGTTTGGACTTCGGTGTGAGTTTGGACCTCAGGCTGGGCTTGTGGCTGGGGCTGAGCTTGGCTGGGGGACTGGGGCTGAGTTTGAGTTGGGGTCTGTGGCTGAGCTGAAGGCTGAACAGTCTGAGGTGGGACTTGTGGCTGACTCTGACTTGGTTGTTGAGCTGGTGGTAGGGCTTGGATGGGCTGAGCCTGGGTCTGAGCTGACTGTGTGGTTTGTTTCTGTTCACCTGTAGCTGTGAAAAATAAAAAACCAAACATTCCCATTATTCTAGACCATAAACCTACAGACATTAATTTTAAAATCATAATTCTAAAGGTAGAGAGCTATCACTTTTACTTAGTTTGTTAATGTATAAGTAGCAATTTTAAATATTTTAAATGAGCCTAAATCCTACCTGATGTTGAGGTGGAAACTGTTGTTGTAGTGCTGGCCGCTGTAGCTGTCGTAGGTAAAGGGGTAAAAAGAAATCGTTGAATGGTACCATTTGGCATTGCAGCTTGCATTAATTGTTGGCCTGGCCCTGGAATTACTGTTACCCCTTGAGGGATCAGTTGCAGTTGTCCAGTAGTTTGCCCCTGTCCTTGAATTACAACAGTCAAACCCTGACTGCCACCCTATGAAAAAAAGCCACCATATAAATGCAAATTGCTCAAAGAATAGACTTAAATACATGTTGATCATTTAGATTAACTGTTAATCAGAAATAAAAATTGAGGGTACATGGGTAGTTACTGTGGGTGTTGGAAAAGTTCAAACTAAGATACACACACACACATGCACACACACACACACACACACACACACACACACACACACACAATCATATGGTTCAGATTATAGACATGGAATACAAAAACCCAAATCCACAAAATGTTAAATATACTAGCTCCAGGACGCATTCAATAATGACTACGTATCAAAGAGAAAGGACTAAATAACTTCATATTAGAATCATCTATTCATCCTAAAATTCAGCAATCCTACAATTTCACCTCATTTTACACAGCAGAAAAATGAAAAATAAGCAAAAAAGGTCCCTCTATAGATTTTACTTGCAAGAGAGCCAACCAAGTTCTCATTTGGAACCAATTTAGAGGTATTTTACATACAATTTTTATTAGGTTTCCTTAGGTTTTCAGGACCATGATCAATTATAAACTATAAAAAGGGGTGGGGAAGGACCATGACAAGTAGATATTCTGATGGCAGCAGAAAGTGACAGTTGACAGCAGGGGAAGCAAAAAACTATAAAAAGTAGACAAATGAAACTAAAAATCACTGTCGCTTTGGGGACATTTAATATAGGGACAAACAGCTCAGTCCTATGTACCTCAACAGCACATTACTATTCCATCAGAATACAATGCTTGTGATGACCCAGGATCAAGAAAGTGTTAAATGATGTTCAGTATATCATGCTTAAGTAGATGGTAAAGTGTGCAATGCATTTCAGAAAATTTTATCCCAGAAACATCATTAGACATTACTACTACAACTTAACCATCTTCTGTCATGGAATAACGCTATGGCTGCCAAAACTTCTACCCTGGGGCTTTATCTTCTTAATTGATGAGCGCTTACTTTATCCACCCAGCCTTGGAGAGTAGCGAGACAGTATTCTTCCCTCTGAGAGGTCCTAGATTGATACTTTCACCCTTAGCCACTCCTTTTGAGGTGTTGTTTCCCCCTCCGTAAGAATGTAAAATCATTGAAGGCAGGGACCAACTCTCTTTTGTTTTATCATACCTAGCAATTAGCACTGTTAATAAATATCTCTTCAATTATCATATAAAGTGATGAATGATCAGTAACATTTAGCTAAAATATATAAATTCTGTAATGTTTAAAACACATGCTTAAAAGTGTATCCTGATGACAAAATTTGGTAACTTTCAAATTAATTATTTGAGGAGGCAAACAATTTTATTATTTCTGTCCTAGAACTAAAAGAATCAAGAAGTTGTGGGGGGAAGGGAAGGACTTTTTTGAGGGATGTTCCACAAACATTTATTTAGGTCCTACACACAAAATTCCTGGGGCTTAAGGGATGTATTGTAGCTGTTATCATCATCATCTTCATTTTAACTGTAACACTGTGAACATGTAATGCAATTCTGTCTGTATCACTTCAAGGTCCACAAAGTCCCCTTGAAGCAGACAGGACAAGCCCTATTAATTTTCCCCTACTCTCCAAATGAGGAACCTCAGCTTACAGAGAAGGGTGGTGTGGTGCAATGAACCTGGAGCCAAGAGCCATGTGCTGGGCCCTGATAGTATTCTATAGACTAGAGCAATGACACAAAAGGTCACATTTAAAGATTTCAAAAAGTAGTTGACATTATTTACCTGGCCTTGTGTTAACTGAGTGAGCTGAGCCATTGTGAGTTTCACTTGTCCTTGCTGGGGCCGAGGAGGCTGTGGGGTGGAGGATGGGGGCTGTATGTGTGGCACAGGTGCTCCTGACGTTACTACCTTTTGTCCAGAGCTTGAAGACGCTGCACTAGGACTAGACACTGCAGTGGAAACAGGCTGCCCCCTGATGATTTGGGTTACTACCTGTTGAGTTTGACCTGTAAAAACAACACAACATTAAGGATACTAGAAATACACTATGAGCATTTTGTTATTGTTGAGAGACAGTACAATTAATCAGAATATCATATAGTCATTCCTGTCTTCAAATAAGACTAACATATATTATTCACCAAATTATGCAAATGGAGACTCAGATTCTTCCATGCCAACTTCCCACTTAACTGCCTGGTCTATTTAAAGTCTCTCTCCCTAGCAATTACGGTGTCCAACCAGTATCTATATATCTAGGAGCGAGGAGACACTCTCCATGGGTACTATGAAGCCAATTCAAACACATTTCCAATCTAACCTTCTTATGGTATAGTAGGCCCCCAATTCTTTTTCTTTAAAAAACAATCTTTTTGTTGACTTTGTTTTATATTCTACCTTCACAATCCCCCACCCCAGTTATCCATCCCTTCCAACAAAGAGTAAGACAAAAGAGCAGTTCCACAAAACTGATCAACACATCAAACGTATCTGAAATGTCATGTGCCATCAGACCATCCACTTAGGCCTTTTTGCTATCTGCTCTGCCACCAACACTGTCATGATACTGAACCATCTGAACCACCAATGGTACAAGGAAGTGGACCTCCAGAATTCATGCTCTGGGGCTCAAATATCCCCAGTGAGTGTAAACTTCGGTGACCTCAGACCAGATCAGATTATGCTTCCTGTCTCATTTAGCTGTCCAACTACAACAACTTGCCATCCGCATGGATGCTTTATCAACTCAACTTTCTACTTTTGCTATGGAAAAAGTCATCAACCAGTAATGATGCTTTTGGAAGGGGAGCATGAGCTGACTGATGGATCAGGTCACCATCTATCACACCCCAGACCAAGACGCCCATCTCTGGCTATCACGTATCTATATACATTGTCTCCTCATATAAATGTCTCTGCTTCTCAAGGGCAGACTATCTCACTTTTTGTCTTAACCTGTCCAGGGGCTGGCACGCAGTCAAGGCTTAAATTCTTCATACATGCACATATAATACATTCCTCATTCATATATGCAACATTCCACATCCACAAACCCAAACTGCTGTGATGGAGCTGCATTTCCCAACTGTTCTCTGAAGCTAACCTGTTCACTATTAAGGCGTACAGTTTTTACTTTTTTTGTTATTTCCATTTACTTTGTTGTAGTAACTATGTATATGGTTCTACTGGTTCTTCTTATAAGTCTTCCTGTGCTTCTCTGAATCCTTAACAAACTGTTTCTTATGATGCAGCTATTTCATTGCATCCATGAGCCACAATTTGCTTCCTGCTCCTCAATCAATGGGCAATTACTTTCTAGTTCTTTACAATCACAAAAAGGGTGTGTATGGGACTTTCATTTCTCTCTCTGACCTCCTTGGGATTTATGCTTAACAGTGAGATCTCTAGGTAAAAGTGCTGGGCCATTTTAGTAACTTTTCTTTTAAAGCAAATTTCCAAATTGCTTTCTAAGATAGGATGGACCAGTTTACAACTATACCAACAGTAATACCAGTGTGCCCATCTTTCCACAACCCTTCCAACTTTGATTCTATCTCTGGCCATTTTGGCCAAATTTCCATTTCTATCTCTGTATCCACTTCTAGAACAGAAGCAAGAGAAATCAAATAGAAGCATGCTATTCAAAAAGGCTGGATTTAATACACTTCATCTGCATTTTGTTGTTTGTTATTTAGTCATTTTTCAATCATGTCTGACTCCTCATGGCCCCATTTGAGGTTTTCTTGGCAAAGATACTACAGTGGTTTACCATTTCCTTCTCCAGCTCATTTTACAGATGAGGAAACTGAGGCAAACAGGGTTATGTAACTTGCCCAGGGTCACATAGCCAAAGTCTGAGGCCAAATTTGAATTCAGGTCTTCCTGAATCTAGGTCTGCCATTCTGCCTCTTTAGTTGTATTTAAAATAGAACAAATTTGTGACTTCAAACCACAAGCATTTATCAGCTACACAGCATATGTTGGTACATCAAGTACAGAAACACTAAAGTGAATCTCTGCCCTCAAGGAACTTACGTTCTCCTGGGGGAGACAACACATATATAAACAAGTCTATACCACACACACACACACACACACACACACACACGTATGCGTGCGTGTGCACATGATAATGTTTTTGGAGGGGGAAGGACACTAGTTGCTTGGAAGAATCTGGAAAAGTTTCACAGAGCAAGTGCTTAACAAATGATTATTTGACTGATGTTAGAAAATGGTGCAAATGAAGGACTAATTTCAGGGATGGGACAGAATCTAGTGAAGGCATGGACATGGGAGATGGAAGGTCCTGTGTAGAAATATGACAAGAAGGTGAGTTTGGCTGAACTACTAAATACAAGAAAGAGAGTATTATTTAAGTCTGAAAAAGTAAGCTGTGGCCAAATTATGAAAGGCTTTAAAAACTGAACTGAAAAACTTTCACTGGAATTTACTGAATGACATGGTCAGACTTACATACTTTATCAAAATTATTTTGGCAACAAAATGGAGATGGGAGATATCATATGGGTACTTCCTTCAATGGTAAAGACGGCAAAGACTTTTCCTAGAAGTCACTAGAATTCACAACATTTATAATCTTTATGGTTTATAAAGTGCTTATCTCACATTAATTGAGTAAAACAAATAACATATGGTCCCCATTTTACAGATAACGAAACTAAAGCATTTTGAGGTTAACTGACTTGCTTGTGATGACAGAGATATTAAGTAGCTGGCTTTTATTTATGAATTTGACAAATATTAACATCTTCCTAAAGCCCTCTACTTCTCCCAAAGAAAAACAACTCAGAAGAGAAATGCCTATGAAATTATGACTCTTCCCCAAACACACATTTGGTTTTTATTGTGTAGATTTCAAATTTAACATAGCAGTTCCAAGACCGCTATGCTGACTTTTGCCCCTTTCTGAATTTCCTTGTGCTAGCTTATTTTTTTTAATGATGCTTTGGTGTTCTTTTCTTTTTTGGAATCATTCAATATTAATGTAACAACCCTGACCCCTACCAGTGCCAAAAAAAAAACCCTTCCTTATCAAACAGGTAGCCACCACGCAAAACAAGTTCACATACTGGACTTGTACCATTCAGCATCTATCAGTCCTCTATCTCTTTGCCAAGAGATGGGAAGCATCATTAATCTGGAGTCAGGATTGATCATCAGTTCTTTCACATTTCTTTCCCTTTACAAAGTAGCCAAAATATAAATCATTCTCTTGGCTCTGTTCATTTCATTCTTCTTCAGTTCAGACAAATACTCCTAGGCTTCTCTATATCTTGTCCCCTTTGTCATTTTTTTTATGGAGCAAGAATATTCAATTATATTCATATACTATAATTTGTCCACCCACTCCCCAAATGATAGGCACTCATTTAAGTTTCTAACTCTTTCCTAAAACAAAAATGCTTTAATATTTTTGTATGTCTAAGTACTTTTCCTTTCTTTGATATCTTTATGCCTAGTAATGATATTAGCAAGTCAAGGGGTATATACAATCAGTTTAATGATTTTAGTATTGCTTTCCAGAATGGCTGAACTAATTCAAAGTTCTACCAACAGTGCACTACTGTGCCTGTTCTTTCACATATCCCCTATGATACTTGTCACTTTTCTTTTCTGTCACCTTTGCCAATCAGACAGACTACTCTTATTTAGCAGTTCTTTCTCTGGATACAGATAACCTCTTTCTTCATATGTCCTTTATTTTTAATTTGTATATTTATAATAGTCAAAATGATGGAATCGCTCAAAGTCATTCTTAAAATAATACTGCTGTTACTGTATACAATGTTCTCTTGGTTCTGCTCACTTCGCTCTTCAAGGCCTGATTTCACCTTTCTCGAATATTCCCCCTTCTCTCCTCTGACACTGTCACCACTTTAGTGCAGGCCCTAATTACTTCACGCCTTGATTATTCAAACAGTTGACTGGTAGGTCTGCCTGCCTTGTCTCTCCCCCCTCCAATCCATTTTCCACTAAAGTGATTTTCCTAAAGTGCAAGTCTGATCACGTCTACCTAGCCCCTCCCCTCCATATAAATTCCAATGGCTCCCTATTACCTCCAAGAGCAAATACAAAATGCTGTTTGTCATTCAAAGCTCTTTATAACTTAGCCCCCTCTTACCTTTCTGGTCTTCTTACACCTTACTCCCTAATACGTAATCTTTGATGCAGTGATATTTGTCTCTTAGCTGTTCCACAAACAAAACACTCCATCCCCTGGCTTTCGAGGATTTTCACTGGCTGTCTCTCATGCCTGGAATACTTTCCTGCCTCCACTCCAAGATCTCCTAGGTGTCCTTTAAATCCTAAGTAAAATCTTACCTTCTATAGGAAGCCTGCCCTAACCCCTTTTAATTTCAGTGCCCTCCCTCTGTTAATTACTTCCTATTAATCCTATATATTGCCTTGCATGATAATCCTGCATAAAGTCCCTGCCTTATATAGCATTTGTTTGCATGTTGCCTCCCCGATTAGAGTATAAACTCCTTGAGAGAAAGGACTGTTTTATTATCTCTTTGTATATCCTGAGACTTAACAAAGTGTCTAGTATACAGTAGGTGATGTTTTATTGATTGACTGAAATAGTAGGGAATTCTCATGTACCTGATCTCTTCTACTGAACTGCTTTTCTATTTTCTTCTGCTGTTGCTATTCAGTCATTTTTCAGTAGTGTCTGTCTCTGTGTGACCCCATATGGGATTTTCTGGGCAAAAATACTAGAGTGGTTTGCCATTTCCTTCTCCAGGTCATTTTACAAAGGAAGAAACTGAGACAAACAAGTGATTTGCCCAGGCGCACAGAACTATGAAGTGTCTGAAGTCAGATTTGAACTTAGTCTTCCTGACTCTCAGCCTAGCATTCTATCCACTGTGCCACCTAGCTGCCCCTTTTGTATTTTTCAATTAATAATTTAAACTAATGCTGAATAGTTTTCTGATGATTACTGCTTTGTAATATAGTTTGAGATATAGTGGTAGTTAGGTCCCCCTTAATTCCCACTTTCTAAAGTGGGAATCTCCCCTTGAGAGAAGAGGAACCTTTTGTTTCTCTATATGAACATCATAATTTTTCCAGTTCTACAGAGTATCCTCCTTGTTGGTTTGATTGGCATGGCATTGATAAATTAATTTCATCTGATAAATTAATCTGGGAATTATTTCCATTTTTATTATATGGTTCAACCAAGAGCAATCAACATATCTCTAATTACTTAGGTCAGTATTTCTAGGTCAAACATTAAAGAGTGTTTTGTAGTTGTATTCATATAGTCCCTGTGTGTCTTAGAAGCTGAATTCCCAAATATTTTACATGTTTTACAGATAAAGTAAATGAAATTTCTTTTCTTCTTCCTGTTGGATTCTGTTGGTAATATACATAAAACTGATTTTTGGAGGTGGAATGGGGTGAGTAGTCTACAGACTGCTTTTTTACTCAATTATTATTTCAGTTAATTTTTTAGTATATTCTCTAGAGTCACTAAGTAAACATTCATGTCATCTGTGAAAATAGATAATTCTGTTAACTCTCTGCCTTTGCATAGTTCCTAAATTTATTTTTGCCTTTTTTAAGGCTATAGCTGGTATTTCTAGAGTTACATTAAATAACTGTGGTGATAATGGATAGCCTTGCTTTACCCATGAGCTTACTGGAAAGGTCTTTAGTATTTTTCTGTGACAAATAATGCTAGTTCTTGGTTTTAGAGAAATCTATTTACCATATTAATGGACAGTATAATCTCCCGCTTTAAAATTTTTTATTTTCAACATAAATGGGTATTTCATGCTGTCAAAATGTTTTTTTCTCCATCAATTTATATATGCACATGATTTCTATGGTTTTTGTCTTAGAAAAAGTTTTCTTGCTGTACAAAAGTATCTACTACTAGAATCAGTTCTGTGAATTTTTATAGAATTGATTTGCAAATCTACTTGGCCTGGTTTCTTCCCATTTTTTGGGTCCTTTATGGTTTCTATTATTTCTTTTTCTAAGATTAAGTTAAGTTCTCTCTCTGTTATCCTAAGTATTTTATACTTCTGTAAACATTTCTTTTCACGTTAATAGTATGTGCATATTATTTTATAATAATGTGGAATAATTTTCCCTTATTTGCTCCTTACAATTTTTTTTCATTTTAAATATTAGCAATTTGGGTTTCCTTGCTTAAAAAATAGATTAACTAATGATGTATGTATTTTATTACCTAAAAAACAAACAAACAACAGGTCCTAGTTTTTAAAAATCAATTTGGCTTTCAACTTTATTTTTTCTTTGATTTTTTTTCCAGAATGTTTATTTTGTGAGATTAGGTATTTAGAGTTATAAATTCCTTTCCCTCTTTCCCAGCCCTGCTTTGGTTGTGTCCCAAAGGTTTTGTTATGTGGTCTCACTGATGTTATTTAATGAAATTATGTTGTTTCTAGGATTTGTTCTTTGATTCATTATGTTTTAGGATTACTCAGTTTCCATTTAAATTTCAAAAGCCATCTGGTGATTTGAACTTTTATTATTCAGTAGTCAGGAAAAATATTTTTAAATATTTCTTCCCTTTTTGTGTTCATGAGGTTATTATGCCCTACTACATGGTCAGATTTTGTAGATGGACTGCGCACAGCTGAGCAATATGTATGTTTCATTCAGCAATTACCAAAGAGCTGTCATTTCTAACTTTTCTAAAATTCTATCAGGTTTCTAATTTGCTTCTGATTAGATCTAAGTCTAAAAAAGGCACACCAAGGCCACTTAATTATAGTTTTGCTGTCTATTTCTCCCTGTAATTTGATTATTTCTCCCTTTTGGTTCTTAGGGATTATGCCATTTGGTACATATATATATTGATAAGATTCAGTAATTTATGATGCCTTTAAGCATCATAAGCCTTGTCTGTCTTTTAAGGAAGTCTATTTTTACTCTTTGCTTGTCTGAGGTAATGGCTTCCTTTGCTTTTTAAATTTTGCCTGAAGCAGAATAAATTCTGTTCTAGCCCCTTATTTTAACTATAAATCCTTATGTTTCCAGTATATTTCCTGTAAAGAAAACATTGTCAGATTCTCTATTCTAATACCAGTGTATTAGCAGTCCATGCTCCTCTGCTTTTTATGAGTTCATCACCTTCACGTTATGACTGCTAGTTGTGTGTTCCCTTCCCTTCCCCTATCATAAAGCTCTTATATGTTTTCTACTTTTCCTCCTACCTCTTTTACAAAGATAAAAAGGGGCACCATGAGAAGTAGTGTGATCAAGAATAGTCATCTATAATTGGTCCATTTTTAATCCTTCTTTCATCAAACCAAAACCTTGATCTGATTATTTACTTTGTTATAATCTCCCTGTTTATGACCAACCCTAAACTGATCTGCTTGTTCTGACTACTCCCCCTCCCTGAATATACTCACCCTCTTATGCCACCCCTTCTTTTTGTTGCCTGTTTCTTCCTAGTTTGAGGTATTTTTATACTAATCTCTGGGTGTGTGAGTGTGTGTGTGTGGGGGAAACACACGCACATTTCCTTACCTGAATTACCTGATTCAGCAAAGAGTGAGATTATAAAATGCCTACTCCCCTGCCCATTCTTCCATGTTTGTCTACTCTTTTCCCAGGGACCCCATTCAAAGAAATAGTAATTTTCTCCTCTTCCTTTCTCATTTCTTCCTTTTCCTTTTCCTTTCCTTTCTTAAAAGCACAAAATAAAACAAAACCATACACAAGCCTTCTGATGTTGTTTAATTTCTTTGACCCCTAAAGATAACAGGATTTCAAAGAGACATTTCTTCTTCAGTAGAATGGAAGCATTTCCTCATTAGGCCCTTGCAATTGCCCAAATGTATTTACTATTTAGATTTCTGTTGATCCTTATGTTAACAATCCAGAATTCTTACTATCTTTATACCTGTCATCAAGAATGCTTTAAAGACCTCTATTTCACTAAAGGTCTATCTCCACCCACCTAGCCCCAGCAGAATCATACTGAATTTTGTGAGTAAATTATTCTTGGTTGTAAAACTTTCATCTTTGTGGAATACTGATTCAAGATTTTTTTCTCCTCTGTTATGCTTGCTGCAAAGTATTGGACAACATAGTCTGTAATTCTTTCATACTGGGACTTTTCCTAGTTGGAGTATTTTTCTTATAACTGGAAGTTCTGGATTTTGGCTATGAAATTCCTGGCTGTCTTACAGGAGGCAGTCAGTGGATTCTACTTTCGACTTGCCCTCTAATTCATATAGATCTGAGCAGTTTTCTTTCGTGATTTTTTGAAATATCATATATAGGTTTTATTTTTTTGTCATGCTTCTCAAATAATACGATGGTTCTTAAATTCTCTCTCCTTGACCTGTTGGATTTCTAGTATATACTTGACATTTGGTTAGCAGATACCCGACATTTTCTTTTATTTTTAGAAAATGTTTTGACTTTGTTCTAAGATTGCTTTCTGTTTCAGAGTCTCTGAGTTCTGTTTTCTCCATTCTATTTTTCAGAATCCAATTTCGAGTAAAGATTTTCTACCTTCTAATCTATTTACTCTTTCAATTCTCTCCCAACTCCACCAAACTCTAATCTCATGCTTTTATTGCTTGCTTCATTTCTCCAAGACACTTATACTTATGGCCAAGGCATTTGTTCCTATCTGAGATTCTGCTTTTAATTGTAGGATTATTTTCTTCTTTTAGGTTTACCTGTTGGGCTTGTCTTACCGCAAAGTTTTTTCCTTCATTGGATTTAAGTGTTTAATCTCTTTAATCATTATTTTCCGTCTCAGATCTTGGATTAGGATTCCTGTTGTGGGGACAGTTACCACTGGCACTGTTAGATGGGCTGCAAAGGCCTTATTTGGTCCTTTCCCTTCTGTAGTATGGATGCTGCTGTTCATCTGCATGCTATGCTCCAATTCCTGGTTTGTCTCACATCTCCTAGTAATCAACTGAGACAGTGTTCTTGGACAGTTTATCTTGTTGTATGATCCCTAATCAGTTGATTTTATCCCTTTCTGCAGTTCTGAGAAGGGCAAGTGAATGCCAGAGTTCACAATGATTACTGTCTCTTGCACAATTTTCTTGGCATTGGTTCTTAGTTACTGAGTTAACCTGCCTGCTGTTGTGGCTCTCAACATTTTGACATGTGGATACCAGGTCCTGCCTTGGTGTGTGGTGACCCAGGGGTGCACTCTGGCTATAGGTTTCCCATTACTGGGGACACTTTTCTTCAGAGCATGAACTATGTTCAGGTTCATTTATGAGAGCTTGTTTCAGCTGCTCTGGTACAATTACCCTCTTTCAGGCTCAATGTTTGCCTGAGCTGGTGATGCCTTTCTTGGTGTAGCCCCTCTACTGCCAGTGTCAGTTTATGGCTACTTTTTGGTGCCTTTCGGGACAGGAGAGAGAACCTTATTTTAATTTGTTTCTTTTCTGTGGTTACCAAAGCTCTCCATCCATTATCCCACACACTATCAATCAATAAATATTTATTAAGTACCTACCATGTGCCTGGCCCTTTGCTAAGTGCTAGGGATGCAAATAAAAGTGAAAACAGTCCTTGCCCTCAAGGAGTTCATAATCTAATGGCGAATTACAATACTTAAAAGGAAAGGGAAAGGTGGGGGGAAGGGAAACCAGTGCTGGGAGGATGGAGAGTTTTGATGAAGTCCAAAAGCAGCACAGGTAATACAAAAAAGAGGAGAAAAACTGTGCTGATCCCTCCTCTTAAAATAGAGGTCCTGGGGCTTTGTGTTTCTGCTCTCCAGTCAAAGAAGCAGAGGGTATTGGGCAATTGGTCACTGTATCACCAGCCTATCTACTCTCTCAATATACATTTCCCAGCCATTATCTTTTATACCAGTTTATTGTAAAAGCAGTATATAGACGTCATCAATGATACTGAGTTCTAAGCATTTTCTGTGGCCATTTCCATGCCTGGAACAATCTCCCTCTTCAATTCCACCTACTGACCTCCCTCGACTCCTTTTTAAGTACCAACTAAAATCCTACCTTTTACAGGAAGCCTTACACAACCTCTTAATTCCAGTACTGTCCTTCTGTTCAATATTTCCTACTGATCCTTGTATATAGCTTCCTTTGATATAGATAATTGCTTGAATGTTGTCTTCTCCGTTAGATGGGAAGCTCCTTGAAAGCAGGGACTGCCTTTTACTTCTTTTTAGCACAGTGTCTGTCACGCTGAAGGCATCTGATAAATGTTTACTGATTGATTTTCTGCCGTGTGCTTACATCCATGCACTGCCTTTTTGGTCACTGACAATTTTAATTTTTAGAACACGTGATTCTCAGTCTATTAACATGACCAGAAGAATACTAGAGTTAAAAAGATGGTGCTCTGAGTCAGGAAGGAGCTTGACATCTTTGAGAGAACAGTGAAATTTCCCAAACGATCCAGCTACTCTTACCCTCTTTTAAATTTTGAGCCTAGACCATTCTTGATCCATAGTGTCTGTCTCAATGCCTCAAAGTCACCCTACAACAACTGCCTGTCATCATCTGGACAATAGGCATTCTTCATCCAATTGGTCCTTTGTGTGTTAGGTTCTAGCTTTTAAGTGGTGAAGGACTTCACTGAATCATCACTATGTCATTTTCAAGGAAGAACATTTGAAAGACTTTACCACCTAAAGAAAAACCATTTTCCATGTACAATCTGTTCAGAACATCTTTTATGAAAGTGGTGAACATCTTTGGTGTACATCTATCTTCCTGTTTTATGTTTTGCTTGATATGGAGTAGCAGGAGATCAAAGATCAAAACTTTGTGCTTGCAGCACTGAGAAGACATCTTTTATGAATGGATGCATGGGAGACATTTTTTTGCTGGAATTAAGGTTGAATTTTGCTGTAATGAGCCAAATATTACAAAAAGAAGCCAACAGATACAACAAGATACTGTATTTTCTATCCCCCTCAAGTCAATTGTATGGTTGTAAAAATGACCTGCTCTACATTACGAAAAGCAAAATGGATAATTTTGATTATATTAAATGGAAAAATTTTTGCACAAAGCCAATGTAGCCAATATTAGGAGGGAAGTAGAAAATCAGGAAAGAATTTTTATAACAAATGTCTCTGATAAAGGCCTCATTTCTATAATATACAGAGAACTGAGTCAAATATATAAGAATACAAGTCATGTCCCAATTGATAAATGATCAAAGGATATGAACAGGAAGTTTTCAGAGGAAAAAATTAAAGGTATCTATAAGCATTTAAAAAAATACTCTAAATCACTATCAATTAGAGAAATGCAAATCAAAACAACTCTGAGGTACCACATCTCACCAGCCAGATTGGCTAACATGACAAAACAGGAAAATGATAAATGCTGGAGAGGATGTGGAAAAATTGGAACACTAATGCATTGTTGGTAGAGTTGTAAACTGATACAACCAACCTGGAGAGCAATCTGGAACCATGCCCAAAGGGTTATAAAAATGTACATACCATTTGACCCAGCATTACCACTTCTAGGGTTGTATCCTAAAAAGATAATGCAAATGGGAAAAGGACCCATATGTACACAAATATTTATAGCAGCTCTTTTTGTGGTGGCAAAGAATTGGAAATCAAGGGAATGCCCATCAATTAGGGAATGGCTAAACAAGTTGTGGTATATGAATGTAATGGAATAGAATTGTGCTATAAGAAATGAGGAGCAGACAGACTTCATAATAACTCGGAGAGACTGATGCTGACTGAGAGAAGGAGAACCAGGAGAACATTGTACACGATTACAGACACTTCGTATCTGTGATGACTGACTTTGATAGACTGGGCTCCTCTCAGCAATGCAAGGCTATAACACAACTCCAAAGGACTCATGATAGAAAAGGGTATGCACATCCAGAGATAAGACTTATGGAGTTTGAATGCAGATTGAAGCAAATGACTTGCTCTCTCTTTTTTGTTTTGTTTTTTTGTTCTTTCTTTCTTGTTGTTCATTCCATTGGTTATAACCCTTCTTTACAACTTGACTAATGTTTAATGTGAAGGTTTCATAGAACCTATATTTGACTGCATGCTGCCATGGGGGGCGGGGCAGGAGGAAGAGTGGGAGGGGGAGAAACTTTGGAAGTCAAGGGATTGTGGAACTGAATGTTGTAAACTAAAAGTAAATAAATATTTTTTTAAAATAAAGGATAAATTGCTATATAAGGCATAAGTAAGAAAAAAATGACCTGCTCTAGAAAAACTGAATGTTTCTTCTAATATTTTTATTAAAATCAGGAAGATCTAAGCTTTCTTTACATGTCACTTTATATACTTATAAGCTGTGAGACCTTGGGGGGGGGGGTGTAAGTCATTTAAACTCGTGTCAGCTTTAATATCCTTATCTATAAAATGGAGATAATAACAGCACCTACCTCACACAAGTTATGAGCATTAAATGAGGAAATGTATGTTAAATGATTTGCAAAGTGAGTTCTAGGTAAATGTTTGTCGTTAGTGTGATTTTTTTTTTGGCAGATCCTCTCAAAATCTTTTAGAGATGAGCAAGTATTCTACACAGGTCCTTTTCATCATTTCTAGGGTAATCATAAAGTATGTGATTTTTCCCATCTGGGTAATCCTTCTCCTTTATCAAGTAGTCTGAAAATCAGTCTGGATCTCAAACAGGTCCTAAGGCCCAGAAGGAACAGGCTATAGGCAGCCCTTCCCTTTCTATGCCCCAAACATTTCTCAGTTCTTCCTAGGTGCTTAATTATCTTTCCCTAGTAGATGCTGTCACCATCCCCACTGCACCCCAGCCTCGGCACACCTTTGCCAACATCCCATTCCTGCTTGAGATAACCCAGAACCCTGTTTCACTGCAACTCCTGGGCCTACCTCACACTTCTCAATAATCATCAGCTGTTCACAATACTTTGATGATATAAAATTAGAATTCTTTCAGTAAGATGTTGAACTGGGCCTTGCCATTTGCCCTACTGCTGTGCCTTCTAAACCACTGGGTGTTGCCATATGCATTGTAGCTGAATCCTTTTGTACGTCCCCTACTTAGTATATAAAGGTAGAAACTGTCTTACTTTTTTATTTCTATTTTCAGCTTTTTGAACAGTACTTGGCACAACAGGAAATGTGCTTACGTGCCATCTCCTATTTTAGATATCTTAAAAACCAGCCTCTCAATGCTTTAAGAATTATGTTTCCTTCAGCATGAACTTCTTTTATGTGTACCTGGTCTTGTCCAGCTACAATTTCTGATTCTACTTTAGGTGCTCTCTCCTAACTGTTAGAATGTAAGCTACATAAGAGTAGCAATTGTTTCATTCTTTATATTTATATAAACAGCAGTTAAGAGTACCTAGGATAGTGTGTGTTTAATAAATGCTTATTGAAAAAGTAGATCACATAGTAATAGTGTAATAAGGTAATAATAACCTACTAAATATGGTAATTCTGCTACCATAAGGATGAAAAGAGTTCATGATGCAGAACTAATCCGTTTTTCATTTATTTCAACTCTTCCTTACAGTTTTTATCTATAAATATTCTTATAATAATCTGGCTTAATAGGGTCTCATACCAAGCTTTTTATAGATTCATTTTCCCTGGCATCATTCTTTGCTGTTTTGCCAGATGATATTGCTTATGCTTTCCTATTATTATCTATTATAATACTGTCAAGTAAGTTTATATTCCAAACCCATGTTTCCTTTTAATTGCCAAGTCTTTTGCTTGTTTGATGGCTTCTCAAGGTGTGTGCCCTTCTGGTCTCTTTGTAGTAGTGATTATTTTATATCAGTTAAACTTTTATAGGAAATGGTTATAACTGATTTCAATGGCTTTTCTTTCTAATTCAGGATCCATGTTTTCATAATCAGTGTCAAGTTGGAGTTGTAATTAGATGCATCATCTTTTCATTTTACTCCTTTCACCTAGGTGATGATTCTTACTTGCAATATAACAGGTGTATGATATTGCATACATAGTCATTTGATTTGGAAATGAAGTGTTAACCAACTACTTCTTTTTCATTATGTTATATAGCCAATTTCATCATTATGTGATGCTTGCTGTGTAAAGCTTCAAGCCTTTGACTTCTTTCCTTTCTTAATTCCAAAACCATGTTTTTCAACATATTTCTCACTGTCCTCTTCTGTGACCATCTTTGTTTTGAAGTTTCCAAGTACCACTGTATATGTAGATCCTGTCAAGTTAATAGAATTTCTCTTCACCCTCTTCAACAGATCACAGAATCATATTTCTAACACTGGAAGGGACTGGCCTGGAGAACCTAGGAGTTACCCTTCTACTTGGTGGTAACTTTCTTATGCTTTCTGGTTTCAGATATAGCAAAAATATCATATTGTTATGTTTCAGTTCTTCCAGTTGCATATCAGCTTGTTGGCTGATGGCTCTCATTTAAAGTACCAACAGTTAAATTAATACATGTAGATGATTAAAGAACATATTCTTAACCCCTCTTAGCCTTTTTCCTGCCACTTATTCTGCCAATACCACTTTGAAAAGGCTACACAGGTTGAACATCATTTTGTTTTTCTTTGTTTTTCTGTGTTTCTTGGGTTCCCGTGACCTATTGTGATGATGCTGATGATAAAAAAACTCTCTGTACTTTCCTAAACTGGTCCTCAGATCACAGATACAGTTATGGAGGGCGTTAGAGACAAAAGTGCTTGGAAGGTGATCCAATCTGAACCACCTCTACCACTTCATTTTACAGATAAGGAAATGGAGGCCCAGGCACTCAGATTAAATGACTTGCTCAAGGCAATATGAGGCAGTAATTGGCAATCTGTCACTGCGAATTGTACACGAATTGAAGGCTTTCTAAGTTTGGTAAAACATGCCAGAACATGAGCTTTGCTAGTACAGCTTCCAAGGATCGAGGCTCACCAATGACGACTTCAGAGTAAAGAATGCTAGACAGGTGGTGAACCAGCGTAAGGGCCTACATCTGTAGACATGATCAATACCATTGCTTTATTTTGCTTGACTTTACTTATTTGTTACGAGGGAGGGCTCTATCATGGGAGGTGGGAAGGGGAAACATTAGGAAATCATAAAGTTAAAAAGATATACATACACAACATTTAAAAAGAAAAAAAAGAGAGAACACCGAAAGTGGAACAACAACGATAAAAATAATCTAGATTCATGCCCGTGCTTCCATAACAAAATAAAGCACTGGAGTAGCACTGTTGTAGAGGCCTCAGGAATAGCTGACTAAACAGATGATTTGATTTTTACAATCAGTTCATACAAACTAAAGTTTAGACAGAACTAAATTTAGCTAGGGTGAGACACGCTAGAGTAACTAAATTTAACTGGAAGTTTCTTCTAGTTCTATTGCTATTTTAGCAAACATGAGTTCAATAGGAGTAGTTGCTCGGTATCCTTTAACATACCACTGTTGCCCCATTCTTTCCCTTTAGCTAGAAGAGATGGCAAGCAGGTAATTTTTTTCCAGCATTATAAATTCTGAAACTATTTTATATTTGTAGATAGTTTATAAATCTTTTAATTCATTACAATTTACAAATTACTAATTATCATTTAACAGTACTTCATTCAATATCAAAATTTTGAAATTTAATAGTCCAGCTTTTTTTTTTTGAAGATCACAGTAGAAGCACTTAATAGAGAAATATTAATTCTAACTTGTAATTTTCTATTATGGAGAATGATCAGTAGTACAGAATATGACGGATTTCATATACTTAAAAATAAAAATGAACCTACTGGCTGGAAGAATACCTTGCTGTACCATCAGAGGTGTTCGAATAATTGTCTTTCCTAGGGTTGATTGTTGGAGTGGTGTTCTAATCACTGTCATACCAGGACGGATCTGAGTCCCTGTGATTACCTATCAATGACACAAAGGGGACATGAATTCAAGATCTTCTAAGTATACTATGCTTGGTAAAATGTGAGAAATCTCTGGAGAAATGTCAGATGTCCCCAGATATTACATTAATTTTTACTGAATACATTTTGAATAATGAATACATTTGAATAATGCTTACATTTTTGAAAAACAAACAAAAAAGAAACCCCACAAATTTTTTTACTCTTCTTCTTAATAATGCGTTTGATTCTGTTGAAAATAATCTCAAATTTCCCAATTAAAACTATTTCATATAAAGTTCTTTTGCCACCAAGACATACAATGGTCTAAAGGAAAGTTATTAAGACCTAATGAAGGCCGTACTCAAAACTATTCCTAGCTTCTAGGGTACTATGGAAAAGCAATATGAGGCTCCCATTTTTCCTCTGAGCAGATTATAGCTATCAGTCAAAGGAGTAAGAAATTAAATTAAGAAATCAGATGTTCCTTTATAGTATGAAAGAAGAAACTACAAAATGCATTAATTCAGTTTTGTTTTTAGGTTAAGAAAATGTTCAGAAAAGTCTCCCTGATTAACCTTCCTATGTGACAGTTATCAGTGTCACAAAAAATGATGCATCTCATATATGTATAATATCAATTGCTTAATGAAATATAGATATAATGTTGTGGGTTGTAATTTATTTTTATTTTTCAAATTCTTACTTGCCCACAGCAGGTTTTAGGCACAGATCATCCAGTGCAAATTTGTGAGGCTATAATAAAAGGAAAATTTTCTTTTAAAAATTCCTAATTTAACACTTACTACTCAGAGGAACATACTTACTGACACTAAATGAAAGTCCATCTGGTCAATGGCTAGTGTTTAACTGTTTAATGATTAAAGTCTCACATTTTAGAAATCTAACAAATAGAAGAACAGATTTTTCAGAACAATGATTTTTCATAGATTAAGTAGTAATAGGTAAGGGAAAATGAGAGCCTGGGTTAGGCTACTCTGAAAAACCCAACCCACTGTGCTTGACCACAATGAAAAATGAGGTAACCTCAGAAAAGAAGTCTTACCTGTGAATTACTTGTGGTACCTACAGTGCCTGGGGTGTTTGGTCTAATAGTGACTGTAGCTGTTCTTGGCTGGAATGAAGTAAAGGTTTGCTGACTTGCACCTGTACTTGATGGAATGATACCCAGGACTTTCTGTTGAACCTGAACAACACCTTGAAAAAAATTAAGAATTCATTAACAATGCACAGGTGCTGCTAGGTTTCCCTGAAGTAATTACAAATTGGAAATGTTACAGTGGGATACACAGACTATGAGACCCAACGACACAGAACAGAGGAAAGAAAATAAAGGCAAAACTATTTTATAAACACGAATTAAAGGTCTTCACAACTTTTCTTCCTTACCTCCTTGTGTTGTTGGCACATTTACAGCAACAATCTTGCTATTTGCAGGAAGCGGTAGTTTGGTAATTACTTTTCCTGCCATAGTAACTGGGCTGCCTGTAATTTGGAACGTCTGACCTGTGCTGGCAATGGTTGTAGCAGATGTAGCAGCTGTGCTGGTGGCTATTAGGGTATAAGACATTCAATAAGTTTTAGATTTAAGACAACCAGCAATATAGTCACTTCTAGGAAGAAGTTCCAAGGCATAAAATGATGTATTTGTATACTTATAAGAAGTTCCTGCCCTTTCATTTCTTTAAATATACCTTTTATTTTGATTTAAAATTTAATCTATTTAAATATTCCTTCTACTAAAGTAAGTCTGGGATTTCAAAGGTTATGCCAGTCAAGCATAAGCTTTGGTAGATCCTACCAAAAGAGAAAAGCTCAGTTATGGATGTGTCTGCTTTTAAGTACCAGCTCTACTAAATCTGGAGAAGCTTATCCCTGGTGATAATTAAAAAACCAAATTAATGAAACTGATAAAAAAATATGGTATGGGTTTTGAAATTTTCCTTTTATTATTCAGGACTCAGGGCCATTTTTTTTTTCTTTCAAATTTTGGTTAACTAAAAGTCTGTCTCCTATTACCTTCCCTCATCAAAATCTGACTCATGAAATAAGGGAAGATGGTTTGACACTCCTTAGATCAGTGGTTCTAAACCTTCCTAATGCCGTGACCCTTTAATACAGTTCCTTATGTTGTGGTGGCCATAAAATTATTTTCGTTGTTACTTCATAACTGTAATTTTGCTGCTATTATGAATCGTAATGTAAATATCTGATATGCAGGATGCATTTTCATTGTTACAAATTGAACATAACCCACAGGTTGAGAATCGCTGCCTTAGATGGAAGCCAAAGGCAAGCCAAAGTGATTTAGTTATTTCTTAGCCCTGCTAGTTAACTGCTGAAAGAAAGATTTCCCTGATGCCAAGTCCTCTTGGTTATTCTGGTGACATTTCAATTATCCTCCCTCTATTGGCCTATTTGTAAAACCTCTAAATGTAAGTTTAATCTGTAACCTTAGTTTACCTATAAAGTTTGTTTGATAAGGTTTGTTTCCTTAGGGGGCATATGAGGTTATGACTCTCTTTCACAAAGTCTGTTCAATTTGTATGACACTGACGGAAATATGGAATTATGGGTCTATCTTCTCTTTAACTTTTATGGCCTAAAAGGCATGTACAAGATTGTAATATGTAAAAGAATTATTTTTCTATCACTGTGACATCATTTTGCCCATAAGAGGGTTTATGAGACTCCTAATAGGGGTGGTTCGGGTTATCTCTGATGTCTGAACCTATGCTTGAACAGAATAATAAAATCTAAGTTTTTAACCTCTATAATTTCTGTGTTGTAAATATATCTGGTAGCAGTTACCAACTACATGAACTGAAAGAGAAAATACTTCTCCCATAACAAATACAAGGTTCCAAATCCCACCTGGCTTCTTTTACTATTGCAATGGGGGTTAACTGGAAAAAGCTTGTTAAGTATCCTACTTTTTATACAGTTTACAAATATTAATTCAACTGGTGGTATTCTCAATTTGTGATTTTGTTTAACAATGAAAAGGCTTATATGCTACTAGAGGAACAAAATCATATTAGTAACAACATTCTCACCATGTATGAAATTAGAAGCTACAAAAAGTTGCAATTAAGTGAAAAGATGACATAGAGGTTTCTCCTGAGAGAAGAGATTAAAATAAATTATATAGGCAGTTTCATCTTTCATCATATGACCAAAGAAACAAGAAACATTATTTCAGGAGACACTTAATCATCTCACTCTACAGCTGCAATGTGCATTAGTGCAAATGACCAGTCACTATGAAGATTACTGCAACTTATATATCAACACCTGTGCTGAGGATAAAATGTTAGAGAAGCTCAAAGAAGAAGTTGACAAATTCCTTCCAATTAAGTCAACACAACACAAAGTTCACCATTCAGCAACCACACTTTGAAAAAGGGAAAAGGGAAAGTTGGTGAAAATATGTCGAAAAGTATGGTTCAGACTAAAAAATGCAACACACACACACACAAACACTCTCTCTCTCTTTGAATATTCTTTTAAAAAGAATTGAAATGTATTGCATGAAAACAATACATCCTTGATGAAAATGTGAGAAGGGAAGGAGCAGCCTTTCACAGGAAATTTTCTATAGAGGACCACATGTTTACAATCACACTAATGAGTGAGGTATAGAAAACATCCTAGTCCTATTTATTGATTTTAAGAAAACATCTGATTAGATAGAGCAAGGTGTTTCATCAACAAGAAACCATAAGAGATGTGATGCCAGAGACTGCTTTTTTCTAACAACATAACAGCATCAACACCAAACCAGTTCTTGATAGAGACCTGGATGTTCAATAGCCAGGAAACTGTCCTCTAAAAAAGTTCAACAAAAGGTTCTATTATATTGATGTATTCTAAAATTCTATTTTGTGTAGACTAGATTGAATCTAGAATACTACAACCCCTTCCCCCAATGAAATCCACGGTGATATGAAAGACTGTGGTCAAAATGCAAAGAGGGATAACTGGGTTGCTAGGACGTGACTGCACATCTCAGCTCTGCCATTTACTACCTGCGTAACCTTGGGCAAGTCACTTAACCTCTGTGGGCTTCAGTATCCTTGTCTGTAAAATGACAAAGTTGGACACAATGACCGCTTGTGTTCTTTCAAATTTTACATCCGTGATACATCCCAACAGAAAAATAAAGTAGCCGAAAATACAAGAACACCTTTTTATCCAGATTTTACATATAGCTGGATGGGAGGAGAATTCATGTATACAAAAGTACTATAGTAATGATGAATTGGAAGTGACTGGACTAATTCACATCTGAGAAATAAGCACAGCTTGATGCCGCAAAAGCCAATCCCCTCCCTTACTGATACTAATATCATTTCAGTGATGCTGGATGATTGTGAACAATGGAATGGCACAATCTCAGAAGAGTTAGGGCTTCCAATTTGAAAAAGCAATGTATAATGATACAGTGTATGTAGGCAGGCCGCAGCATCTTACCAATGGGACCCTGCATGACACAGTGGCTTAAAAGACAGTATCAAGGATATGTATGAGAAGAAAAAGCAGTAAGCTGATGTACAGAGAATGAGAAACAACTGATGGGAGAGCTTGAGTGGTATAATGTTAACCCTGAAATATCGAAAGAACAAGAGGAAGGCCTCTAGAATACTAGCAGATTCTCCATGGAAGGTTACAGGAAACCATGAGCAGACATCAAACAGGGCTAGACTGGGTAAAGTCTATAGTGCTGTAGACAGGACCCACACTTTTGAAATCAAAGCTCCTTCAAAGTACCAAAGTGAAAACATACACATTGGCATGTTGCCATGACCATGTTGGTCCAGGAGAAAGACCAATGGGCTGGGAGCCTGAAGACTGGGGTCAGGGGTAGGGGTGGTGTTTTATCTCAGTTCTGTCTTTTAACTACCAGTACAATCTCAGGTATTACCACTTATCCTGAATTCTGATGATGCGCCATTTGAAATTGTGTATATACAGACATGGCTTAGTTGGTCTTAGCTAGCTGAAAGAGGACGAATAAGAGACAGCTCTGGATTAGAAGATTAAAAGACTATTTCTCACTTAGGTTTCATAGTTACACAGACATGTGATCTTGAATAAGTCAATTCTCCTTTCTCACCTTCAAAACTCTTAATATTAAATGATTCATTGTATCATAAATGAAACAGCAAAAGGGCAGGAAAAGGTATCAGCTAATAACTGAGAGATTACTTATGTTGGTAGGATATAAACTTTGGCAGGTGTTAACAAGATGAGAAGACACCGACTATGGGCCCAGTCACAGAATGTATCTGACCTTAAGTACCAGCTTACCTAAATTTTAAGAGGCTTGTTTATTCAAACAGTGCCTAGAGAAATGCTAACTTCTAAACAATATTTGATTTCAGTAGGCAGAAGCGGAACACATTTTTCTGAAGTAAAATTAATCGTTCACTTAATGACAATTGTTTACCTGAACTTGACTGGCCTTGTTTAACCCAGGTAGCAAATGTCTGATGGAAGTTCTTGTTCTGCTGGAATGTCACTGTCGCTGGAGATCCAACCTTAGTTGTGAGCACCACTTTGGTTCCAGTGGTAACTGGGCCACTTATAGGGGCTACCACAACTTTCTGGGGAGTGGAGACTGTGTTGGTGGTACTGTTGGTTGTAGTAGTGGTAGAGGCTGCAATTACTGCTGGCAGCTGTTTCTGCTGCTCCAATCGTTTCTACAAAAGTGAGCAAAGGAAATAAAAATTAATAAGATAGCTTTCTAAATCAAAGATAGGCTCAAAGGTCCCCAAATTAGTTTCCTTCTTAAGCTAAGAACCTCAGTTCAAATCCTCCTTTTGTAAACTATCAAACACCTGAAAATATGACCCATTTCCTATCTAATTCTAGCTATACATTTCACTTATTTTTCAAAAGCCAAGGTCTACTTCAAATAACAGGAAACTCAAAATGGTAGAAATTTTCTCCACATGAATAAACCCTTCAAATTCTCAGTCTGAAAATGAACATTTAAAATGACAACTTCCATTAGTAATCTTATAGTTGATTAGGACACTCTGCTGTTCACTGATGGAATGGTCCCAGATGAAACTGCAAATCATATTCACTTAATTTTCATACTATTTTACCGAATTATAAAATGCATGTCAATATTATTATAGCTGTTATTGTAGGGAGTAAATTTGCATTCAGTCAAGCTGAAACATAAAGATCTTTTCTCGACTTCCTATACTACTGTGTTCAAAAACCACTTTTAAAAGTGATTAGAAACACAACAAATACATGTCAAGTTTATTTGCATTTAGTCTGGTTCTTCTTACATTCTAAAAGACCAACATATCCTACTGGGATGGGAATTTATACATTCCTACTAGCAAACACCGTTTGAACTATTGATAGTCTCATAGTACTACACAGTGCTGGCTGATCAGTATTGGCTAAACAGTGGTCTTATAGTGAGAAATAATTAATTGATTTAGTAAGATTTTTTTAATAAGCCATTTGGTTTTTGTATTTAGATCTTCAACAGACTACAGGATTTTTCTCGTATGTTAGTTTTTGTATGCTCTTCTTAACAGTTAGAGAAACTGGGCCTTAGAAAGCTACTAAAAAAATCTTTATAAAACTAGCAGGTTAAAAAAGAGAACAAAAAAAATTCTGATTTTTGTACATTATTCAGATAGATTACATTAGTAAACCAAGGATTGTTTTCAGACAGTGAATTTGAGTGTTTCATTCATACAAACAAATGTTGCTTCAAACCAAACACCACAATCCCAGTACTCAATGCTGTAATTTGTATGCATGCATTTTAGGTAATGATGCAAATTCGTTGACAGGTGGGACTAGTAACAGCTCCCCCACCTGCTGGGCAGCCAATCGTTGCTGTTTTAGTTGAGCCTCCATTTGGGCCTTGAACTCCTCGGCCTTCTTCTGTTCACTAACCTTAGCCTGCTGCTCAACTGCCTGCGCCTTTTCCTTCTCCACTCTGAAGAAAAAAAAGAAAGATATATCAGATCACTATACTTGTAGGTTTTTAAAACATTAAGCGCTACTTGGATGATCATGGAACAAAACTGCCAAACATTAAGGATTTCAAAAATACTACAAAAATTAAATATAGGACTATAATCAAAATAGAAAATTTAAGTCAATAACTTGAAAGTATAAGCTCTTAAAGAACTAAATATGAGTAAATATCTACCATTTTTAAAAAAACATGCAATAAATTAACAAAGGCATACTTAATAAATTAAAATTATAATTTTTTATTGTATGATCAACAATCACTTATCTAGTTACCTTTCTGCAAATGCCCGGATCTCCCATAACTCCAATTCCTCTTCTGCTACCCAGGTTTCAATTATAACAGGGCCTGTTTGCTTAGGTGTTTCTGGCCTCTTTGGCCTCAGTGCACTTGATCGAAGCCCTTTCCTCTGAGGTGTAGGAGTTTCTTTGGATGGAAAAGAAATCAAGACAAATTAACCCGTATAACTTTAAACATTGCCAGTTGATCTTTTTTTCTTGTCAATACCTTACATTCACACTCTTGCACTTTTGTTCATTTTATTTTAGGTTTTCTCCTGGAAAACCCTCCAAAAATATTTTCAGCTACTGAAATCATCCCCACACTTCAAGGAACAAATGAACTGCCATTTCTGAAGCCTTCACTGATTATCTCCAAATAGATGTAATTTTGCCCTAGCATTCTATATCACTTTTATGTTATTTTATTTTAAAAATTTTTTAAAATTATTTTGTGTCTTTTTAAATTTGTTTTCTTTTAGTTTACAAGATTGAGTTCCACAATTTCTTGAGTTTCAAATTTTCCCCCCTTCTACTCCCCCCCCACCATGGCAGCATGTAATCAAGTATAGGATCTGCAAATATTTTCACATTAGACATTAGTCAGGTTATAAAGAAGGATTGTAATGGATGGAATGAACAATGGGAAAGAGGAAATAAAACCAAACGAGAAAAAGAAAGAGAGCAGGTAGTTTGCTTCAATCTGTATTCAAACTCTGTTCTTTCTAATTTTTTCTCTGAATGTAGACATCTCTCTCCATCATGAGTCTTTTGGAGTTATCTTATAACCCTGAAATGCTGAGAAGAGTCCAGTCTATCAAAGCTGGTCATCACACATATGTTGTGTCTGTAATTGTGTACAGATCTCTCCTGGTTCCGCTCTTCTCACTCAATATCAGTTCATATAAGCCTCTCCAGGAAAACATGAAGTCCATCTGCTCCTCATTTCTTATAGCACAATAGTATTCCATTGCATTCATATATCACAACTTATTTAGCCATTCCCCAAATGATGGGCATCCCCTTAATTTGCAATTCTTTGCCACACTTTAATGTTATTTTAGTAAGTCTTTCTGTAATCCCTAAATATATTCCTGTTTCTTATAAGTCTTAACATCTGATAAAATTTGACAATGACACATATCATTGTGATATTTCTTCTTTGTTGACTTATTACTATAGTATAATTCTCTGTATCTTACATAGAGTCTGTAGAAGTATTTGTATACAAGTACTCAAAAATTTTGTTGTCTGGCTGATACTATTCTGTCCTGTTAGGCTACATACATAATGGGAATTCACTGTAAGAATTAAAGCATTTATATATGCATGTAAAACCAATTCTCTTTGTTTAAAATCCTTGTAACAGTCACTTCTATTTGAATAAATTATATAGGAATATTCACATGAGAGCCAATGGAGAAAGTAAAAAAGTTGAGGGAAGTTAGGCCAATTAAATATTCATGTACAGTTGTTTTAAAAAATTCCTTACCCTTTGGAGCCTCCGGAACACCAATGGGGCAAATGATTTTCCTGATGCAATATTCTGATCGAATGCCATATGGACCAACATCTCTCCGTTTAATTATTTCAGTTGTTGTAATTTCTGTGTCTGATGTTTCTATGGAGATTGAATGAAGGTAAGATTAATTACAATTTAAAATATATGGAAAGTATTGCTTACTAAAAAATCACCTTTGTCATGTCTAGGGTGTGGAATATTGCACTGACTGTCAGGACTGTTGTGTTATTTTTGCTGAGCTCTCTAAGTTAGTCTTTGTTATGAGGGAAAGTTCACTAGAGAGAGAAGGAATACATCTGGAAATAAACATGATGTAAAAACAAAAGGTCTATATTTTCAAAAAGAGGAAAACCTCTGCAAAGTCTAAGGGAGAGTGGAAGGGAAGAACTGAAGATGAGTGAGAAGTGAGGTAAGCTAAAGTATAAAATATCTGACAGAGTCATTATATGTTGCCAGTCTACAGATGTTGGCTGATGCAAGTACTGGGCACTTCACAGACCCAGATGAAACAATATTTCTGGGAAATGGAACTATCATATATCAAGGTATTCAAGTTTTCCTACACACGGAGTTCACCTCAGTACCCTGTCAACTATACTATACCAATCAACCAAAAAACATTTATTAAATGTTTACTATATGCCAGGCACAATACCCAGCTCTGGAGAGAAAAGTGACAAAAACTGTCTCGACTTCCAGAAAATCAGTATCTAATAGTGGAAGTAGCACGTAAGTAACTAGGTCTACACAAAGGATATACAGAATACATGGGAACTCATTTCAGAGGGGAAGGTGCGGGAATGAGAGCATGAAGGAATGGAGAGCTGTGTTTGAGTGAGAGCACTGAATAAAGTTCCTTAGGATATGGAGTGGTCAGGGGAAGCCCCTTCTGGAGCAGTTATAATGAAACATTATTGTTCAAAAGCATTTGTATCATAAGCTTCATAATCACTAAGGAAGTGCTACATGCAGCCAGCTTCTATCTCCTCTATAAAACTGTGGACTTCTTTCTAAATTAAGGGATGTTACCACAAGGCAAATGGTAGTAATGGAGGAAAGGAACAGAAAACTTTTGGCAAAATGAGGTATAAAGTGGGTATGAGTATCATAGTTACAGACAAGTTTGATTCCAAGTAACAAGTAACTTTTCCTTTTTTTTAATGCAACTTTTTTATCCACATTTTTTCATACACCATAAATAACTCACATGACAATTTAGATACAGAAAGACCTAGGATTAGATGACACAATGTAAACTTCAGTTTACAAAACTCAAATTTTTTAAAACAAATAAGCATTTTAATTTTTAAAGCAAACACAAAACATGCTTAAAATCAAGTCCCACTATCATTTAACTTTGATACTAAAGTTTAAGCAAACAAAAATGTATAAAAATATACTACCTGTTCGAGTAGTTCCTCCCCCAGGAGGAGTTTTGGCTGCCATATCATCCCATCTTAAACTTGCCCAGAGTAATCGCAACATAAGACTTACTCCAGCCAATGATTTTACTGTTTGAAGTCTGTATCTGAAATAAATGCCAAAGAAACCACAACTTGTAAACTTCATGAAACTAAAGTTTTCCAGTTCTTTCTCATCTGTAATATAGTTTCTCAAACATTTTGGGTAGTAAGCTACCCTACAAAACCAGGGGGCTGACTTCTCTTTCCTTTAACTCTAATAATTTAGTATACTATAAAACATTTTCATACTCTACTTAGCATTATATCTGTGTTCTTGTCAAATTCTTTCCTATTATAATGATTATAAGACCTTAAGGGCTGGGAATGTCTTATCTTAAAAAAAATTATACATCTCAGAGACTCATATAAATTAGATGATCAATAAATGTTACTGGATGATTCATACTGATTGGGAATAGGCAAAAGGTTTCATGAGTATACCTTTACATAGACAACTCAAAATATTTAACTTCTAATGCCAAAGAGAAAAATTATAGTCCACATGAATTAATAAATCTATTGTACAGTTGGCACAACACAATTTAATTCCATATTAAGATTATACATATTTAAAATGGATTACAAAAAAACCCCTATGAAACAGGGAGACAGAAAAATTTAGAAGAGCAAACCCAGGGGAAATAAATGCATTTGGATCAGACCAAAAGTAACTACAGTAGTAAGTGATGGGAGAATAA
Source organism: Pseudochirops corinnae (assembly GCA_028646515.1). Classification (NCBI taxonomy): domain Eukaryota; kingdom Metazoa; phylum Chordata; class Mammalia; order Diprotodontia; family Pseudocheiridae; genus Pseudochirops; species Pseudochirops corinnae. The sequence goes on from CM053586.1 coordinate 200,557,936, forward strand.
AATTGTCTAAGATACTAATTTTGAGTGAAAAAGGTTTGCTACACAAATTTTCTGAACCCAATGAACTTCAAAGATCAACAGACATCTTATTTGTAGCCCTCTAACACCTATCAACTATTAGATACCAGATAATCCTAACGCAGCACCATCTATGAAACATTAGTGTCTAGGGAGTCCTCAAAGAGGACTATTTAGAGAAATATTAAACTAGTTACTAATGGTGGTACAAAAGTGAGTCTTGTTGAAATAATTGTTTGCATGCAAAACTGCTAAACATTTAAGGAAATTTTAATATGAATATAAATTAAGGTATCTCCTAAAACATTTATTTCAAAACAAATTACATTACTACAATGTGTTTCATGTCATGAAGATGAAAGATTAAATGCTCATGAAGATTAAAAGCTCTAAAAATTGAATGTATAGTGTCAATTCTTGTTCACTTCCTCCCTTTAATTACCATGGACTATTATGTTAGCTGCTAACATACAGCCTACCAAAGAAAACATTGGAGGGAAAAAACCCTACATTGTTTTCTACCTCCACTGGAATAAGGGTATATAGATCAGGAAAGCTTAGAATAAGAGCAACTTTTCAGTAGCCTGGCTTGTTGGGAACAGGAAAAAGTTAGATAATCAATGAATGAACCAACTAACCAATATTTATTAAGAGTCTTCTATCCTTTAGGTATTGGGAATACTGAGACAAAAATGAAACAGTCCCTGCCCTAAAGGAGCTTACTTTTTATTAAGAAAAATAACAAGTACTTATATAAGTTTATATAAAATAAATACAAGGCATATTGGGGGCGGGGAGGAGAGGTACAGACTAGTAAAGGCCTTATGTGGGATTTTTGAGCAGAGCATTGAAGAACACTACAGATTCTAAGAGGCAGATAACTGAGCAGAGTGTCTGGCAGAAAGTTTGTGCTAAAATGCTTGTTGACTAAGAGGAGGAAGAAGCACATTTCAGGCATGGGAGACAGCCTGTGCAAAGGCACAGAGAAAGGAATAAATTGGAAAAACTGCAAACTTCTCCAGTTTAATTAAAGTCAGGTCTGCCCAGTCTAGCGCCCCCCCCCCTCCTTTTTGTTATAGGAAGAAGTAGATTAGAAGAAGAGTTAACAGCCTTTCAGAGATGGCATATCGTCTTCATTTATTTTCTCTTTACAAAGCTGAAGATGTGGCTGGGAAATTTCTTTATATGGGGGATAAGGATAGAATTGACCACCTATAAGTGACTCTTTTCTTCTCCATTAAGAGGCTGCTTCCATGTAAAACTATTCAAGCTGATCAGTAATAATAGTTGTTGTTGATTAGGGAAAAAAAGGGGCGGGGGCTATTCTTCCTATGTATTTCCTACAACCTCAGTATTACCTGCTCTAAATAGGCTCTTTTAAAATAGAAATATTCCTGCAACTTTAACCCAGCACTTTTTTAGTGACTGGGGGGAATTAGTTGTTGACAGAAAAAAAGGGACATTGGAAAGGAAGGCAGAAGATTGAGCCTGATGAAGGAAAAGGGCATTGACAGGAAGCTGGCAAGGCACTGAAGTTTCATATGCTCCACCACTGTGTATAGGCCAATCCTGACTATGCCAATCAGAATCACTTTATGTTCCAGCACAGATGCTAGAGGTTGCTGATTCTTTACCTAGAACTTCAGATATACTCTTTTATCATATACTCTTTTATCAACATAAGAATGAATTCCAAAACCAACTCTAACTTCTAGATTATACTTGGTTTTGTACAAATAAATAAGAACTGACATTTCTTTTAACTTCAGTAAATGAATTAATATTTTGAGAGATTTCATTTATCAGAGAACTTAGGTAGAAAGAGACCTCATGGACACTCAACACACTCCATACTCCAAAGGAATCCTCACTAAAACCTATCATACAGCCTCTGCTGCAAAATCTCAAAGGAAGGTCATTACTTCTTCTTCAAGTAGCCCATTTTGCTTTTGGACAGCTTTAATCACTAGCAAGTTCTTCTTGACATCAAATCCAAATTTGCCTTTTTTGCAACTTCTTTGCACTTCATTGTTTCTAATTCTGCCCTCTGGTGCTCAAAAGAGCAAGTCCAATCCCCCTGCAACATGATAAGCCTTTAAATACTTGAAGATAGCTTTCATGCTCTTCCAGTAAGTCTTCTCCTCTCCAAGCTAAATAACTGTCATTCGTTCCACCAAGCTTCATATGAAATGGACCCTAATCCCTTCACTATATCATCTCTCTTCTGAAAAGTTTCCAGTTTATTTATATCCTCTTAAAATCTTTAACAATATTCCAAAGGCAGTCCAACTGGGATGGAATACAGTCATCCTTATTCATGAATGTTATGTCTCTATTACTATGGTCTAAGATCTCATTAGTTTTTTTGCTGCCATGTCTCAGGGTAACTAACTGATAACTGAACTTTCAGACCACTGAAATACAGAGATGTTTTTCAGACAAGTTTCTGACTATCTATATCACCTTGTACTTGTGAAGCTGATTTTTTTAATCCAAGGGTAATGTATACCTAATGGATTTCACATTATTCTATTTATCCCAATACTCTAGTAAGATCTTTTTGGATCCTGATGCTGTCATCCAGTGTTTTAGTTATCTCTCCCAACTTTGTGACTTTACATATGTGAAAGCTTAGATTACCCCCCTTATGCAAGTCACTTGATGAAAATGTTAAGTGGCACAAGGCCAAGCACAAATCTCACAAAGCATCACTGGAGTTGTACTGCCAAGATTACACCAACCCATAGGGCTACTATTTGAGTCCTGACCATTTAGCTAGTTCTGAATCCATCTAATTCAACTGACTGCACCAAATACCTCTACTATTTTTCCATAAGAAGAGTACAAAAAACTTTTATCAAATGCTTTGCACTAAAATCTAAGTAAACTTTATCTACAGATTCCCCTAATTTTACCAAGCTGATTAAATAAGGAAAAATTAGTCTCATGCCACCTGTTCTTAATTTAGGATGGTGGTGGTGGGGGGGGGTGTTCTGTTTTTTGTTTTTTTTTTAAGATCTACATGTTTCCTAATCACCTAGAAAGAGAATTTGGAAAAGGGCTTTAAAAAGTGACAGCAATTACATACATGAATACCAATTATCCCCACAATTTGTATTTTAGCACAATATAAAATAAGGCTCTCAACATCTGGCAACTAACAGTACTTATTTTGGGCAGCTGAGAGAAATAGCATTCCAGCAGATCCTAATATTGATCTATGAGATTAGTTAAGAACAAAGTTTTGCCTCAACAAGTGCCAGGTGGTCATTAAAAAAAAAAAATTCAAATATTTGTACATTGTAACTTTTCCAGTGGGAAAGAGGTTACCTGCTGGACAGTCAAGGATACATTTTTGAGACCGTTCTCAATGAAGACAGCTGAAAAGTGCAGAGTAATCCTACAAATCCATGAATTGTAATGAAGCTTTCCTTGATTCCCTGCAGGATTCTGCAAATCCTTCACTGCAGGCCCTGCAGAGAAATTGTACTTTTCAGCTGTCTCTATTGAATGTGTAATGGAGTGATGATATTTTAATCCAAATCAAAAGGCAAGCTATAAAAAATTTGGTTTAAGTATTATCAATTAATAAAAGATGATATTATTAACTGAAATAAATTATAATTACACTATGTAGAGCTCTGATATGCACTTATTTTATAGTATTCCATTTCAAGGACTAGTCGAGTTCCAGTGGGAAGGGAAATAATTAATACTTTAATTTATGAAGGACTGAAAACTTAGACAAGAGGCTTACCGAATAACTTACTCAAGTGACATCTGTAATTAATGGAAGCACAAAGAGTTATGTACAAAAGCTTCCTAATGGCAACTAATATGTGCCTTGGTACCCTACGCATGTCTAACTGAACAATCAAAGCTACATGAGAATTTTCATCATGGAGACTTTCCACCCTTCTGAGTTTTAAAAAGAAGGGAAAGAAAAAGAGCTCAAGGGCATAGCATTTGACAAAGGGAAAAAAGCACAGCAGCCAAGTAAGAGGGAAGTGCAGATGAAAGGTCTAACAGACAGCCCTGAACTGGGAGTTAGAAAAAAAGGTACTTTCAGCTCTGCCATTTCTTAAACATCTGACTTTGGGTAAATCACCTAAACTGACCTTAGTTTCCTCATCTTCAAAATTAGAGTATTGAACTAAATGAGGTCATTTAAGATCCCTTCTAGTTCTAACACGTGTTGAGTTTATAAACTTCAAAATCACGTGCGACAATTTGTCCCCAGAAACAATGTCTAAAGTAAAAAATTCCTAAATAAGGAGTACTTCTGGAAATAAACCTCAAAGGAATCTAAAAAGGGCAAGAAAAATTGTAAGAGTTGTTTCGGAAATAAATATTGGAGAACCTGAAGGAGTGTTTATTGTGAAAAAATTTGGATGTTACCATTCCAGCATACTGATTTCCTTTTAATGATTCAAAAACATTTCAATTGACTTTTATTGTTTTTTATGTATTACTTAATAGAAATAAGGTAGTAACATTTCAGAAATGTATGATAATCTGATTCCATAAGAATAATTTCATCACTGTACAAAATAAATGGCAGCAACCTGGGAAATTAAACTATGGAAGCAACCTAGCTTGACATTTCTCTTTTGCTTTCCTAAAGTGAAGGTGAGATTAATTTCCAGAGTTCCAAATATCCTGACCCTTCAGCAATTCTTTGCTGGTTTGTGAATGCTAGCTTTTTGAATCTGAATTCTTTTAGAATACATTACATTACTATTTCTATGTTTATCAATTAAAATGTAGTTCTGTAGTCTAATTTTAGTAATTCATTTATTCAAATGCATTTTTTAAATCCCCACAATTACTCATTTCTCCAAATGGTTTTTAAAACACATACCTCCATGTGATACCAAAAGTAGGTCTTGGAGATGGATATGGCCATATATCCAAAGCAGGTTTCGCATTGTAATTAAAACAAGGTACCTCTCGAATGCCACCTTTTCTGGCCAACTTTTTCAAGTCATCATTAGGCAAAACAAATATGCTCTTTTTGCTGCTCTTGGTAACAAATTTCCTATAGGACGGCAGAGCTGTGCCAGAACGAGTCTTCTTAGGTCTGGAAAATTTCATTAATTTTACTTTATCTTTTGTAGAATATTCTTTGCTCACAGTCATTGAGGTTACCAATGTGCCCCCTGGAGTGGTCAGTGAATCAGTGACTGTTGTTGTAACAACAGTTTTACTGTGTTCCTTCACAGAGATGACATCCACATTACTGCCAGCAGTGGGTGTGCTCAGTTTTGTCACAGTAGTAGTGGTGGTGGTTACAGTGGACATAGCACAGTTTTCAGTAGAGGAGACCACTGATTGCCGATCACCTTGTGAAGCCAACACTTCTGCAACTTTAAACACAGTTTTTGATTGTGTGGCCACAGTTGATGTTGTTGTGGTTACTTCTGTGATCACTGTTTTTCTTGTAGCACTTCCACTGCCATTTTCCATTCTGTTAGCAGCCAGACCACTCTGATCACTAAAATCACTGCTCAGGTCAGACTCTTCACCAGAAGTAACAGGTGATGGGGGAACTTTTTTAACTTCTGAGGTTTCAACGTCCATATTTTCTACTTGATTAACTGAGCTACTCTCTTTACATGATGGTAAAGGTGCTATGGAAGGACCATCAACAGAAGCAGCTTTTTCAATAGAATGGTGTTTTTCAACCAAATGTTGCATACTCTTGGGTCCTTTGACTGATGTTAGATTTTCCGTGTTACCTTGGTATTTACCATCAATATCTGAAGAACTAAGTAAACATGATTTTGTGTTCAAGTTACTTTTTTCATTGAAATCTTCCATGATGACATCTCCATTCATGAATGGCTTTACAGAAGCTTCCTTAACAATTAATGGCTTGATCTCATGTTCAGGATTTGTTTTAATACTATTAACCTTGGGTTCAACATTACCAGTTCCTACCTTACTATCAGAGATCTCATTCATGTATTCATCTTTTGAAAATACCTTAAATTCATTATCCTTCCCATTAATCTGAAATGTAGCTGCTATTTCTTTCTCCCCCTTTTTCTCAGTATCTCCCTTTTCACTATTCTTTTTGTCTATTATGTTCTTTAGATTTATTTGATGATGACATTTATTCACTGAGCTCTCTAATTTCTGCTCTTGACTTGGCTTTTCACCATTAGCTTCATCTATTTTACAGTGTAACATGTCACCACTGGCTCTTTCTCTGGGTTCAAGAGTTTGCTTTTCAGAAGACATGTCTGAAACTAACTTTAGCCCTTCAAGAACTTGTTCCTGGCTCCCTATGGAGCATTTTAAATTACTTTTATGGCTGTTCGGAGCAAACACATCTTCCTCCTTATTGTCCTGAGTGAATATAGATTCAGAGCTCTTTTCCAAAGTGCTATTATTTTCAGAGTCACATGCCTGTTTTCCATATTGTTCTCCCGAAGCTGTTGCTTCAGAGGCAGCTGAAACATCTGTGTCACAGGTACTTTCATGAACCACTGGTTCTGCAACACTTTCAGGAAAAGAAACAGTGGTATTTACTGGTAGGAAATTATTTTCCTTTTTAGGGGCCAATATACATTTTTCATCTTGACTGATTGGTTGGGCATCCACATTGGGGGTAGCATGTTCTTTTGTTTTAAGCCTGTCTTGTTCTGGACATTTATCAGCACCTGCAAGTTCGGATATATCACTGATGACAGAATTTTGTTTCTGGAAGTTTGGTTCTGGGCTCTGAATGGAGACTTTTTCTAGTACCTGACCTTTTGTGGAATGTTTATCTGTATAAGTTACATCAGAGCCACTAATCCTAACACTAGAGTTTTCATTATTTTGTGAACATTCTTGAACCAGATCTTCTGTTCTGTTATTATTTGAACTTTGTGTTTTCTCCTGATCAACCACATTGGCTTGACCTCCCTCTTTTGCTTTCATTAATACACGTGATTCAGCCATGCTTTTCAGGGGACCCACATTAGTCTTTCCTTCCAACTTCATTTTTTCAAGGCGCTGTTTTTCCTCCAATGTAAACTGCTTAACTCTCCTTTCAAGTAATCCATCTAATTTGGATGATTTTACTTTCTTTTTGTAACTAGTCCTTAGATGAAAACCCTCACTGACATTAATTACGTCTGCTTTAAAAGAATTTTCCTCACATCTTGCAGATGAATCTGTTTTTACTTCATCTATCTCCATCGGTTCTTCCTTGATAGGCTTATCATTTTCAGAATTAAGTATTCCTTTCTCATCTGTGAATCAAAAACATTTGTATTAATAAAATTTTAGTATTAAAATGTATAAATAATAGTGCTATTTAAGGATATGACTTTACTTCTTATATTGCCTCATTTTCTTTATTTTCATTCTAGTGTGAAATAGGAAATATTCAAGTCCCTGGCACGCGAATACAACATAAAATTTGGAAAAGCAAATTTTTAAAAAACTTATTAATCTACATATATAAATCAGAGCTTCATGTTTTAAAACTTCAGTGATAAATTAGTACATTACATATTTTTGTGTACAAAGAAATATTTTCACGTAAGATTTAGAAACCAACCTAAAAGTTTTTATTAAAAATCTACAATGCATTCAGGCATGGCGCTAGGAGCTGGTTAAAAAAAAGTTTCTTTTATCTTAAATTATTTTAAAGCTCACATATACTTTAAGAAAAACAATATTCTCTCTTTATCCATATACATATATATGCTTATATATTTTTGTGTAATCACAGACACAGACATGACAGAGACATAGTCATATGGATCTCACTACAATGCTGGCTTCAGGATAATCAACTTTTGGGCAAAGCTACTGAAGACCAACTACTAAATAACAGAGAAGATGGAATCTGCAGGGAGCATATGAGAAGCGAAATAACAGATCCCTGAAATATATTTATATATGCATACACATACATATATACACATTCACACACCTGTATTAAAAATACAAATAATCATTGCCATACCTTTTCCTTTTGTAGCAACTACATCTGAAGAGGTCCTACCAACTTCAGGTTTTTCTTTAAGCATTGTACTTTCTTCTTTACTTTGGTCTTTCATCTCGGAAATTTTTGGAGTTTCCGTTTCAATTTGGTCTATTTCTTGTAGCATTTCTGAATCACTTGCTTTACTTTTCTGAGGGTTGGTCTCTAATTTGACTTTTGTTGGACTGCGTGTTAAACTTTTTCTTTTATCTAGTTCACACTCATTTTCATCAGTGTCAAGATTTTTGGCTAGAAAGAACCAAATATTAAAATAATGAGATACTACCAGTATTTTAATAATTCTACACATTTATTTTTGTGTATCTGGCATTGTGGAGTGTTTCTTTTTCACTGTGAATCAAAACCATTTATATACTAGGGTCTCTTAGTATTTAAAAATACATTAAAATACTGTCTTAGTATTAAATACTCATGGATGGACACAATGAATTTATCTTTATTTCTAAAATTTAAAAAATTTATAGCATTTTATACTAAGTTATTTTGCTCAAAAAAGGTACATGGTTTTTTTTTTTTTACCATTTCCCCCCCCCCCAAATCTATAAAACAAGTCTAGCCTTTAGCACAAGCAGAACAGTAGTCACTGACTACTTGGTATGATTTTAGAGATGACAAAAATCTGTATGTACTAAGGACTGAAACTACAAATATTCTCTTGATTTTAATCCCCTATTTAAATGCAAACACACTGTAGAAGAAATGCTCCGTCATATATTCTGTATTAAAAGAATACTATGATGCTGTTAATAGCATAATTGGGTTGGGTTTTTTTGGGGGGTGCAGGTGGCGGTCGAGGGCACTGGATATAAGAAAGGATAGAAGACACCATGAGGACACTAGGAGGGAAGGGGATGCACCAGTGAAGGGAAGAAGGAAGAGAAGGAAAGAGAGATGGGGGTAAGAATCTTCAGGTAATTTACAGTTCTACTGTGTCTGCTTAACTAGCTAATGCAAGGCAAACATAACTGACCTGCACCAAAAATTCACACTAAAGTGACATATTCCTCATTTTTATTTAAAAAATAACCTGGTCCCACTAAATAATCTTAAATTACAGAAAAACCCAACAATTTTGTGTAAGTGTTGGCCCCTTTTGTATTAATCATGATGAATCAGACTATCAAAAGAAAATGTTTATTCTGTCAAATGAATTCATGGTTGGTTGATGAGAATATGTAAACTTTCTGAAAAAGTCATTTCGTAGAAAAGTATAAAAATGAAAGCATATCCCCTCTTTTCTTCTTATGTTCTGTATACTTAAAAATTACTGATGCATTTGCTATGGCTATAATTGATAACTTGCCAAACATACAGATATGCTCCTTTATAACATTAATACAATATAAATATTAAGTATTGTGTTATCCTTTAAATCTATTAGTGTTTACATCATATAGTAACTGCTGATCCACCACGACAGAAGTTTATTAACATACAATAAAAAAAAGGTATTCCACCACTGTCACAGCTCAGCAGCTTGGTATAGCTTGTCCCTTTGAAGAGCTTTCCACATTATTGCTTCATCCACTGCTGCCATCCTGGAGAAGTGGTGCTGGCTCAAAGCATGAGTGGAAAGAATGCCAAAATACAACTAGATAGCACTATTTCACTGCTGGGAATTAGGTTACAGGAAGTGAAGGGGTGTGGGGGGAGAAGATATCCTGGACAACCTTGAATAGAGAACCAGTTAATCTCACTAAAACAAATATATTCATAATAAAACATCTCTTCACGACAAAAAAAGAATATTCCCATGTGTTGAGTGATTTACTGGAGTAGCTCATATAATAAATAACAAAAAGAATCTGGACTGCCCCTTAGATTGTAATGGATTATAATTATAAAATATCGCTACTTATGAGAGTCTGTGCCATGATGCAAATTATAGCACTTTAAGACAAACGGACCACAATGTTTCCAGCATTTCAGTATACAAAAAACAAACTTTCTCCACAATTTCACCAAGAGAGTCCCTTTTGAGGCCAATTTAGTAGCTAGAAAACACAACACTGAGCTGACACCATCCCACCTGCTAACACAAGCCCAAAAGAGCTAAACATCTTGTAAAATACTCTTTACACATACATGTTAGCTGATTACATTACACAGCTAACGGTTTACTATAAAATCACATTATAAAGAACAGTGTTTACTAGGCTGCTGTAAAATATAGTAACACTTCATTTATTCAGGATCTTTAGGGAAAGAATAATGATATCCTCCAGTTAGGTGTCAGACTGCTAGATTTTAGTTAGGGAGAACTGAATTAAAATTCTGTTCAGACACTTAGCTGTTTGACGCAGAACCTCAGTTTCTTCATCTGTAAAATACAGATAATAATAGCACCTGCCTCAGAGGGTTATCTTGAGAATCAAATAAATTAACATATATAGAGCACTTAAAACACTCATTTTAGGTTAAATGTTTAATGCTTAATCCTTAACTGCTATAGCTATTATTATTAGCTATATATAATTCTTACTCCTCTATATTCTTTAACTTTCATAATTAACTACTTTGATGGAAATTTTTCTAAAACATTTTGTATACTTACCTTTCACATAAACATCATTTAATTTTTTCTTGATACCATTGTTACAAACATTTATTATTGTACCATGCTATACCATAGAACTAATGAGGTATATAGGGATGCAGGCTCTTGTCTACTTAGATAAACCTTAGGCTACTTCACCGTTTGAGCTCCTGTCTCTTCTAATTCCCTGTCGGATGTTACTTCTTCCCCATTTCTATCAAGCTTCTACATATCGTTCTATATGTTACAGGTCCACAAAATAAGTAGCTTTTGTTTTGTTCAGAAACTAATAAGCTTGTTAGAAGTAAATGGGGTCAGTGTTTCTGAGAGGCTCTGCTATGAGTCAAGTAAATAAATGAACCTGTGTCATTGTGGCTGCTCTTAAGTCTTATTTGGCCACTTGCTGACTCTTGACTGTTGACAGAAGCAGCATCAGAATAAATGAGGTGCTACTGGAACTTATGAAGCTGAACAAATTTTGTTTAGGTAGTCTGGTCTTTAGGACACCTATTTTTTTTTTATGAAATAAAATAGGACACCTATTCTCCGAGTTTCTTTATTTCTCACTTAGTAATTTTTTTT
>CM053586.1:200569573-200598821 GCA_028646515.1 Pseudochirops corinnae
TCTCTCTCTCTCTCTCTCTCTCTCTCTCTCTCTCTCTCTCTCTCTTTCTCTCTCTCTCTTCCCCCCACTTTCCCCCCCTCCCAAAATTTGAGCCAGTGCAGTCTTTCCTCAAGGCAGGATTGAGACTTAGGCATACACGTAGCCAGTACTTCCCCCCCCTTTTTTAAAGTAGACTTGTTTTGCTGTTGTGTTTTTTTTAAGGTAAAGAAGCCTCTTGTGTAGCAAGTCACTTTGCATGGCTTATTGTGAATTCTCTTTAGTGTTTGAGTATCTTCTTTTAGGAGGGATCTTAGGTAAGGAGTTGTTTAGGGTGTAAACATGTGTATAATGTTGTTTCTACTCGTGCTTTTCTTTTCACATTTCTTGCTTTTTGTGGTTTTACAATTGTCTCAAGGAATTAGCTCCACCACTTGTGTTGTTGGGGGAAACCTTAATTAGCCATACGTGTGTTTGTTTTCATTCTTTTTGTGTTAATGGGCACATGCAACAGTTGCCCTTAGGTGGCTGCTTTAAAAAAAAATAAAAATCAAGCCAAAAGAGTACATTTAGTTAAAATTCAGTTTTGTAAAATTTCAGAAGACAGTATTTGTCTCTCTCTTAATCTCCTATAAGCAATTTATTTCTTAGAAGCACCCACATGTTCCTTGGGGAGTAGAGTTTCATGTCACCTGTTGCAGAAGATGGAGTTGATCATTTAAAGTAAATATTGAAGATCAACTTTTGGATCAGTTTCAAAAAATAACTGGAGAATTTATTACAATGTAGTTCTTTTTCACCTTATTGAGTTTGAAAGTTCAGCCCTGGTCTACAGTAGGCTTCTCCATGGTAACTGTCCTGTTTTCTCAAGGAAGTTTCTTCTGACTGGTGCTGAAATGCATTTAGTTAAAATTCACAATTGTAGCTTTGTGTTAAATAATATAGATGCAGTTTACTCAGTTGTGGAAAAATGTATTTAAGGCTTTTAGTGGCAGCCTGCCTTTGTTTTTCTTCAGTAATTTTGGCAATTGGAATCCCTTGGTATCTTTTTAAAAGACTCCCCCCTCATGCCCCAAGTAAATTTCATAAGAACATTATTTCTAACTTATAAGAATATGCCTTTTATTTTTTATCAGTGTTTATAGATACAATGTTCAAGTAGTGTGAAATACTTAAATTTTTATTTCTCAGCTTGTGATACTTGGAGAATTATAAATATGGCTATTCATCTAGCTGATCCACACTTTTGTATTGCCTCTAAAGAAACTCCTTGATTGGGTTAAAGATGCCATTTCTTGCCTGGAAGCAAGAAAATGTTGGGTTTTTTCTTTTTTTTTTTCTCTTTTACTAAGAGGAAGAAAGTAATACTAAGCATTTATCTCTTGAAGATATTAGTGATGGGCAAGTTTGAATTTTGTCAGTTGGTATTCAGCTCCTAGGACTAACAGCGTTCATTCACCTTAAGAAATCACAGTGCTCAGGCTCTCTCGCCCTCTTTTTTCCCCCCCTTCTTTTCTTTCTTCTCTCCCACTCCTTCCCTTCCCTCTCCTTTCTCCTCTCCCTCTCCTCTTTTTTTCTCTCTTTAGCCTTTTTCTATTAAGCACCACACAGCTGAATGATGCATGCAGACTGAGTAACACTCCTTTGGAAAAAGTTTTTTAAAGTTAGAGTTGAGACATTTTGGCAAGGCAGTTTTAGCTTGCTTGAACTCCTATTTTTGAAGGCTAAGTAAAGAGTAGTTATATCTACTCCCTTTAATTAATTTAAATGTCATCATCCACTTTAACTTTGTCTTGAACTCACGGGTATATTATGTGCTTTTTCATATGGTAGTAAAGTCTGTACTTGGTACAGACTGGTAGTTCTGTCTGTTTAACATAAAAGTTTTGATCATTTTACAGTGGGTACCATAACCCTATAATGTATTTGTTTTGAATTTTGAAAATTTGTTTACAAATACTAATATCATTTTAGTTGTTAATATAAAGTTTGACGAGTAAATAGTTTGAAATAGCACAATTGCTATATTACTTCCTAGATGTTTTCTCTTACTTTTTCAGATATGGTATCTGGTTTTTAATGCTTTGAATTTGAAGCAGATTATTTCTAAATAGTGTTCTAAAAGGATGTATTTTGAGCTTTTAGAATGATCTCACTTACAAAGGAGGAGTAATTGCTTGTCAGGTTTGTGCTGAATGGCTGATTTTACATATTTTACTGCTTTTATGTCCTGAAAGGAAGGTAGTCAGGTTTTCGCATTCTTTAATGATTATTGGAAAATCTGGGTTTAAGAATACTTGTAAAAAAAATAGATGAGAGATTTGGATCCATTTCGTATTTCTAAAACTTCTAAAAGAGAAATAGACCTTTTTTTGGTAGTTAGGAACAAAGGCAGCATTAATGCAGAATAGAATCAGGGGCAAAACTTTTATTTCAAGAAATTGTTAGTACAGGAAATCAACTGACAGTTATCCATAGGTAGAGTTGGTTTTGTAGTGAGGCTATGCAAAATAATTGCATGCAGTTACTGACTTTGCTTTCTCAATCACTGATCCAAAACTTAATAGCAATTGAGTGTTTTTCTTTTATAGACAGAAAAGAGCAAGTTCCTATATGCCCATACCATAGTTATTAGTGTTGATGTAGATTTAGCTTCCTTGAGGGATTGTTGAGACCTGGAAACAGAAATGATCTAGCCTAGGAACATTGGCCAGGAGAAGTGAGGGGACATTTATGCTTCTTTTTCACCCTGGGATCATAGATTTAGAAATTAAAAAGGACCATAGGTGTCATCTAATCTGATTCCCTCATTTTACAGATAAGGAACAATGAAGTCCAAGGTCTTCTAAGTACTAAGTACCAGAGCTGGAAATTGAACCCAGATCCTGTGATTCTGAATTCTGTTTCTACTACACCTACTTCACTTAGCCTATGTTGTAGAAAACTTTCAAAATAAACTTGACATCCTTTTACAGTAGGGCTTTATAAAAACTACTTTGCATAGGCTTTTGCCAAAGTTATAATATACACTCTAAAATTAATCTCTAGCTGATTTTTATTAAAGTCTGTTTGAAATGTAATGTTTCTTGTATCCAGTGTTTGGAGTTGTTGAAAATTCATACAATGAATTTTGAAATTTAGAGTATCAGAATTTTTAGAAAAGAGAACCAAAGGACATAAGAGAGAGCTGTTAGAAACTTTCTTTAAATGATTAGGTTGTGCAATTTGCTTGCAAGTAGTGGGACTTCTTGCTTTTCTCAGATTCAGCTTTATCTGGATTGATTTCTGGTTTGGAAACACCCATATGCTGCAGTTTTAACCAATTGCTTTTCCAAATTTATTCAAGTATAGCTCCTTTCTAAGCCCTGAAGTTAACAGGATACTACCAAATTAATAAATTGCATAATTTGAATTATACTAAGATAAGTATTTGTCCCCTCAAGAATTAATGTCTTCAAGAAGACAGCAGTGGTGGAAAGTGTTTGAAGAACCACAGAGCTGCAGGGCCTCAACATTGTAATAAGTTCAGAAGTAACATGGTTCAGTGGGAACAGTAGAGTCTGATAAGTTGTGCTCAAATCCCTGCTCTGCTACTTAACTACTTGTGTGATTGTAGACAAACCACTTGACTTTGCTGGGCCTCAGTTTCTTCGTTTGTAAAATGAGGGGGTTGAATTGAATTAGATAACTGTAAAGTTTCTTACAATTCCAAATGTATGATTTAGTGGACATCTGGTATGTATATATTCGCCATTGTCACGTCTTTATGAACCCTAGATTTGTAGCTCTTTCTTGAAGGATAGGGGTAAGAGCATTGTCTCATGGTCTTGTGTGTTTTTGTCTTCGCAGTAGTCATGCTATGAAAATATAGTGATATATTTAAAGGACTTTACATGAGTATGCATAAAGGTGCAGAAATACTTTGGAGGAGTTCTGAGTTCTATATTCTACCCTGTTTTCATCCCATTTGGTCTTCTTTATGTGTACCATCACACTTGTGGCTCTCTGCTTTCCTGTGATTACAGATCTTTATCTGTAGAGTTATATGAGAGACAACCTAGAAAACAAATCCTAGCAAAAGATGTAAGACTTCTCACCTGGAATGGGCTCTTCACTTAACCCAATTCTTTAGAGCTCTGGTTAGGTCCCCCATTTCTTTAATGGTGACTCCCTGACTGCAACACCCCACTTTATTTTTATTGTTTTTTTTCGATGTTTTCCACATTCACCTTCTTCGTCTTAACTCCCTCTACCCAAGTTGAAAAAAGAAAAAGAAAACAGTCTTTATAACAAGTGTGTGTAATCAAGCAAGCCAGTTCCCACATTTGTAATGTCCAAAAAGATGTTTCAGGCGGCTGTTTGAGCCTATCACCTGTTTGTCAGAAGGTGGGTAGCATTCTTCTCATTGGTCCTTTCTAATCATGATACAGCCCAGTTTGATCACTTCCTTCAGTAAACCCTAATTTCATTCACAATTACATTCACATAATTCAGTCCTAGATTATATACTGTTTTGTGGGATTTAATTGTTTTGTGCTTAATGGTCTTGTCTCCTCAAATAGATTGTAAACTACTGGAAGGTATGAGGTGTGGCTCCTGCTTCCTTTTTTTTTTTTTTGGAGGGAGGAAGGCAGGGCAGTTGTGGTTAAGTGACTTGCCCAAGGTCACAGGGCTAGTAAATGCTAAGTGTCTGAGGTCAGATTTGAACTCAGGTCCTCCTGACTCCAGGGCAGGGCTCTGTTCGCTGCTCCACTTAGCCACTCCATCCTTCTTCCTTTTCTGTTCCACCATTCTTAGTACAATTCCAGGCACATAAACACAAATAAACACTGGTGAAACTTTGAATTTGGAATAAGTAGGTCTCTATTTTGATTTCCTGCTTAATTAAACCAGTGGGACTTTAGGCAAGTCATTTTAGTTTCTCCAAACCTCAGTTTTCTCATTTATAAAATGAGGGACTTGGACTACTTGATTTCTAAGTTCCCTTCTAGATTTATGACTCAATGAAATACTTTTGGGCTGTTTCATGTATGTAAAATTCTTCAAAAATGATTAAAAGTAAAATAAGAAAAAATAATTAAAATGTACAGGACTTAAAGATAATTTTTCAACTTTTTATAATCCTTCAGCCATATATTGCTTACTGATTGCTTACTGATTACTAAAATAAAACACAGGCTCATTTTATATGTAATGAAAAACATTATTTTTCTGTGTTTTCTGTTATAAAATTTGCAGCTAAATTTACTGTGGATATTTTAAGCATATCATTTTAAAGTCTTCCCTATCTGTGTCCCACTAGTCATTTTTTTTCAACCTCCATGAGAGATCTTGTAACAGTTTTTTTTTTCCCTATTGCCATCACTGTCATACAGATCTTTACTTCTCTTGGGATACTGCAAAATGTCCTCTTAAGCAGTGTCCCAGACTCTAGTCTCAACCTCCCTTCCATCCAAGCCAAACACCATTGTCATATATTAATATTTCATTTAGTCACTCCATTTCTCCATTCAAAACTTATTAAGGGATTCCGGTTGCCTATGAAATAAAATTCAGATTCCCTCCTTTGCAAGGGTCTCTATAACTTGGTGTCCCCCTTTCTAGGCTTCTATGATTCCCCATTAGTCCCATAGCCAAATTGGACTGCTTGCCTATCTGTGTCTGTTCTCCTCTTTTCTCCTTACCCTTGCCCCCAGGCCCCTGTGACTTCAGATGTTACTGGTTTTCACATTGCTTTGGCACTTACTATAATGTCTTTTGTTAGTGTTTTGTCACCTTATTCAATGAAGGCAGGTACTGTGTCATATTTAAACTGTATCTGTCTCTTAATACTCAGCACAGTAGCCCGTACATAGTAGGCACATATACTTTGTTGAATTTATATATTGGAAAGATCTTGGGATTTGGTATCAGAGTATTTGTATTCAAACCTCAATCCTCAGCCCTGCTACTTGGGCAGATCATTTAATTATTTTTGCCTAATTGAAGAGAGTTGGATAATCTTTGAGGTCTAAATGGATTAGATGATGGATTAGATGATCTTCCAGGTATGTATCTATGATCCTCTTGGGAGTAAATAGAAAATATCAGTTTTAGAACTAATTGTATTTAAAACATTTCAATTTTTGGAGTTGTCATAAAATTTTAAAGTGAAAAGGTCTGCTATTTCAAAGATATAGTACCAACAGAATGCAGCCTCCTTGAATACAAGAGAAAATTTCACTTTTGTTTTTGTATCTGCAGTAGCTAGTAAACAAATGAACTTATTAAATGCTTACTGCTTACTACGTGCCAGACATTGTGTTAAACTCTGAATACAAATAAAGGCATAAAATTGTCCCTGCCTTTAAAGGACTCACCGTCTAATGGGGGAGACAATATGTAAACTATGTACAAACGATATATAAAGGTAAATTGGAGATGATCAAGGTTAACATTAAAGGAAGGCTACTAGCATTATGGAAGACTGGGAAAGACTTATTGCAGAATGTTGGCTTAGTGATGGAAGCCAAGAGGCAGAGACAAGGAGAGAGCATTCTTAGGCATGACATGTAGCCATTGACAATTCATGGAGTCAGGCTAGTGAATGTCTTGTGTGAGGACAAGCAAGGAGGCCAGATTCCAATGTCAGAGGATCATATGGTATGTGAAGAGGAAAGTAAAATAAGAAGACTGGAAAGTAGGAAGGAGCCAGCTTATGAAGGATTTTAAAAAACAAACAGAGCATTTTATATTTGATTCCAGAGCTCACAGGTAGTTATTGGATGTTTTTGAATAGTGAGAATGTTCACTTTGATAGCTGAGTGGAAGATGGACTGGAGTGAGAAGAGACTTGAGGAAGGGAGACCAACCAACAGGCTGCTGCAGTAATAGTTCAGGCATGAGACAATAAGGGCCTGCACTGGGATGGTGGAAGTGCATGAGGAGAGGTTATATACCTTAAGGTAGACAGGACCTGGCAAAAATTTGGTGAGAAGAGTGAGGAATTGAAGACAACACCTATGTTCCTAGCCTAGGTGACTGGGAGGATAGTGATGCCCTTAACAGAAATAGGGAAATTATGAAGAGGAGTTGGTTTAAGGGGAAAGCTAATGAGTGCAATTTTGGACATGATGTGTCTATGGGATGTCAGGCTCAAGATGTTCAAAAGGCAGTTGGAGAATTTAGAATGTAAGTTAGGAGAGAGATGAGGACAGGATAAATAGAACTGAAAATCATTTGTATTGAGATGATAATGGAACCTGTTAAGATCACCAAGCAAAATAGTATAGAGGGAGAAGAGAAAAAGGCCCAGGAACAGAGCACCATTAATGGGTGACCTGGAAGAAGATCCAGCAAAGGGGACTGACTGAAAGGGTATAATCAGATAAGTAGGAGGAAAACCAGGAAGGGGAAGTGTCAGAAAAACTTAGGAGAGTATAAATGAGAGGAGATTGATCAACAGTGTCAAAGGTTACAGAAACCTCAAGAAGAATGAGGATTGAGAAAAATTTGGCGTTGGTAATTTTGGAGAAAGTTTGAGTTGAATGATGAGGTTGGAAGACAGACTGAAGAAAGTTAAGAGAGTGAGAGGAAAGGAAGTAGAGGCATCTATTTTAGATAGTTTTCTCAAGAGTTTAGCTACAAAAGGGAGAAGAAATATAGGTAGTATGATAGCTGTCAGGAATAGAAAGCTTAAGTGAATTTTTTGAGAATGAAGAAGATTTGGGTGTGTTTGTAGATAGTAGAAAAGCAGCCAGTGGATAGGGAGAGATTCAAGGTAAGTGAGAAAGTGGGGAGGAGGGGAGAAGAGGGAATTCTCAGCAAAAGGCCTAAATTTTTTTTTCAGTGAAATACGAAGTTCTCTGCTGAGAGGGTAGATGGCAGGGAGAGCCGTGATAGGCTTAAGGAAGAATGAAAAGGGTTGGAAGAGCCAATGTAATGAATCAGGTAGATGTAAAAGGATTGCCTACCATATAAGTACTTAATAAGTGTTTGTTGACTGGACTATTTCTATAGAAAGAAAAAAAAATTACAAAGAAAATCTTTGTATAACAAGAGATTTGGAATCTCTAATGTGGTATAAAAGGGCTAATCTATCAATCAGCAAGTATTTATTAAGCATCTACTCTGTTTCATGCCATAGGCACCCTGCTCTGTGTTCAGCACTAGAGATAGAACTACATACCAGCCCTCTTCCCCAGTGAGCTTTCATTCTAATGGAGGAGTCATCAAGTACAAACACATACAAATGCACATACACATACATACATACATACATACATACATACATACATACATACACACACATACATACATACATACATACATATACACACACATTAATGTGTTTGTGTGTATATATATGTGAATAAATATGAATATATGCAACATACAAACACAAAATAGTTAATACATGGTAGTTGGGAAGGAGCTCATTAGCAGTTTGGGAATCAGGAAAGACATCATTTAGAAGTTAGTACATGATATATAGAGAACTTAGTTATATTTATAAGAATAGAAGTCATTCCCCAATTGATAAATGGTCAAAGGATATGAGCAGGCAGTTTTCAGAGGAAGAAATTAAAGATATCTATAATATATGAAAAAATGCTACAAATCTATTGATCAGAGAAATGCAAATTAAAATAACTCTGAAGTACCACCTCGTACCTATCTGATTGGCTCATATGACGTTAAAATGATAAATGTTGGAGAAGATGTGGGAAAATTGGGACACTAATGCATTGTTGGTGGAATTGTGAACTGATGCAACCATTCTGGAGAACAATTTGGAGCTATGCCCAAAGGGCTATAAAACTGTACATACCCTTTGATCCAGCAATACCCCTACTAGGTCTGTATCCCAAAGAGAGTATACAAAATGAAAAGGACCCATATGTACAAAAATATTTATAGCAGCTCTTTTTGTGGTGGCAAAAAATTGGAAATTGAGGGGATGCCCATCAGTTGGGAAATGGCTGAACAAATTGTATTATATGAATGTAGTAGAATACTGTTGTGCTTTAAGAAATGATGAGCAGGTGGATTTCAGGAAAACCTTGAAAGATTTGTATGAACTGATGCTTAATGAAGTGAGCAGAACCAGGAGACATTGTACACAATGTTGTACACACAATAAAAGTAACATTGTTCAGGAATCAACTATGATAGACTTAGTTCTTCTCAACCATACAGTGATCTAAGACAGTTTCAAAATACTCATGATAGAAAATGCTACCCACATCCAGAGGAAAAACTGTGGAGTCTGAATGCAGATTGAAGCATACTATTTTCTTTTTTGTGGCTTTTCCTTGTTGTTCTGACTCTTCTTTCACAACATAACTAATGTGGAAGTATGCTTAAGATGGTTGTACACATATAGCCTGTATCAGATTGCTTGACATCCTCAGGAGGGGAGTGGAGCAGGAGGGAAGAAGAAAAAATTTTGGAACTCAAAATTTTATGAAAGTGAATATTGAAAACTAAAAAAAATAATAACTTGGTGCCTGAGTGGTGTCTTAAAGGAAGAGACTACAAGAGAGAGGTAAGAAGAATATATTTCAGGTATTTGAGATGGTCATTGTAAAGATGGAGAGACAGAAGGTGGAGTATCCTGGGTGAGGAGCAAAGAAAGTGGTTGGATCCCAGAGTTGTGGGAGAGTAACGCTAAAGAGTATGTCTGAAAAGATAAGTTGGAGCCAGGTTGTATAGAGCAGAGGTGTCAAGCGCATGTGGCAGTGGTGGCCCACAACATTCTTGAGTGCTGCCCGCCTGGACCAGATTAAAATGTAATTGTGAAATATTTAATAAAATAGAAATGCAGTAAAATATGATGTTAATATGTAGTTTTATAAGTCAAAATGCCTCCCGCAGGAATCCTTATGGTACAATTTAGTGGTCCTATTTCTATTTGACTTTGACACTGCTGGTGTAGGGATTTAAAAGCTAAATATAGGGATTTAAATTTTATCATAGAGGTAATGGGAAGCCTGTGAATTGAGGCTAGTTGGTTGAGTCACATGGTCAGGTTTATATTTAAGGGAAATTAGTTTGTCAGTGCTGTGTATGTTGGACTAGAGTGGGGAGAGACTTGAGGTAGAGTGACCAGTGAGGAGGCTGTTGCAGTAACACAGGTGAAAGATGATGAGGTTCTAAACTAAGGTTGTAACTGTGTGAATAGAGAGAAAGGAGTGGATTTGAGAGATATCGTGAATTGTTTGACTATGTGGGCTGTGGAAGAGTTGAGTAGTCCAGAATCATACCAAGTTTGTGGCAGATGTGAAAGTCACTGGAAGGATGGTGGTACCTTAGATAGAAATAGGGAAGTTTGGAAGGGGGGAAGATTTAGGAGGAAAGGTGATGTGTTTACTTTTAGACATGTTGAGTTTCAGGGACCTTCTAGTTTGAAATGTCCACTAGGTAAATGGTAATGTGAGACTGGGAGAAAGACTAAGATTGGATCCGTAGATAAGGGAATCATCTTCATAGAGATGATAGTTAAATCTTTAGGAGGTGATAGCTGTTGCTGAATGAGAACATAGCAGGGGTTCTTAATGAGAATTCCATGGAGAGATTTCAGGGACTCCATGAACTTGGAATGGGAAAAAAGATACACATTTATATAAATGAAATTGGTTTCATTTATAATCCTATGTATTTTATGCTTTTGAAAACATTAATTTGTGATAATGGGTAATGAGAAGGGATGCCTACAATTCATCAAACTGCCAAAAGGGTCCATGACATAAGAAAACTAAAGAACCTTTGTTAGAGAGGGAGAAGAGGACTTTGGACAGAACTTTAGGGAACATCCAAAGTTAGGGGTGTCATGTGTATGGGGAGACCAACGAGGACAGGTAGGAAGCCAGCCAGGAGAGAATGTTAAGAAAACCTAGAAAAAAAAGAATTTCAAGGAGGAAATGGTTTAAGTGGGTTGGGTTTTTAAAGTTTTTAAATTTTATTCTGAGCTTCAACACCAAATAGAAGTACATTTTCGTATACGTAGTAGAACAGAACGATTTGCATGGGACACTTTACCAGATTGTGAAGAAAATGTGAATCATTAATATGTAAATCAAAGTTTTCAAAAGACTGTTCACATTTAAGATTATTATTATTATTTATTCCAATCAATATTTGGAACAAGATTCTCATACTGCAAAAATCTGATTAAGTGTTGGGATTTAACTTAAACTAGAGTAAAACTGTTTGGGTCACCACACTGTCAAGAAATCTGTTTTGATTTTTGATTGTCCCAGGGGATCTTGAAGAATTTTCTCCAGCTCTGCAGCTGCTACAGATATTTTCTGTGTAAGAATTTCTACTCTTTAACATTCCTGCACCTGGAATCAAGTAGAGCTTTTAGGTTTCCATATTGACAAGCAAGCAGGTGTTGTAGTAGGCACCAACAGCTAGCTCCATGACTAACACAAGATTTAACTTCAACAAATGTTTTTACTAATTTATTTTCTATTTTTCTTTGTCCACATTTATAGATAGATGGATAAAATAGATAGATAAAATAGTGTCTGAGAGGACTGTGATTTAGAATTGCATTATTTTACTTTGTAAGACATGAGCACAGATCTGGTGACACATAGGTTAAAAAAACTGTAGTAGGAGAGGATGGGATATTGTGTGTGTATATGAGTAAGTGACAGAAACAGACAAAGGCTATGCTATTAAAAACAAAGAAAAAGTCTATTAAAGAGATTGATGTGTAAAATGAATTTCATTCTATTGGCTGGAGTCAGGAAGACCTGAATTCAAATCCAGCCTCAGACACTGGACGCCCTAACTAGCTGTGTGGCCTTTGGCAAGTCACTCATTCTTACCCCAAACTTTGAATTCACCTACAATTAAAATTAAGAATGGGGAGCATAAAACTTTATTCAGCAAATATAACCAATAATAAATAAAATATTTTTTAAAATTTAGGCAGAAATCAACGAAAAGCAAAATCTAGAGGAAAAAAATAGGGTGAAAAGGGGTAAAGAGCAACCAGAGGGATAAGATGAAACAAGGCCAACATTTCCTTCTTCCATTATCTCTTTCTCTCAAAGACCTCAGTCCACTTTGCAGTTCCATTCCTCCCTCTAACTAGTTTGAGTGTCTGTGCTGACTCAGAACCTAATTAGTGGCAAGGGTACCAAAACCTTCAGCTCTTCGTCTGCCTTTATCTGGCTAGGGGGCCTGGACCTTCTGGAAATTTACCTCTGACTGTCTGCTAATGGTCTCCTCTTGTCAGAAGTTTACAGCTCAGTGAATTGTTCAATTACCTGGCAGAATTCTCAAAAATAAGAGCAGGGACCCTATCTTACCCATGAGAAAAAGTTGTATTTATTGATCTTAATGACTAGAGATAGGGGCTGCCAACATATACTTAATTTTTAAAAATTTGTCATGGTTCACATGACATTAAGCTAAGTACTAGGTTTGGCTGTTGGCTTAAGGAGAGAGGACATGTGACATTTAAAATTAGGAGTTTGGTGAAATTGAATAAGATGCCAAAGGAATATCCTGGGTTGTGAAATTTTGAAACTAAACTTTTGAATTGATTTTCAAGGTACCAGTATACCTCAAATTGATCAAATTAATCAAGTATTCCTATTTTTCAATTATAAAATCTTTCTCTAGCCTTTCTGGTCAAATTGTTAGATATCTATCTGATGGCCAATATTCTATAGAATTATCATTGTTAATATATTAAGTTAATATTATATATTAATATATTAAGTTAATATATTAAGTCACTCTACCTCAAGTCTCTCCCCACTCTAGTCCAACATACACAGCATTGACAAACTAATTTCCCTTAAATATAAACCTGACCATGTGACTTAACCAACTAGCCTCAATTCAAAGGCTTCCCATTACCTCTATGATAAAATTAAGTATTATGTAGATTTACTAAGAAACCATGTATTTATTCCATTTCTACATTTGTGTTTGAATTTTTGAATAAATACATCTGGGAGGAAATATGAATTGGCACATTAGAGCTAGTAGAGGGATAGAGAACCTGCGACTTTAAGGCCACATGTGGCCCTCTAGGTCCTTGGATGAAGCATTTTGATTAAGTCCAAGTTTTATAGAACAAATTCTTTTATTAAGGGAATTTGCTCTGTGAAGTTTGGATTTAGTCAAAGGGCTGCACTTGAGGACCTAGAGGGCTACGTGTGACCTTGAGGCTGCAAGTTCCCCATCCCTGAGCTAGTGGTTAAAATTACTATCAGTTCTGAATTTTTATAAAATTGATGCAAAAGTGGTTATGAGAATATTCCTATCATAGTTTATTCTTCAAATGAAATAGGTATCTTTAGTATTCAAATATTAATAATATGTGTGGAATTTCTTTTATATCCTCATTCCCTACCTTAGTAGTACTATAGTAAGATTTAGCTTTAAAAAGGTACTTTTTCTTAATTCTTGCCAATTCATACAATCAAACAGTTTTTCACATATTTTGGTTCCTTAATAAAATGCTTTCTTTCCTATCTAAGGACCAGTCTACACTGTTGTAGCAAGATACAGAATTAAATAAATATAATAAAAAGTCCTCTAATTCTCTACATATTTCTGATAGCTGATATTTACATATTTTAAAGTTTGTAAAGCACTTTATATACATAATCTCATATGATCCCACAACAAATAACCTTTTAATGTGGGTACTGCAGATATTATTAATCTAATTTTACAGGTGGAGGAATTAGGACTCCAAAGTTAAATGATCTGACCAAGGTTATACAGCTAGAAAGTGTAAACTGCAAGATTTGAACCTAGATCTTCTTGATTGTGAGGCCAGTACTGTTTTCACCGTATGCTGCTTCTTAATCTTTGTATTTATACATCTGAGGTGCACACATGTTTTGACCTAAATTATCCAGGTGATTGCTGTAGGTCCTTTCTCCTTTGTCAATAACCTGCAAGCTTGCCTTCTTAGATTAGGAATATTCTAAATTACTTGAGCAAAATTGAAACTCTTCTTTAGTTTGAAAATTTAATTAATTAACAATGTACATAGATATGTACATAAGCATTTTTAAGGTTTGCAAAGTGCTTAAAAATATAATATTTCATTTAATTCTCACAATACCCCTGTAAGGTAGGTACTGTTATTATTCCTGTTTTATAACTGTTGACCAGAACTTAGCAACTAAGTGATTTGCTGTGGATAACAGAGTTAGTAATTGTCAAAGGTAGGCTTCCAGTCTGAGCCTTTGGGATGCCCACTCTGCACCAGTTTAGCAATGGGTTTCAAACATTTTGGTCTCAGAATCCCTTTACCCTCTTAAAATTATTGAGGACACCAAAGAGCTTTTGATGTGTGTGTGTGTGTGTGTGTGTGTGTGCATGCACATGTGTGTGTACATTATTATATAATACATATGATGATATTTATCACCCTAGAAATTAAAATGGATCCATTTCAAAATATTTTTTCATTAAAAAATAACCTATTTTAGCATAAACATTTTATGAAAAATAATTATCTTTTCAAACAGGGAAAATTTAGTGAGAAAAGTGACATTGTTTTATTTATTTTTGCAAAACTTTAATATCTGGCTTAATAAGAGAGTTCTCTTCTCAAATCTGCTTCATTCAATCTGTTGTGATATTTTTTTTGGTTGAAGTGTATGAAAAAAATCTGGCCTCATAGAGCCATGTACTTGGAAAAGGAAGGAGTATTTTAATGGGCAAATAACATATTATTGTTATGAAAAATTTTCATCTTAGAGACCCCCTAGAGATCCATGATCACACTTTTAGAATTGTTGTTGTCACTTTGGTTTTAGATATAAATTTCAGGAAAGAAGGAACTGTCTCATGTTCTTTGCACCATATACCCATCACATTAGTAATTTAAGGATTTGTTGTTTTTTAGTTGTTTCAGTCTCATCTGACTCTTTGTACAGTGATCCAAGTCAATCCCAAAGGACTAATGATGAAGCATACTATATACCTCTAAAGACAGAACTGATTTGGATTGAATACAAACTGAAGCATGCTATTTTTCACTTTCATTTTTTTTTATTTGAGTCTTCTTATACAAAATGAATAATATGGAAATGTTTTATATAATTGCAAAAAGAAAAGAGAAGATGAGCCTGACTTCAGGCCTAGCACTCCATCCACTGTGCCACCTAGCTATGGATTGATTAGACTTATGCAAAAATTGTTTATACTCAGAAGATAAACATGCTGAAACACTTGTCTAGAGTTTTTTTCTTTTTGGAGGGCAGTTGGGGTTAAGTGACTTGCCCAAAGTCATACGGCTAGTAAGTGTGTCAAGTATCTGAGGGCGGATTTGAACTCAGGCCCTCCTGACTTCAGGGCTGGTGCTCTATTCACTGTGCCACCTAGCCGCCCTTTGTCTAGAGTTTTTTGAACCCATATTTATATTTTAGGAGGATTGCCGTCCTCCACAAAAATTGATATTTCTGAAATACAGTTCTGACACTCTCTCTTTACTAAAAAATATTCCATGGCTTCTTCTTGCATTTAGGATAAAATTCAGAATCCTCAGCGTAGCATTTGAAACCTTCCACGATCTGGCTCTCACCTACCTATTTCATATGACTTCCCTTTGGATATACTCTCTTCCAGTCCTACTAGCTGCCTGTACATTTCCTGTACATGACATTTCATCAGTCTCCTCCATGCCATTTCACAAGTGGTCCCTTAAGTTTAATTTATATTACCTCCTTAAACCTCAGAAAAACCCTAGTTCTTTCCAAGCCATTGCTTAGTGAGTTGCCTTCTATATTTCCTACTTACCCCCAGTTATTAGCACTTTCTCTTTGAATTACTTTGTATCTACTTTGTATTTACATGTATACTTGTATTCTCTCCTCTCTCTCCCAGGGAAGACTGTTTTAAGTTCCTTGAGAGCCAGTACTGTTTCCTTTTTGTTTTTAATCTCCAGGCCTAGCAGTATCTTGCACATAGAAGTACTTAAATAAATGCTTGTTGAATTTTATAGAATTTATGACCTTGGGCAAGACACTTGATCTCTCTAGGTCTTGGGTTTTTTTTTTCTTCTCTTCTATAAAATAAGGAGATTGGGTCAGATCAGCCTTTCCCAAACAAATTTGTCCACAGGTAACTTTCAGCCAAGAAAAAGGTGTCTAAACAATTACTGGGATTAATTCCAGTTACCTTTGACTTCCTCTTTTGAAACTCCCATAATCATGCTTAAATGACTTTGGGTCCAGGGATTCTGTATCAATATCCACTTAACATTATGAGCTGAAGTTGATCTCTTTTTGTCAAATGAATACAAGAATTTGCAATATCAGAAACTTGAGTTCTGATAAGACTTGGCAATTCCTATGTGTTATATTCGTGCTAGTGATAGCCATCCTTGCTTATTGTCCTCATTGGAGGAAATTAGAAATGTGAGTAATTGGAGAGTACAATTACAGGACTCTTCCAACTATTCTCAAGAATTAGAGGGGGAGATGTTGTAGATAGGGGACCAGTGTAAATTCAGGGAAGTAGTACAGTAACTTAAATAACATCAGTGAAGCAACTTAAAAACAGCAATAACCAATTTTCCCATTAATCTAACAGTTTTCTCAAGAGAAATGATTATACTTCCTACATTCAATGATGCTTTGATCTCAGAGCCATTTTGATGTTCTTTCCAGAGATGTAGGTTGCAACCCATCCCATGCTCATACTTAGCATGAGAGGATCATAAACTTCATAGGTCATCTAGTCCAAACTCTTCCTCATCTTTATAAATTAGGAAACTAAGGCTTAGAGAGATGGAGTGATGAATCCAACATCATCCACAGAGTAAGTGGCAGATAGAGGATGTGACCTCAACCCCTAAGACTACTATGCACTATTCTCTCAACTGTGCTCCCTCTCATGTTCTACCATAAGTTCACCACAGGAGGTCTGCTTTCTTGGAATGTGGAGTACTAGAGTCCTTTGTTGATTTTTTTTTTTCTCCTAATATTACAAGAATACCATGGAGCACTTGGGCTATCCCTTTCCTCACTCATCTTTGGTACCTGACCATCCCATCTTATTTTTCTGTTACAGATTGCCTTTATGACATCTTTTAGTGTTGTTTTTTGAAGTTCCTCATTTGTTATAGCTTGCAGCTTACTTGTACAGGGCACCTCTCTACTGCTCATTATTTGATCATAATATTTAGCTGTTAAGAGATTGTGTTCCATCTTTTACAGCCATTATTACACTGGTAGAATATTGGTATTTAAAAAGTGGACTTGTTTTTCTGGGTGAAATTTGGGTTGATTAAAGAAACTTTACAATTCAATCTACCCTCTTCTTTAATTCTTGGCCCAACATGTCATACATTCTGTCCTAGATGTGTGTGTGTACACATAAACACATGCACACACAGATGAACAAGCTCCATAGGTTGTTTATCTAGTTGCATATTATAAAATCTGGACATTCTTCCTCTACTTATTTTTTTCTATATGGATGGTTAGGGGAAACTTAGTGTTTACAAGTCTCTTTCAGTTGGCTTTAAAATGTTCTGGGCTTAATAAGTGATGTCATCTGTAAAACCTCATAGAGAATACCTTCTTCCACTTGGGCTCTTGGCTGTATCTCCCTCCTCCATGACAGTGGCCAGGACTTTGACAAGTGTACCCCTCGCTGTTTTATATCTCATCTAGTGTTAGTTATTTTTGCTTTTATAACTATTAAGGAATTTTTAATGATTTTAATTTGAGGATAGGAGGCAACTTGTTGGAAAAGAGCCCTCAAGTGATGTTTTGCCCTAATGAAGCAAGTGCCTTTTTATAATCAGGATCATAGATTTGGAATTTTAAGGAGTTTAAAGTCAGTCTAGTCCAACTTTCTCATGTTATAGATAGAAATTGAGTTCAGAGAAGTTAAGTGACTTGGCCAGGCTTGCACAAATAACCAGGAGATTTTGAAGATAACATGTGTTCCTCACATGAAGTTCATCATTCTGTCTTCTATACCAGGTTCCCCAATGTTATGGTAAAGATGTGGTGTTTTGTGTGGAGTATCACTTCCAAAATCCTATCTATTCCCAATGTATACCCTCTTTGAGCATGTCTTTGATGTGTGTGTAGATGAGGCTCGCAAAAAATTTTGTATAGAGGAAACATAGTTAAATAGGTCTTTGGTTGATGTTTTTCTGCATCACCTTTTTTTTGGGGGGGGTGGTATTAATAAGTAGTAAGGTCTGAGATTTTTTTTCCTCACTTTTTTGTACTTTAGATACATTCAGTGCCATCACAATTGTGATGCTTCTAGCATGGATTTTCTCAGCATATACTGCCTGGTTTAATCCACCTGGCTTTTCGTGTTTTTTCTCATTAAGGCCAGTTTCTTCCTCTTCTAAACACAATTGGGACTGTAATGTTAAGAGTTCATGATAGTAAAAACAATTTATTATAAAATCTTTATAACTCTTCTCCTTTTTTTTTTTTTTTCCAATTTGTTGTCTTGTTTTCATCCTTAGATTCCCAGGAGATGACTTTACTTAGTTGGGTCTCTTGCCAAGCTTTTTTATAAACTGCTGCGCTGCTTCTGTCTGCTTTATAAAATGATGTTTCTTATAACTTCCGTCAGCCTTCTTTGTAAGATTTTGCAAATTAGTTTATATTCTAAATCAGTGTTGTCTTTGGTTGTTATCTCTTTTTGGCAACTAAGTCAAGGATTTGCTGACTAAGATGCTTTATGGGCTGATTTGTTTTTTCTTGTTATGGCAAATGATTTACATTGTCAAAACTTAAAAGAAAATTATAGTGCAGTGTCATTTCTGTTATCAGCTACCCATTTTTCATTATTAGTAACTTGTCTAAATAGGTAAAGGTTGAGTTGTTTCAGTTGCATATAATCTTTTTTTTCCTAGCTTTATGCCAATTTTGATATTTGTTTGACTGTACTCAGCTGATTCAGGGGACACCTCCCTCATTCAGAATGTGTTTTTTCCTGTTTGTTAAAATATAATCATTTTCACTTTTTTTGTGGGGTCATTGACCATATCTGGTAACTACTGACTATTTTTTCAAATAAAGTAATCATAATGTCAAGACTTTACATATACTTTACATTCAGCTTTTTAACCTTTCTTATTTCTTATTCCTAATCCATATCTTCCACCATCCTTAATTGATTTCTAATTATCCTTAACAATACTTACTTTTTTTTTTTTGATCGGAGGAGGCAGGGCAGTTAGGGTTAAGTGACTTGCCTAGGGTCACACAGCTAGCAAGTGTTAAGTGTCTGAGGGCGGATTTGAACTTAGGTCCTCCTGATTCCAGGGCCAGTGCGCTATTCACTGTGCCACCTACCTGCCACAATGCTACTTACTTTTAAATTGAAGTTATGATGTGTTAAAATTTATATTGATTTAATTTGGAGGATCTTTTTATGTTTTTGATAATGATTTCTCTATCTTGCTGCTAATGTTGGTACATAAAC
This sequence comes from Pseudochirops corinnae, assembly GCA_028646515.1. Taxonomy (NCBI): domain Eukaryota; kingdom Metazoa; phylum Chordata; class Mammalia; order Diprotodontia; family Pseudocheiridae; genus Pseudochirops; species Pseudochirops corinnae. The sequence continues at coordinate 200,588,975 of CM053586.1, forward strand.
TGCAGTTACTTTCATGATAGTCTTTTTTGCAAATACTTATCATTAGCATTGTAATATGTGATAATCATATATCAGGAAATTGATTTTTATAGCTTTTGGACATATGATAAAGCCAACTCTTTCTTTTTAAAAAATATTATTTATTTTTAACATTTCATTTAAAAGAGTTTTGAATTCTCTCCCTTCCCCCTTTGCCTACCACACCCACTGAGAAAGCAAGAAATGCAATATCAGTTATATATGTGATGTCTTGCAAAACATTTGCATATTAGCCATGTTGCAAAAAACAAAGAAAGAAAAATAAAGTAAAAAGGTTATGTTTCAGTTTGCATTCAAACTTTACCAGCTCTCTCTCTCTGGTGGATAATATTTTTTTCTTTTTTGGTTATAAGTCCTTCGACACTATCTTGGATCATTGCATTGTTCAGATTAGCCAAGTCACTTGATATTCGTTTGACTGTACTCAGCTGATCATCATTGTACAAAATTGCTGTTGTTGTGTACAGTGTTTTCCTGGTTCAGCTTACCTCACCTTGCATCAGATCATAGAAATCTTACTAGCTTTTTCTGAAACCATCCAGTTCATCATTTCTTATTGTACAATCATGTTCAATCATAATCATATACCACCACTTGTTCCGCCAATCCCCAATTAATGGATGGATATCTCCTCAATTTCCAGTTCTTTGCCACCACAAAAAGAGCTGCTATAAATATTTTTGTACATATAGTCCTTTTCCTTTTGATTTCTTTAGTGTACAGAACTAGTAGTGGTATTGCTGGGTCAAAGGGTTCGTACTCTTTTTAATAGCCCTTAGGGCATAATTGCAAATTGTTCTTCAGAATAGTTGGACCAGTTCACAATAATACCAACAGTGCCTTAGTATTCCAATTTTTCCATATCCCCTCCAACATTTGTCATTTTCCTTTTCTGTTATGTTAGCCAATCTGATAGATATAAAGTGGTACCTTAGAGTTTTTTGAATTTGTGAAAAACTAGTGATTTAGAGCATTTTTTTCATATGACTATTCATAGCTTTGATTTCTTTTTCTTTTTCTTTTTTTTTTTAATTTCTTTTTCTGAAAACTGCTGATTCATATCTTTTTGACCATTTATCAACTAGGTAATAACTCTTATGTGTATATATTTGAGAAACAAGGTCTTTATCAGAGAAACTTGCTGTAAAAATTTTTCCCTCAATTTCCTCCTTTTCTTCTAATCTTGGCTGCATTGATTTTGTTTGTGCAAAAAAAAAACTTTAAAAAATTTATTGTAATGAAAATTATCCATTTTACTTCCTGTAATTAATTTTTCTTTTATATGACAGGTAAAATTTCCCATGCTTCCCTAATTCACCTCTGGTATTACTCTTTATGTCTAAATTATGTACTCATTTTAACCTTATCTTGGTATATGGTATGAGATATTGGTCTATACCTAATTTCTACTTAACTGCTTTCCAGTTTTTCCAGCAATTTTTGTCAAGTAGTGAGTTCTTGTCCCAAAAGCTCCCCTCCTAGATCATTGCCTTGTCGTGGCGGAGAGGCTTGCGTAGCTCTGTGAAACTGAGCTATGCTGTGCAGGGTTACCCGATGGACAGGTCATAGTGGAGAGTTCAGAGAAAAGGTGATCCATTGGTGATCATTATTGCATAGGAAAAAGCTACCAGAACATCCCAAAGAAAAAGAAGAGCAAGAAAGCAAATTGACTGTCAGATGAGACTTTACAAATAGCTGAGGAAAGAAGGAAAGTGAAAGGAAGAGGAGAAAGGGAAAATATACCCAGTTGAATGCAGAATCACAGAGAATAGCAAGAAGAGATAAGAAGGTTTCTTAAATGAGCAAAGTAGAGAAATGAAGGAAGTAATAGAATAGGAAAGACAAATATCTTCAAGAAAATCAGCTATATCAAGGGACTATTCCACGCAAAAATGGGTATGATAAAAGACAAAAATGGTAGGGACTTAACAGAAGTTGAAGAGGTATCAGGAATATACAGAATATGCTATATACTATACAAAAAAGATCTTAATATCACTGATAACTACCAGTGTGGTTACTGATCTAGAGCCAGACATCCTGAAGATTGAAGTCAAGTGGGCCTTAGGAAGCATTGCTAACAGTAAGGCTAGTGGAAGTGATGGAATTGTTACTGAAGTATTTAAAATTCTAGAAGATGATGCTGTTAAAGTGCTGTTCTCAATATCCAAGCAAATTTGGGAAACTCAGCAGTGGCTGCTGGATTAGAAAAGATCAGTTTATGTCCCAATCCTAAAGAAGGACAGTGCCAGAGAATGTTCTAATTACTAAACAGTTGCACTCATTTCACATACCAGCAAGGTTATGCTTAAGATTTTGCAAGCTAGGATTCAGCAATATGTGAACTGAGAATTAACCAGAAGTATAGGCTGAATTTTGAAGAGACAGAAGAATTAGAGACCGAATTGCCAACATTCAGTTCCAGAAACAAACAAACATTTATTTCTGCTTCATTGACTACACTAAAAATTTTGGTTATGTATATCATGACAAAGTGTGGCAAGTCCTGAAAGAGATGGAAGTACCAGATCATCTTACTTGCCTCCTGAGGAAGTAGTACTTGGGTCAAGAAGTAATAGTTAGAACCAAACATAGAACAACTGATTGGTTTAAAATTTGAGAAGGAGTATGGTAAGGCCATATATTGTCACTTTATTTAATTTACATGTGGAGTACATCATGTGAAATTCCAGGCTAGACAAATCAAAAGCCAGAATTAAGGTTTCCAGGAGAAATAGCAGCAATTCCAGATAAACAAATAATACTGCTCTGATGGCAGACAGTGAAGAGGAATTAAGAAGCCTCTTGGTGAGAATGAAAAAGGAGAGTGCAAAAGCTGGCTTGAAGCTTAACCTTAAAAAAAAAAACAACTAAGATCATGACAACTGATCCCATCACTTCCTGGCAATTAGAGAAGAAATGGAAACAGTGTTGGATTTTTTATTCTTGGACTCAGAGGTCACTGTAGTTGGAAACTGTGTAGCCATGAAATTAAAAGATACTTGGTCCTTGGAAGGAAAGCTCTCGCAAATCTAAGCAGCAAAGATATCATCTTTCCGACAAAGGTCCATGTTGTCAAAGCTGTGGTTTTTTTCCAGTATTAATGTATGGGTGTGAGATTTGGACTATATGAAAAACTGGGTAAACAGAATTGTCCCTTGAATAGCAAGGAGATCAAATTAGTCAATACTTAGAGAAGTTAATTCAGACTATTCATTGGAAGGATAAATACTGAAGCTGAAGCTTAAGTACTTTGGCTACATAATGAAGAAATAGGACTTATTTGAAAAGACCCTAATGTTGGGAATGATTGAAGGCAAAAGGAGAAGGGGACAGTAGATGATAAGATGAAGAGATTGTGTCATGGAAGCAATGAACATGAGCTTAGACAGACTTTGGGAGATAGTGAAGGACAGAAGGGCTTAGCATGTGATGGACCATAGGGTCCTGAAGAGTTGGATATGACTGAACGAATGAACAAGAGGTCCCAAAAGCTTGGATATTTAAATTTATCAAAAACTAGATTACTGTGGTCGTTTACTACTATGTCTCATACCTAATCTATTCCACTGATCTACCTTTCTATTTCTTTTTTTTTTTTTTTTTTGGTCTTTTTGGAGGGGGCAAGAAGGGCAATTGGGGTTAAGTAACTTGCCCAAGGTTGCAGGGCTAGTAAGTGTTAAATGTCTGAGGTCAGATTTGAACTTAGGTCCTCCTGACTCGAGGGCAGGTACTTTATTCATTGTGCCACCTTTCTATTTCTATTCTATTTCTTAGTCAATACCAGACTGTTTTTATGAGTACTGCTTTGTAATACAGTTTGAAATCTGGTAGTGCTAAGCTGCCTTCACTCACATTCTTTTTTATTAATATTTTTGAACTTTTTTTCCGGATGAATTTTCTTACCATTTTTTCTCACTCTGTAAAATAAATTTGGGTAGTTTGATTGGTATGGTACTAAATAATGAGTAAATTAATTTTGGTAAAATTATTATTTTTATTATATTGGCTTGGCTTACTCATGAGCAAGTCGTATTTCTCTGGTTGTTTAGATCTGTCTTTATTTGTGTGAAAAGTGTTTTATAATTATGTTCGTATAGTTCCCGTGTTTGTCTTGTCAGGTAGACTCCCATATATGTTGTATTATGTGCAGTTATTTTATTTTTATTTTTTTAAAAATTAAATTGATTTATTTACTGTTAGTTTACAACATTTAGTTCCACAGTCCCTTGAGTTTCATATTTTTCTCCCCTTCTCCCCCATCATGGCAGCATACACTTGAATATAGGATCTATGAATGTCTTCACATTAATCATTACTCAAGTTGTAAAGAAGGATTATAACTGATGGAATGATCACTGGGAGAGAGGTAACAAAACAAAACAAGAAAAAGAAACAGAGCAAGTAGTTTGTTTCAATCTGCATTCAGACTCTGCATCTCTTTCTCTGGATGCGGATATCTCTTTCAATCATGAGTCTTTTGGAGTTGTTTTATAACCTTACATTGCTGAAAGGAGCCCAGTCTATTGAAGTTAGTTGTCACACATATGTTGTGTCTGTGATTATGTACAAATTTCTCCTGATTCTGCTCTTTTTGCTCAGCATCAGTTTATATGAGTCTCTCCAGGTTATTATGAAGTCTATCTGCAGTTATTTTAAATGGTATTTCTCTTCCTCTTACTTTTGAAATTTATTGGTAATGTGTAGAAATGCTGATGATTTATGTGGACTTTTTTTATATCCTGCAACTTTACTTAAGTTGTTACTTATTTCAACTAGTGTTTCTAGTTGATTCTCTGGCATTGTCTAATTTATCATATCATTTACAGGGTGATAGTTTAGTTTCCTTATTGCCTATTCTAATTCCTTCAATTTCTTTTTATTATCTTTTTACTGTAGCTAGCAGTTCTGGTACAATATTGAATAATAGTTGTGATAATGGACAACTTTGTTTAACCCCTGATCTTATAGGGAAGGCTTCTTTTGGCTTATCCCCATTACAGATAATGCTTGCTGATGGTTTTAGATAGATACAGTTTACCATTTTAAGAAAAGTTGTATTTATTTGTATGCTATTTTAAAAGAATAGTAATGAGTGTTGTATTTTATTAAAAGCCCTTTCTGCATCTGTTGAGATAATCATATGATTTCTCTTGATTTTGTTATCAGTGTGGTCAGTTATACTGATAGTTTTCCAAATACTGAACCAACCCTGCATTCCTGGTATAAATCCCAGCTAGTCATAGTGTATGATCCTGGTGATATATTGCTGTAATCTCCTAGCTACTATTTTAGCATTTTTGCATCAGTATTCATTAGGGAAATTAGTCTATAATTTTCTTACTCTGTTTTTGCTCTTCCTGGTTTTGGTGCCAGAACTGTGTTTGTGTCATAAAAGAAATTTGATAGGACTCTTTCTTTGCCTATTTTTCCAAATGCCTTATATGGTACTGGAATTAATTGCTCTTTAAATGTTTGTTAGAATGCACTTGTGAATCCATCTGGTCCTGAGAATTCTTTTTTAGGGAGCTCATTGATGACTTGTTCAATTTCTTTTTCTAAAATAGGGCTATTTAAGTATTCTGTTTCCTCTAATGTTAATCTGGGCAATTTATACTTTGTAAATACTCATCTATTTCTCTTAAGTTGTTAGATTTATTGGTATAGAATTGGGCAGAATAGCTTTAATAATTGCTTTAATTTAATCTTTATTGGTGGTATATTCATCCTTTTTCATTTTTGATACTGGCAATTTGGTTTCTTCTTTTTAAAATCAAATTATCCTAAATGGTTTATCTATTTTATTGTTGTTTTCATAAAAAGAGTTCCTACTTTTATTTATTAATTCAGTGATTTATTGTTTTTTACTTTCAGTTCTATTAATCTTTCCTTTGATTTTCAGGATTTACATTTTGATGTTTCATTAAAGATTTTAAATTTGTTCTTTTTCTAATTCTAATTCTTTTTTTAATTGCGTGACTAATTCATTGATCTACTTTTTCTCTGTTTTGATGGAAGCACTTAGACATAAATCTTCTTCTAAACACAGCATTGGCTTCATTTCACAAATTTTGGTGTGTTGTCTTGTTATTCTCTTTAATGAAATTGATTCTTTTTATGATTTCTTCTTTAACCCACTCATTCTATAGTATTAGATTTAGTTTACAGTTAATTTTTAATTTCTGTTTCCACAGCCCTTTATTGAATATAATTTTGGTTTGAAAAGGAGGCATTTAATATTTCTACTTTACTGCATTTGTTTGTGAGGTTTGTATGTCCTAGTACATGGTTATGTTTTGTGATAGTGCCATGAACAAGCTGAGAAAATAGTTTACTCCTTTCTTTTCCCATTCAGTTTTCTTCAGAGGTCTGTTATATCTATCTTTTTTAAAATTCTATTTATCTCCTTAACTTCTTTTTTATTTATTCTATAGTTTGATTTATCTAGTTCTGATAGGGGAAAGTTGAGGTTCCCCCACTAGTGTAGTTTAGCTGTCTGTTTCTGCCTGTAACTCATTTGATGTTTACTTTAAGAATTGGATGCTATGCCATTTGATATGTATATGTTTCATGTTGATATTTCTTCATTGTGTTTTTTTTAAAACATAGTACAGTTTCCCTGTTTATGTTTTAAAATTAGGTCTATATTTGCCTTAACTTAATTTGATAGCAAGATTGCTGTTGCTGCTTTTTTTCTTTTTAAACTTTAGCTGCAGGACAATAGATTCTACTCTATTCTCTTAGTTTAACTCTGTGTGTTTTTCTGTTTCAAGTGTGTTTCTTGTAAACAGCATATTATTGGATTCTGATTTCTGATCTATTCAGCTATTTGCTTCCATTTTATGGATGAGTTCATCCCATTCTCATTCACAGTTAGGATTGCTAGCTGTGTATTTTCCTCCATTATATTTTTTCCCCTGTGTAGTCTGCTGTCTCTTTTTTTGCCCTTTCACTTCTCAGAAGTCTGTTTTGCTTCTGACCACTGCCTACTTTAATTCACCTTCCTGTTTATTCTCCATCCTTTCTCTTATCCTCTTCCCCTCCTACCTCCCTGTTTGGTAAGATAGATTTTATATTCCAACTGAGTGTGTAGATTATTCTCACTCTGAATCAGTTCAGAAAATGAGCTTCAGGTGTTGTCTAACACTACCCCCATCTCCTTTTACACTCCAGTGTAAAAGTTCTTCCTTGTGTGACTCTTGCATGAGGTAATTTTCCCAATTCTTATGCTCCTTTCTCCCTTCTCCCAAGTGTATCTCTCTTTCTCACCCCTTGATTTTTTTTTTTTAGATCATCCCATTATCTTCAACTCACACTTGTTCCCTCTGTCTATGCATACTCCTCCTAACTGCCATAATAATGATAAAGTTCTTAGTAGTTATTTGTATCATGGTATAGGAATATAAATAGATTAACCATATTAAGACCCTGAAGATTTCTGTTTCATGTTTACATATTTGTGCTTCTCTTGAGTCTTGTGTTTTAATGTCAGATTTTCTGTTCAGCTCTGATCTTTCATCAGGAATATTTGAAAGTCCTCCATTTCATTAAATGTTCATTTTTTTCCTCTTGAAGGATTATACTTGGTTTTGCTGGGTCAGTTATTCTTGGTTGTAACCCTCGGTTCTTTGCTTCCTGGAATATCATATTTCAAGCTTTCTGCTTCTTTAATGTGAAAACTGCTAAATCTTTTGTGATCATGGTTGTGGCTCCATGATATTTGAATTGTTTCTTTCTGGGTGTTTGCTATATTTTCTCCTTGAATTGGTAGCTCTGGAATTTGGCTATAATATTTCTGGAAGTTTTCCTTTTGGGATCTCTTTCAGGGGGGTGATTGATATATATTTTTTCCATTCCATTACTCTCTGGTTCTAGGATATCAGGGCAGTTTTCCTTGATAAATTCTTGAAAGGTAATATCTAGGCTCCTTTTGGGGGGGAGGGGGTGTTGAGAGGTCATGGCTGTCAGGTAGTTCAGTAATTCTTAAATAATCCTTCCTCCATCTATTTTCCAGGTCAGTTTTTTTTTCCAATGGGATAGTTCACATTTTCTTTTTCATTCTTTTGACTTTGATTGTGTCTTGATGTCTCATGGAGTCATTAGGTTTTACTTGCCCAATTTTCATATTTAAGAAATTATTTTCATCAGTGAGTTTTTATACCTCTTTTTCCATTTGGTCATTTCTGCTTTTTTAAGGAATTCTTTTCGTCAGTGAATTTTTTTTTACCCTTTTTCCCTCTGACCAATTCTGCTTTTTAAGTAGTTGTTCTCTTCAGTGAATTTTTTGTCACTGATCTCTTGGCCTGTGCTCTGGTTTTTACCCAGGCAGGGACCTTGTTCTCCTGCAGCAACAGTGCTAGCATTCCTCTTAACCCTGGAATTGTGACTAGGTCCCCTGCTTTCCTGTGCTTGTAAATAAATGCTGGTGCTCAGAGGAGGAGGAACTGAGTAGCTGACCTCTAAGGTCAGCTAATACAACTTATTTTTCAAAACAGGAAACTTGATACCTGGGGAGGAGGTTAAGTAACTTGCCCAGGGTCACACAGGTATAAGTGGCAGAGATAGATTTGAACCCAGCTTGCCAACACCAGAGCCAGCGTGCTATACATTGCCTCCCTTAAAATACAAAAATATGGAATAATACAGGAGAGAGAAGGTGCATTTATACTATCTAAATGGGCCATCAAAAATAAATTTTAACTGTTCAACTCTCTCCCTCCCTCAAATGTTTGAGTCACAGCAGGAATGAGAGGCAGCATGGCACCATGGGCAAAGAGCTAACCTGGGTGAGTTCCAGTCTTGCCTCTCATACATACTGGCTTTGTGACCCTGGACAAGTCCCTTTTGCTCTCAGTGCTCTAGGCAACTCTCTCAAACTGTTTATAAGGGTGCCCACCTGATTTAGTTCCCTATGCCAGTGACATCAGTCCTAGTTCTAGTCCTTCCCATTCCAAGCAACAACCAACACTGACTCATTTGAACTTCAGCTTCTTTCCTTTCAGTTCAGTATTTCCTGGAGGTGCCAGAAAACAGTGAAATAGACAAGTGTGTCAGAAATTTAAACTTAAAATTGAAAAGGGCCACTTTGTTATCTCAGTATACCTTATGTCCATAAAAGGAGGAGTGCTAGAGAAGATATTTCTAAAACTGTGTGACTAGAAAGTAACATTTCCCCTCAGATTTGGATTCCTGTTCATCCTTCAATGAAATAACAAACTTTGCAAATCTTCAGTTCTCAAGACTTCAGTATATGTGCATAAAATGGCCACCCCATCTATCTATAAATGTGGACAAAGAAAAATAGAAAACAAATTAGCAAAAGCAAAAATTTAAAAACATTTGTTGAAGTTAAAATCTTTTGTTAGTCATGGAGCTAGCGGTGGGTGCCTACCCCACTACCTGCTTGTGTGCCAATATAGAAACTTAAAGTTCTACTAGATTTCAGGTGCTAGGATTCTTTTGGCACAGTATTATATCAGTTAGATCATCGTCCCAGGATCTCACACTTATCACATAAATATCCAAGTTAAAGTTTACAGATAATGTAAAAACTGATTCTAAGCAGCTCTCTTTGTGGTTGCAAAAAACTAGAAATATAGGAGATGACCATCAGTTGGGGAATGGCTGAACAAGCTATGGTATATGAATGTAATGGAATACTATTGTGCTATAAGAAATGGGAAGGAGATGGACTTCATAATTACCTGGAGAGGCTTATACAAATTGATGCTAAGTGAGAAGAGCAGAACCAGGAAAAACTTGTACACAATCACAGACACATCGTACATATGATGACCAACCTTGATAA
>CM053586.1:200599321-200636245 GCA_028646515.1 Pseudochirops corinnae
AACTGGACTATCCTCAACAACGCACAGCTAAAAGACAACTCTACAAGCCTCTGGATGGAAGGAGGTATCTTAACTCAGAGAAAGATATAGAAAGACTATAGTTTAAATGGAGACTGAAGCAAAACATGCTGTCGTTCTTTTTCATGTCTGGTTTTGCTTTTTTTCCCCAGCTATCACTCATTGGTTACAACCCTTCTATATAACCAAACTATTGTACGGTGTGAAAGTATTTGCAGATCCTATACATGATTGCACTGCCATCAAGGCTGGGGAACAGGGAGGGAAGAAAATCTGAAACTCAAGTGATTGTGGAACTGAATCTTGTAAACTAAAAGTAAATAAACAAGTCATTCAAAAAAAAAAGAAATGAATGTTGAAAACTAAAAGAAATGAATGTTGAAAACTAAAAATAAATAAATAAAAGATTTAAAACAACAAAAAAAATAAACCTGATTCTAAAAAGCTCCATTTCCTTTCTTCTGTGCTATTACTTTTCTTACAAAAGCAGAAGGAAGTCACACAAAACTGAGAGACATTTTGCATTTTTTTTCTGTTTCATTGGTTTCCATGACCAATGACTACATTACTAAGTGGCCAACCTACTTGAAAGCAGTCTCTTAGCATGATTCTATTTTAAGCCTTTTGAGCATGATAGAACTATCGTTAGAGCTTAAACTCCACTACAGTAGCTTTAGAGAATCCACGGTTACCTCCATGCCATAATGACACATTGGAGTAGTAATTTCTCAAAAGGTACAATTAACCCATTTTAGGAGGACCTGTGTTTGAAGGCAATCTGGGCATCTCTAAAGGTGTCAAACATTTAGCTGATCTCCCTTCTCTAGAAAGATAGTTTATTAAACATTTTCAAGAAATAGGTACATGTTGTAGAATTTTAGATTGTTTGTAAATAATGGGATATAAATGTTAAGAAAATATAAATAAAATACTTTAGTAACAAAAAAAATTATATTTTACATATAGAGGTTTAGTTTTGCAAAGCACTTTACATATATTATTGCATTTTATTCTTTCAACAACCCTAGGGATTAGGTGCTGTTATCCCTGTTTACAGATGAAGAAACTGAGGTTAAGTGGTAAGTGACTTACCCATAGTCACACAGCTATTAAATGTGTGAGGCCAGATTTGAACGTTTTCACTCAATTTATGAAAATGAGATTAAGAAATCGCTATTACTGTAGGACATGTTTAAAACTTTCTAGTAGTAGTGACAGATTTATGGTAACTGTATGCATGTTCTTTTCTGGGGCCGTCTGTTTTCGGATTAGTAACTTAAATTTGGGAAATGGACATTCAGGTCTAGTGATACATTTGTAGCCAGGTCAGTATTGTGAATGACTCTACGATCTCAGCATCTTTAGCAGTATAATCCAAGCCATTGAGGTAGCTCATAGACCAGATACATGTCCATGTGTTGTTCATTTGTCTTTGGAGTGATTGGAGGAAATTGCTATGGTTCCCGAATTCAATTTTTAAATTACAATATTCTTGGGTTTTTTTGTTAACTTTTAAAATTTATTTTATTTATATTTAGTTTTCAACATTCACTTTTATAAGATTTTGAGTTCCAAATTTTTTCCTCTTCCTTCCCCTCTGCCCTTCCCAAGACAGCCAGTAATCTGATACAGATATACAGGTACAATCATATTAAACATATTTCCACATTCATCATGTTGTGAAAGAAGAATCAGAACAAAAGGGAAAAACAACAAGAAATAAAAAAAGAGAAAATAGTCTGCTACAATCTCCATTCAGTCCCCATTGTTCTTTCTCTGGATGTGGATAACATTTCCATCATGAATCTTTTGGAATGTTCTTAGATCATTGTGTTGCTTAGAAAGAACTAAGTCTGTCAAAGTTGATCCTTACACAATATTGCTATTTCTGTGTACAGTGTTCTGGTTCTGCTCACTTCACTCAGCATCAGTTTGTGTAAGTTTTTCTAAAATCTGCCTGTTCATCATTTCTTATAGAACAATAGTATTCCATTATATTCCTATACCACAGTTTGTTCAACCATTCTCCAATTGATGGGCATCCCCTCAATTTCCAATTCTTTGTCCCCCACAAAGAGAGCTGTTATAAATGTTTTTGTGCAATTAGGTAATTTTCCTTTTTCTTTGATCTCTTTGAGATACAGACCTAGTAGGTATATTGCTGGGTCAAAGGATATGCACAGTTTTATAGCTCTTTGGGCATAGTTGCAAATGGTTTTCCAGAATAGTTGAACCATTTCACAATTCCACCAACAGTACATTAGTGTCCCAAGTCTTTCCATATCCCCTTTAGCATTTGTCATTTTCCTTTTCTGTCATGTTAACCAGTCATATAGGTTTAAGGTGGTACCTCAGAGTTTTTAAAATTTGCATTCTTATAACTCATGATATAGAGCAGTTTTTTCATGACTATTAATAGCTTTGATTTTTTTCTTCTGAAAATTACCTGCTGATATCATTTGACCATTTATCTGCTGGAGAATGTCTCTTTTTTTAGGAACTTGTCTCATTTTGTCTTTATATTTGAAAAATGAGGCCTTTATCAGAGAAACTTGCTGTAAAAATTTCCCCTCATCTTCTATTTTCCTTCTAATTGTAACTACATTAATTTTGCTTGTGCAAAAGCTTTTTAATTTCATGTAATCAAAATTATTTGTTTTATATCCTGTAATTATCTTTATCTCTCGTTTGATTATAAAGTCTTCCCTTATCTGTAGATCTGACAGGTACATTTTTCCATGCTCAAAGGGTGCTAAAAATCACTCTCTTTTTACTTATATACATTAATTTAACTCTAGTTATATTAAAATGGAGGACCCTTATTCATCAGTCAATAAGTTGATATATTACTGGATTGACTGATCAGTGTCAGTAGTGATCACTCATATATGACCTGGAACACAAAGAGATGTTTCAGCAAAATGGAATTTTGGCTCACAGGTTTTCCTTCAGAGGCAAATGATTAGGTTGGCAGAGTTAGTTTCAACATGCTCCCAAAGAGAACAAGAATCATTTCATAGAACACTTACTCATCTTGCTTTGCAATACTTAAAATGATAATAAGCAAAGAGGCCACCAAGATTAGATAATTTTAATTTGTAGGCTAAAATCTCTTGAAGTAAATGAAGTAGAGAAGTTCTATGAAGAATGTGAAAGGCTTTTCCAAGCTATTTGTGTGGCACAGTGGATAGAATGCCAGACTTAGAGTAAGGAAAACCTGAGTTCAAATTCCACTGCAGTCACTTACTAGCTGTGTGACCCTGGACAAGTTACTTAACCCTAGTTGTCTCAGTTTTCCTCATCTGTACTGGAGTTGGAGAAGGAAATGGCAAACCACCCTACCTTCTTTTCTAAGAAAACCCAAAAGGGGTCACAGAGAGTTAGACATGACAGAAATGACTGAACAACAAAATGCATACATACTCAGTGACTTAAAGACTTAAATACAAAAGTAACCATAGTAGAGGACAGAAGAATGCATTGGCCAATATGTTTTGGGAGGCAGCTTTGTACATTAGAAACAATTGGATTTGGAGTCAGAGAACCTAGGCTCCACCACATACCTGTAACTTTGACCAAGGCTCTTCTTATTACTTCCCTGTGCCTCCTCTATAAAATGAAGAGGTTGAACTAGAAGCTCTTGAACTTCCATTTCAGCTCTAAATCTGTGATCTTAAACCAGCATATGAAAGGTGCCAAGACTATTTAGAAGTTTCTAGTCAGTATTTTATAAATATTGTGTTTCAACAAGAAAGTTGGGAAGGTACTGGTCAAAGGAAGGACCAACAAACACCATAACAAAAAAGAAATTGACTGTATCCTAACAGAAAGGAAATGATTTGGTACCAGTGAGGGAGTCCTTTTCATACCAGTTGTTTGTGTACAATTAGCCAATTAGTTTGTCACAGCAGAAGTCAGAATCAACACCAAACTAGAAGGAAAGATAAAAACAAGAAGAAATTACATGCAATGACAACAGTTCTAACCTGATCTGTTCAAGCAGGTTATTGTTACTTTCAAGTAGGAAATAGATAAAACAAAAGATATTGAAACATATAATTACTATTTCTTACTGAAATTTAATTGATATAATTACCACAATAAGGAGACCAAAACAACCCAGAATCCCGCTGAATCAGCAAACACACTTGATCTCTTCCTGACAAATGGAAATACTTAGCAGGGAAGGGGAGATCCAGTTTGGGATATAAACGTTACAGAGAAGAATAGAGATGTAGCATGGTGCGGAACACAGTGCACGCTAGAATTGGAATCAGAGGACTGAGGCGGCTTAGATGTTGGTTCTGCTACTTACCTGCAAAATCTTGAACAAATTTCTTAAGCTTTCAGGGCCTCAGTTTTCCTATCTGTAAATGCTGTCTTTGGGTTAAATGACCTCAGAAGTTTCTGCCAGCATTAGATCTATAATTACAAACAATATCACTTCACAAAAAGTTGAAAATAGTGAAATGGAAAATAAATCAACAAAATCATGATTTTGAGACCTGATTACTCTGAGAATAGTTATAGATGAAACCAGAAGGAGGATGACATCATTGATGACAGTGGAACTACCACAGTTAGATTCTTGATACCTAACTCCTTCTTTTGAGGTCTCAACATACTTTAACAGCAGCCACTATGCTCAATTTGGTGAGCAGGATATTTACTCCTCATTACTTGTTGGGGTTTATATGTCAGGGAAAAATTACGCTTCTTTTTGCACGGAAACAACACCATACACACTTTTTTTTTTTTAATTATTCAACAGTACCTAGAAGTTTGCACATTTTAGATTCACCTGATCCTGTTGGGGATAAAATGTGGCCTCCTTTGGCTTCCAGAGTTATGTTTTAAGTTCCCCAGAGGGCATTATCTCCTAACCCTGTGAGGACCCGTGTTGATGAAGATGAAAAGCATGAAAGCATCTGTAGTCAATGCAGCCTAAGTACTGATTTCAGTCTCTAGGCCAGCAGTTCTCAACCTGTGGGTTATGTTCAATTTGTAACAATGAAAATACATCCTGCATATCAGATATTTACATTACGATTCAGAACAGTAGCAAAATTATAGTTATGAAGTAGCAACGAAAATAATTTTATGGTTGCGGGTCACCACAACATGAGGAACTGTATTAAAGGGTCATGGCATTACGAAGGTTGAGAACCACTGGTCTAGGCCTTTGTACTTGAGGAGGCTTTTCTTCTGGTGTTAACTTCATTTCTCCCACTTTAAGAGTTTCATTTTGGGGTTTTGAAGCATCATTGTTGTGGGGTAAAAAGGGAGCTGGCCTGCCATGTGTTTAGCCTTCTGAATTATCATGACAGCACCCATATGGAGGATGCAGTTACATAGGCTTCACTGAACCCTTTATCTCTCTTGTACTTAGACCTATCTCTAAGGATTTGTAATAAGGCCTTTTGCAAAAGTTCAGAAATGTAACAAGCAAGGAAAAGGTATCATGATAATTTTTTTTTAAATGAACCTGTGATTTCATTGGTATTGGGCTTTCCCAGTAAGGAAATTCTCTTTACCCACCTAGATCACTGTGTTCAACAGTTTATAACTTAGAAAGGGAGTTGGTGAAATGTAAAAAGCATTCTCAACTAACTGGCAGTATAAAACCAGGCCCTGACTTAGATAGAAAGTTGCCTGAGACTCCAAATGCTTAATGACTTGCCCAGGGCC
Organism: Pseudochirops corinnae; assembly: GCA_028646515.1. Taxonomy (NCBI): domain Eukaryota; kingdom Metazoa; phylum Chordata; class Mammalia; order Diprotodontia; family Pseudocheiridae; genus Pseudochirops; species Pseudochirops corinnae. The sequence continues at coordinate 200,605,028 of CM053586.1, forward strand.
ACATGACCATTATGTGACTTGAGGTGGTAGAATTTGAAACTGTTGCCTTGGAGGAGGATACCCTGTGCAGGATACAGATGGAAGAGGGATTCCCTAGAAAAAAGGAAAGAGGTCTTCTCTAGTTGCTCCCTTTTGCAAGTGATATTGTGTTAATTGTAAACAACACTAAAGAGTCTCTCGATGAGATCTTAAACCCCTCAAAAGAGATAGCTCTGTCTCTAGTTAGGAGATAGCTGTAGGGTAGGTACAGATCTATAGCCATATTTCTTTTCTTTGATAGGCATTAGATCATTGCCCAGGTCATGCCCCTATAAGCAATACCAAATATCCAGTGTACTACCCACACTTCTTCAGAAAGAAAGGAAATGAAAAAATTGGTAACACTTCCTCTCCTTATTCCATTTTTTTTTAAGGTTCTAGGCTTTTCAAGTCCAATCCCATCAATACTATTTCAAGTCCCAAGAATATTTTAAAGGTTATTCATTCTTCCTTATAAATACGCATTTAAGTATGCAAAGGTCATTTAATGTGTATTTTCTTTCTGAGTATTTGGCTGCTAAGATAGTCTCTTCATTTCATCTTCCTTTTTATTACATTGTTTTAAAATGACTTAAAAATCATTTTAAAAGGAAAAAAAGACGTAACAATCTTCTCTAGCAATATACTTTGGGTGAGATATTTTGTGACTATGAATGATGTAATAATACAATCTCCAAAAGTTCATTATTACATACGACCCAGAGAACATTTGAGAAGTGCCTGGTGGCTGTCATTTTGTTGTAGCATATTACCAGTAAATGAAAAGGAGATGTCCTAGCCATGTAGCACGAGAATCAAATAACAGATGAATAATAGTACCCTGGTATCCATGAAATGTCAAAGCACCTAAAGATATTTGGAAATGAAACTGATGTAAAAACAAAAGATATTACAAATTTAAAAGAAAAAAACCACTAGAATCGATTCTTAACCTTTTTTGTGTCACAGAGCTCTTTGGCACTTTGGGTAATCTTGTGAACCGTTTCTCAGAACAGTGTTTTTAGATGCATAAGATGAAATACATAGTATTCAAAAGGAAACCAATTATATTGAAATAAAGTTACAAAAATATCTTTTAAAACCAGTTTGTGGATCCCAGGATAATATTTGCCATGTGCAGCCGGGCTTTGACAGACTGACTAGTAGCTCCCATTTGCAGAATTCAGGAGAGCCCCTCAGTATCAGGAGTAAACAGAAATCCCTGGGTGCCCTACCTATGACTTCTCTGATGCTGTCACTAAGTGGCACACTCTCTGGTTCTGTGGATTTAAGTCTATCTCTTTTCAAGGAGCTTTCAGTGTAGCAGCAGCAAGTCTCTGCTGAGGAGGTGGTGAAAGATTTGCTCATTGTTATGGACATCAGAAGTTTAACTGTGCAAAATCCCATCTTGAGTTGTAGGTTGGAAAGGTGTCTATACTATGTATCTTACAGCATCCAAAATTAGTGGGTATTGCCATACCTATTGGTATACTAATCTAACCACTACTTGAGAATAGGAAAATAATTTGTATATAATTGTGAGTGTTGTTTTAGGCCCAGTGACTTCCTGATTTTGTTTTGTTTGTTGTTGCTGTCACTTAATCAAGAGCAGATGTGCAAAAAAAAGGAAGAAAAAAATAAAAGAGAATGAAGGACAGTGGGATTACAATGCAGTGTACATAAATTTAAATATATACATATACACACATGTACATACATAGACATACGTACATATGTCATATGTACCTGGGGACATTACACTCTCACATGTAGATAACATACTATTTTTTCCTAGGCCTGTCTCAAGAACCTCCTAGTTCAGTCAAAATCTGACCCCACTTGACCATTTTATTGTTTTTCCTCAGACAGTGAATAAAGGTTGTGTTCTGGTGGTAAACATTTAGTTTTGGTAAAACTAAAAAAACCAAAAACTTTTTGGTTTGGTAAACATTTAGCATTATGCTATATGCTGGGGGAATACAAAATTTTAGGTAAAATTTAGTCCTTAAAGGCTCAGTAGAGGAATAAGACACGAAAACATGTAACTTAAAATGCATAGTTTTATGTACGCATACTAGGTAAATACACCATATATACAACTAGCCTAGATGAAACAGTAAGTCACTCAGAGATAGAACCAAAAGGCAGCATATATACTACCTGGTCAAAACCACCATCATCATCATCTTGAGTACCACTTTCCCCTTAGATCTTGGTGGAGATAGTCCAGGTCCTAAGCCCAAGAGTCCTGAGAAGAAGAAGAGCTGTGATTTTCCTTACAGCCTCAACTTCATAGCCATCACTGAGGGGAAGGGCTCAACCATTTCTGCCACCACCACCAGCAGCAGCCACTCCCCAGCTGTTATTGATGAGCAGCCCCAGAGCAATAAGAATGGTGGTACCTCCTTGGCTACTTCTCCCAGGCTGTCAGGCCCGGAGTAGTGACTTGTTAGATAATAAGCCATTGAAGACTTTTCAGCAGAGAAGGGCTATATAACTGCATTGATGCATATCTGGCATATATATAAATGTATGAGGCATATGTTAGAGAAACCCAGGTGAAGGTGGGGGAAACTGTTAGGCTCTTACAATTAGTGGTAGTAAAAAGGCTTCCATGGGAATAGAGAGAAACTGAGAAATAAATATTTTAGGAGGGTCATTGTATATGAGAAAGAGAATTTAACAAAAATATGTAAGTGATTTTAACTACTAATTTTTTTTAAAGAAGGCATTGTGAAAAGGTGCCTAAATATCAATCCTTTTCATGTTAAATTTCGTATACTTCAGTATCTGTGTTCTCTCAGATGATTACTGCTTGTAAAGTTAAACCAAAAGTCTTGAACACAGAAGTGTGTTGCAGTATGTAGAGCCTTGTGGTCTCAGTGCTGTCTCTGAAATGAGAGATTTTATTTTTGCCAGTAATATTCATTACCAAGTTTCAGACTGAAAAGAACCATTATCTTACCTTAAGAGGTTTGACAGTTGAGGAATTAGATTTAGAACTCACCACTTGAGGTGGGATCTATTCGGTAACCCTGCCCTCTTTGGTTTGCCTCCAGTAATTCATCCTGGTCAGAACAATATTACTTGGTAAGGATGGGGAGGGAAAGCTTTTTTTTATTTTTGGAGGAGGGAAGGCAGGGCAGTTGGAGTTAAGTGACTTGCCCAATGTCACACAGCTAGTAAGTGTTAAGTGTCTGAGACTGGCTTTGAACTCAGGTCCTCCTGCCTCCAGGGTAAGGTGTTCTATTCACTGCACCACCTAGCCACCCAGAAGAGAACGCTTTTGCTCTGGGTTAGTGGTAATTAATGCTTTTGCTTGTTTGCAGTGATAGTGTTTTATTTTGTAGTTGTACTAGAACCCTTTATTCCCACAAAGACAAATTCAGCATTAACAGTGGTAACATGTCTTTTCAAAGTAGAAAGGTCTTTTTGTAATATGCATCCTCTGAAGAAGAGGAAGCAGGGTGCTTTTATGCTAAGGACTTTGTTTATTTGCTATGTTCCTGTTCAATATGAAGTCTCAGGGATGAAGCAGTTTTATCCCCAAAAGATACATATGTACTTGCTTAGTTTGGAAGGGAAAGTATAAGATCCATTTAAAATAGATTTCTATGGTTTCAGGAAAAATTCCCATTCTCAGCGTTTAGAGATAACCTTTTGTTTGTGACTAATGGTAATGTAATTTTATTTTACTGTATACAAGAAAATTTTTGTAGTGCCTTTAAGTTATTTTTACTACAGGTGTAAGGATCTTCATGACTTTAAGAATTATGTGAACTTTTATATTCTAAAATATTTTACAGATTTAGAAGGATTTTTTCTTCATGTTGATAAATTTGGGGAATAGAATTTAATCACTTACATAGAGCTGGTGCTGGGAAGGACCTCAGAAGCCTCCTAGAGCAACGCCCTCATTTTACAGATAAGGAAACTATCCCTAGAGTGGTTGTGATTTAACCCAGAGTCATACAAGAAGTGCCAGAGGTGGGATTTTAATGAAAGTTTTCTGATTCCAGAACCAGTGCACTTTCCACCATACCATACTTATGAATAACTTTGCTATGATTCTGTGCTTTAGATTTAGTTCTTAAGGATTGAGGTATTAGTTTTAAATTAATTCATAAGAAACAGAAACTCTGTATTCAAACCTTGACCATCATGTAGGTTCACTTCATTTTACAATGTTTATGTAGACTTGTAGTGAAACTGATATGTATGTGTAGGGCAGGCAGGGTACTTGACAGTATTCTTGCACCCCAAACCCAGACTTCCAAATGACCATGGTACATCTTATATTAAAGCATAGTTTTAGTAAGTATATAATTGCCTTAGCTAATATCCTAAATATGTGTATATGGAATTTATGGCAGTTGATTAATAAACACTTTTAATGGTTAGAAAGAGGTAGGATTAATGTTATGAAGAAAGGTTGTATTCATTTAATAAACATTTAGCATTGTGCTTTATGCTGGGGAAATACAAAACTTTGGGTAAAATTTATTCCTTTATGGTTCAGTAGTGGGATAAGACATGAAAACATGTAACTTCTAATGCATAGGTTTATGCATGTGTCCTGTGTAAATACACTATATATACAGTTAGCCTAGTTGAAACAGTAAGTCACTCCCAGAGAGAAGCAGCTTGAGTGGGCGGAGGGAGAAACTAACTAGTCTAAGGAAACTTGTTTGTAGGGAGGCCTAATAAATAAGAATGCCGATGATGTCCGTGCTCCCTGGAGTAATGATGATCAATACCTTGTTAAATATTACCTCCTGGTATTATATGGGTTTAATTAACCCAGAAGACAGAGAAATAGATTCAGTTGTGCTTTAATCTGTAGGTTCATCTCGTATCACTAACTCACATTAGATAGGCAGCTGATAAAGGTAGAGAGGTAAGATATAAGGAACTGAGATGGTAGAGGATGGTTACTCAGTGGTGGGGAGCAGCTGAGTATGTGGAATAGATTTTTTTTTTTTTTTTTTTTTTGCTTTTTGGAAGGGGAAAGGCATGGCAATTGGGGTAAGTGACTTGCCCAAGGTCACATAGCTAGTAAGTGTTTAATGTATGAAATCAGATTTGAACTCAAGTCCTGCTGACTCCAGGGCCCATACTCTATTCACTGTGCCACCTAGCCACCCCTGGAATAGGTTATTGACTGGGGTCTAGTGCAGTGATTTCAAAACGTCATGTAGTGATGGCCCTGCATTTTTACAAAGACATTTTTACTTCCTACCCCCTATACTTAAGATAATCTACCCTAATAATTTGTCATATTTTATTCATATAAAATAAAGGTTTTATAATAATACTGTAGCTAACATATAATGCTTTCAGGTTTGCAAATTGTTTCATATATGTTGTCTCATTTGATCCTCACAGCAGCCCTGTGAGGTAGGTGCTATTAATACCTCCATTTTACAGATGAAGAAACTGAGGCTGAGCAAAGTTAAGTGACTTGCCCACCTATGTCTGAGGCAGGATTTAAATTCAGGTCTTCCTAACTCTAAGTCCAGGAAACTCTCCACTGCTTTTCCTAGCTGTAGTTTGTTTTTTTTTTTTACAGCAAGTTTTTGTAACGACAAGTCTTGAGCCTATAATAAAAATAACCTAATTTGCACAGATTAATAAACTATTCATAAAATACTTTAGTGTTTTTATATTTATATTCAAATGGATTTGTGGTCTCATCACATAGGAGATTGCCTCCAGTGATACTGGTTACAAACCATCCATCCCTACCTATTTGTCTTGTGTGGACCTTGTTCATCCATGTCCTTTCTTAAATTCACCACAGGATGTCCACCCAGCTACAGTGGTTCTCAACCTTCCTAATGCCGCGACCCTTTAATATACTTCCTCGTGTTGTGGTGACTCCCAACCATAAAATAATTTTCGTTGCTACTTCATAACTGTAAGATATATACAATATATAATGTAAATATCTGATATGCAGGATGCATTTTCATTGTTACAAATTGAACATAATCCACAGATTGAGAACCCCTAGCATGTTGGGTTGGAGGCCTTCCTTGCTTTTTTCTGACAACTGGATAGCAGGAGAGCACACTCTGGCTTCCCGCTTATCATTCGTTGCCTCACCACATTATCAACTCATCTCTTTGTATCATGCATCACTTTAATGAATTATATTTTACATTTATTCTTCTGAAAGGGTATCTGAGTGAGGGGCATATGCCAAAAGCTGGGGAAGAGAGGGAATTTTTATTATTACTAGGAAAAGTGTTCTGAAAACCAACAACTACTACCAGCTATATGCCTACCGTCTCATCTGTACAAAATACGAGAGAGGTTCTTTTTACGTCCCAACTAAAATCCCATCATCTTTCTACAGGAAGTTTTTTACAGTTTTTCTTAATGTTAATTCTTTTCCTTTTAAAATTATTTCCTATCTGTTCTGTATATGGCTTGTTTGTATATACGTATTTGCTTGTTATCACCCCCATTAGACTGTGAGCTCCTTGAGGGCTTTTTTGGGGGGGAGGGAGTGGGTATCACCGGCAGTTAGCACAGTGTCTGGCGCATAGTAGGTTCTAAATAAATATTTATTGACTGAATGAATCATCTATATACTAATCAGGGACATTGTTCGTAGGTGACAGATGTAGGAAATAAACAGACTTTGATATTTCTAACTTATGAAAATAACCATTATATTATTGTCATGGGAGAGCTGATGAGTGCAGTTCCTCAAAGAATGATGTCATTGATGATACTGATACTTGTGATTCTTTTTTAAACTATTAATTTGGAACAATAAAAACCCATTTCACAGAAATAAAACTTTTAAGATTCTGTGATATTTTGTGATATTTGTTTGACAAACCAGAGAATTCTTACATAGCTAAATTATAATAATAAGTTTTTCACATTTAAATATTTTTTCAATGTACTATCTGGACACAGTAACCGTTCTTTCTGAAATGAAGTAAGACCAGATATGTTATATTTGTCCATGGCAAATGATCTCCTTATTTATTTTATATTTAGATTTATTTAGGTCTTGAAAGCAAAACATACATTGCTTCTGTAGATGAATGAGGTGATTAGGTCTTAATTTTCTTCTGTTTCATTTATAAAGAAGGTATTTTTAAAATTGGGAAAGATATTAAATATTATTTTATAAATTTATTACCCATAGAGCCAACTTTCTTTTTGAAATAAATTTAGTAACTCTTTTGGTATCCTAAATGAATTGGAGGCCTTTTCATTGATTTATTTGTAGTACTCCGTTAAGAAAATTTTTACCTTATATGCAGATTTTATGAGGAAACTTTGTTATAAAATGAATTTGTTTCATCTTTATTACTGTCATTAAGAAAAATGATATAGCTTTACCTCAACCATCCTTTGGAGTACTTGAGTTGTGTACTTTTTACAATAATATAGAAATCCCCTGGTTCTGCTATTATATTGTCACACAGTTTTGCAAATAATCTTCCTTTTAATGTAGGAGTTCTTAAACTTTTTTGTATCATTGGTCCCTTGGCAGACTGATGGACCCCCTTCTCAGAATAATGTTTTTGAGTGTGTAAGATAAAACATATAACATTATAGAGGAAGCTAGTTTTATTGCAATATAGTTGTGTGCGTGTGTGTTTATAGTTCACAGATACCAGGTTAAGAACCCATCTTTTAATTTTTTTAAATAAATTTGATAATCAAGTTTATCAATAAAATTTGAGACTCCATGTAGTATTTTTTGATACAAGTTATTGCAAAGTGTGCATTATATCCAGATTGCATAAAGGGTCATGTTATTAACTAATACTTGTGGGTTTTCATTTTTTCCTGACATTTGTCATTGCCAGTTATAATACAATAGATTTGAATTTTCCCATATTATACTTTTTCATATTATTGTACTTTGTTAAAATTTTATCAATTATATTGATAGTATTTCTTGTTGTGGCATTGCCATTAATAATTGCAATGTAAAAATCTTCCCCAATATCAGTTTCAGCAATATGTAACATAGGGAATCAAATGAGTGTCTTAACATCTATTTCTTCAACTGCTTGCTGTGCATGATGGGAAGATTTAGTATCTCATTTAATTGATTGTAGAGGTCTTTAGACATATAGCCAATTCTCCTTCCTGATATTACCAAAAATGAAACCATTGAAATTTTCTTTGCATATGATTCACCAGCATTATTTTGTTGATATTGATGGCTGTAGTTGGCACCAATATTTCTTGTGTCTAATAAGGCTTTTTTTTTATTTGCAAGCGGGAGGTAGGGAAGTTGGGGTTAAGTGACTTGCCCAAGGTCAACATAGCTAGTTTTGTGTTAAGTGTCTGAGGTCAGATTTGAACTCAAGTCCTCCTGACTCCAGGGCTCCTGCTCTATTCAATATGCTACCTCACTGCCCCCTAGTGAGGCTTTTACACTTAGAATTTCTGTAAGCAATCTTTTATTGCATGTAACCAGTCCTTTTTATGTCACATATTTTTTTAAAAGTTGCTTTTTTGCTTAAGACATAATTTTCTCTAGAAAAATTCTTAACTTGTCTATGTTCTTCATGTACATTTGTGTGATGTCATTTCTTTTTATTAGGATTCATACTTAAACATTCATGCAAAGTACACAGAGGTCTTAACATCAGTAACAGTGTTTGTAAATCTAACTGATAAAGTGTATCATATTTTTTGGTTTGGTTTTTTGTTTCTGTATTTCTTCTAGTCAGAATGTCTTTTGTACTGGTTTCAGCTGCTCCAGAAGTGTATTTTTTTCTTTAACCTATTTGTTTATTTATCTATCACAAAGGGATTTTATTTCACTTACAAATTAAAGAAAAAAAATTAAGAAAATTTAAATGTTGAGAATTTCAGGCTATGATAATTGTTTTTGAATTATTTTAATTTAATGTTATTTAGTGTAATTTTAATGTAATTTAATGTGAAGTGAAACCTTCACATTCATATACAGTAAGCAGAACAATAACAGCTCATTTGTGTTATGAATATGCCAAATCACAGTTATGGTGGCAGATCTCACCCATCTTGAGATTCAGCATGTGCTAACTCAAATCTGATCTTGTTTGAACATATCATATGCTGTGATATCTTGGCCACTTGGTATGAATTACAGTAAAACTCATTTTGTTGACTGATTTAAAACATTGAAAATCAGAACCTTTTATGGTGGGACTTGTATAAGAAAATATCCAATAATTTTGGCTGTTGATCTTCACACGGTTCCTCTCTTACCCATTTGGGGATGGGAGTTACTTTTTAAATTGCTTCTTTTATTTTTTTTTCTCCTGAACTTAGCAAACACCAAATAAAATGGGCATTTCAGCACTTATAGATTGTATGTGTGTGTGTATGTGTATGTGTATGGATAGATCATATAAAAGGAGAATTGCCTATAAACCTGCAGAGCTCTATTATGTGCAACTTTCCTTTAAATACGTAATAAATTCAGCATCTTAACTTTCAAAGCTATCTTACTTCTCTTTGACTTCTGATCTTCTGTTCTTTTCCTCACCTTTAAGAAATGTGTCAATGACCTTTTCTTTTTCTTTCATTCTTTTTATTTGTTTACCATCTTATCCCTCCTCTTACCCATCTACAATTGAAAAAAGGGAAAAAAGAACAACCAAATCCATGTAACAGATTTGCATAGTCAAACAGAAACAAAAGTCTACATTGGCCACAACTAAAAATATAGGTGTCTCATCCTGCTCCTTGACCATCGCCTCGCTAGGTCAGAAGATAGCTAGTGTGCTTCATCATCTGTCTTCTGAAATTGTGAGGTTGTAAGGCATAAGAAGACTAGAAAAGTAGAGATGAGCCAGGTTATGAAAGACTTTAAAAAGCCAAACAGAGTATTTTATATTTGATCCTGGAGGTGATAGGGAGCCATTGGAGTTTATTGAATATAAGAGATTGACATGGTCAGGCCTGTAATTTGTCATGGAGTCTTCAGAACTTGTTAGTTGGAATTGCAAAATTTTCCAGAAACACTGGACCCAGAGTATGCAGTGAATGGGTCAAGGATAAACCACCCTCCTCCACCGGGACATAATTTGTTGTTTATACCTCCACCTGGACTCCCTGTGTGTCCTTGGGAGTCAAGACGGTCACCAGTCAGTCTTCACTAGTCTGGGAAATTTCTTGTGCAACTGGGACCATTGTAGGTAGATAAGCAGACCATCATATCTTCATAGTCTAGCAGTTGCAAGGGGAATTAATTATTCATGATTTTGCCTCCCCTGCCACTCCCATTTAGGTGCAGATTTCTGTTTCCGCTTCCTCTCTGTCACAATTTCATAAATATGCAAGCTTCTGTTTAAATTCCATATATGTGTTCGTTTCTCTTGTAATAAATCTAGTGCAATGTAATGTCTCCTGGACTTGTGGTTTTTGGTTAATAGCTTTAGGAAGATCAAGTTTACAGCAGTAGTGGGGAAGTAAAGAACAGGGGGAGGTTGAGGGAAAATGATATTTTAATCCATGAAGGCTGATAAGATGACCCAGAGAAGAGGATCCAGTATAGAACCTCAGAAGGACACCCAGGGTTAGTGAGTGAGGCTGGGATGCAATTCAGCCAAAAAAAACAAACAAAAAACCTAAGGAATAGTCAGGTAGGAAGAGAACCAAGATGGAGCAGAAACATAGAAGAAAATAGTCTTAAGGAGAAAAAGGTATTAGCAGTATATGAAAGTCTACTGAGTGGTCAAGAAGCATGTGGATTGATGAAAAGCTATTAGATTTGGCAATTTAGATATCATTGCTAACTTTGGAGAGATTAGTTTTGGTGAATGATGAGATTGGAAGCCATACTGAAGAGAATTAAGAAGAGAGTGAGGAAAGAAAGTGGTAACACCTGTTGTAAATGGCCTTCTTAGGGATTTTAGCCAGGCAGAAAAGAAGAAAGGAAGGGAAGGGGAGGAAAGCACCTACTATTTGCCGGGCACTGTGCTAAGTGCTTTACAGATACCATCTATCTCATTTTGTCCTCACAACAATCCTGGGAGGTGTACACACACACACATTTATATATTATGCATTTATATAAATGTATATATAAAAAATTTTATAACTTGAGAAGAGTTCAAGTGACTTGCCCAAACACAGCTTCTCAATGTCTAAGGCTGGATTTGAACTTGCCTTTCTGACTCCTGGCCCAGCACTCTGTCTCCTGTATCATAGCTGCTATGAAAGGGAGGAGAAATATAGTATGATAGTGGTTATGGACCAGTCAAGTAAGCGGTATGTGAAAGTGGTGACCAAAACAAGAATAGGCATGTTTTTTAGGTTGGTGAGAGGTGGAACCTCACAATTATTAGTTTTCTGGAACATTTTTCTTCTCATTGTTGATTGCATAGATTTCTTCCTTTGAAAACTAGTTGTTAATATTCTTTGTCTGTTGGAGAATGTTTTTAGTTTTGATAAATTTGAATCAGTTCTTTATGTGTCTTGGATAAGACCTTTATCAAAGAAATTTGCCTCAGATTTTGTTCCCTAGTTAATTGTTTCCTTTCTGAATTTAACTGCTTGGGGTGTACAAAAACTTATAACCTGGGGTTGACTAGGTAATACAGTGAATAGAGCACCAGCCCTGGAGTCAGAAAGACCTGAGTTCAGATGTGGCCTCAGACACTTGACACACTTACTAGCTGTATGACCTTGAACAAGTCACTTAACCCCAATTGCACTACTTTCCCCCTTCCAAAAAAAAAAAGCAAAAACTTATAAACTTTATGTAATCAAAGTTGCCCATTTGATTTTCTGTAATGCTCTCTATTCTTTGTTTGGTCATGAATTCTTCCTTTATCCATAGATCTGAAAGGTAATTTCTTCACTCCTCTTATTTGTTTATTATATAAACCTTTTCGGTGTTTTTTTAAACACCAAATCATTTATTTTTAGTTTACAGCATTCAGTTCCACAAGCTTTTTGAGTTTTAAATTTTCTCCTCCTCTTTCCTCTCCCTCCTCCCCAACATGGCATACAATCTGATACAGGCTCTACATATACATTCACATTAAACATATTTTCACATTAGTCATGTTGTAAAGAAGAATCATAACCAATGGAATGAACCATGAGAAAGAAGAAACAAAACAAAAAAGAGAGCAAATAACATGCTTCAATCTGCATTCCAACTCTATAATTCTTTCCCTAGATGTGGATAGCATTTTCTATCATGAGCCTTTTGGAATTGTTTTAGAACCTCGCGTTGCTGAGAAGAGTCTTTCAAAGTTAGTCATCACACAGTGCAACTTACGTAACCATTTAAGATTTGTATCATTTATCTGTTTGGAGCTTATCTTGGTATGTGGTATAAGATATTGAATTATACATAATTTCTCCCAGACTGCCATCCATCTAGTTTTTATTGTATAGTGAATATTTCTCTTGGTTTCTGGAGTCTTCAGGTTTATCTGTTAGGCTACTAGATTCATTTGGGTCTCTTTGTTGTGTAGTATACCCAGTTTGTTTTCTGATTATCTTATCTATTTTTAACCAATACCAAATTGTTTCAGTAATTTACTTATTTGTAATACAGTTTGACATCTAGTACTACTTAAGGTCTCCTTCTTGGCCACTTTGTATTATATCAACACTTGAGATTCTTGACCTTTTGTTCCTCTACATAAAGTTTGTTCCTGTTTTTCCTAGTTATATAAAGCAATCCTTTGGTGGTTTTATTGGTATGACCTTCAATGAGTAAATTAATTCCTGTAATATTGACATTTTATTACATATGCTTATCCTACCCATGAACACTTACTATTTCTCCAATTATTTGGTTCTATTTCCTGTAAAAATGTTTTGTAGTTGTATTCATATGATTCTGGTGTATGTCTCAATTTCAAATAGCATGTATTTATTAAACACCTACTATGCGCCAAGCACCGTATTTGGTTCTGGGGATACAAGTTCAAAGAATGAAACAATCTCCACTAGTTGTAAGCTAACATTCTAATGGGATAGATAATAAATACATATAGCACAACTATAGCTAGCAGTTGAGGGTATCAGGTAAAACTTCTTATAGCTGAGTATTAAAGGAAAAAAAGGACTTATGAAGTGGAGGGTACGGAGAGAGTGGGGTCTAGACTTGGGGAAACTGTCAGTGCAAAGACAAGGAGAGAGAAGATGGAGTGTCTTAAGTAAGGAACAAAGAAAAGGCCAGTTTGATTGGATATCAGTGTGGGAAGGACAATAATGTCCAATGAGTCTAGAAAGATAAGTTTGATCCAGTTGCATAGGGCTTTTAAAGCTAAATATGAATTTATATTTTATCTAGGAGGCAATGGGAAGTCTGTGAATTGAGGCTTGGTTGAGTTACATGGTCATATTTGTACTTAAGGAAAATTAGTTTGACAGCAATGTGTAGTACTGAATGAAGTGAGAAGAGATTTGAGGTAGAGTGACCAGTTAGGCTGTTGCCATGACCTAGATAAAGATCATGAGGACCTGAACTAAGGTTGTAACTGTGAGTGGAGAGAGAGGAGTAGATTTGAGATATTATTGATAAATGGTCAAAGGATATGAACAGGCAATTTTCAGAGGAAGAAATTAAAATGATAATCATATGAAAAAATGCTCTAAATCACTTTAGAAATGCAAATTAAAACAACTCTGAGGTATTACCTCATACCTATCAGATTGGCTAATATGACAGAAAAGGAAAATTATAAATGTTGGAGAGGATGTGGGAAAATTAGAGCACTAATACATTGTTGATGGAATTGTGAACTAATACTGCCATTCTGGAGAGCAATTTGGAACTATGTTCAAAGGGCTATAAAACTGCGCATAGACTTTGATCCAACAATACTTTTACTAGCTCTAGATTTCAAAGAGATGATAAAAAGAAAAGGGAGAAGGACCCACACGTATAAAAATATTTATAGCAACTCTTTTTGTGGTGACAAAGAATTGGAAATTGAGGGGATGACCATCAACTGGGGAATGGCTGAACAAGTTGTGATATATGAATGTAATGGAATACTATTGTTCTATAAAAAATGATGAGCAGGTAGATATCAGAAAAACCTAGGAAGACTTATATGAACTGATGCTGAGTGAAGTGAGCAGAACCAGGAGAATATTATTCACAACAGCAGTAGCATTGTATGATGATTAATTATGATAGACTTAACTCTTCTCATCAATACAGTTATCCAAGAGAGTTCCAAAAGACTCAGTGATGGAAAATGCTAACCATATCCAGAGAAATAATTGTAGAGTCTGAATGCAGATCAAAGCATAACTATTTTCATTTTTTTGTTTTTTCTTTTTCATGGTTTTTCCCTTTTGTTCTGATTCTTCTTTCACAACATGACTAATGTGAAAATTTGTTTTACATGATTGTACATGTATGACCTATATCAGATTGCTTGTCTTCTTGGGGAGGGGATAGAGGGAGGGAGAAAAATTTGGAACTCAAAATTTTACAAAAATGAATATTGAAAACTATCTTTACATGTAATTGGAAAAAATAAAATACTATTAAGGAAAAAAAGAATTAGAAAACTGGCAACAAATACTAACATTTCCTTAATTTAAAAAAACCAAACATTAGAGATATTGTGAAGGTAGATAGCAGGATTTGGCATTGTTTGAATATATGGGCTTTGGAAAAGTGAGTAGTCCTGAATCATGCCAACTTTGTTGCACAGGTGGAAGTCACTGGAAGGATGGTGATGCCTTAGACAGAAATAGGGAAACTTGGAAGAGGAGAGGTTTTAGGAGGAAAGGTAATAAGTTCAATTTTAAACATGTTTAGTTTAATATGTCTCAGGGATCATCTAGTTTGAAATGCCCAATAGTCATTTGATTATACAGGACTGAAACTTTGGGGGTGAGAATGGATCCAAATATATCAATCTTGGAGTCATTAGTTTGGAAGTAATAAACAAATCTTTGGGACTTGAGGTTATCATTATTGTACAGAACGTGAAGAACACAGGGCTCAGGACACCCTTCAGGGACACCCAAAGTTATGGGGCATGATAATTAATGAAGAACCAGCAAAATAGACTGAGAGAAGGAATGCTCAGGTAGAAGAACCAGTAGAGTGATGTCATGAAAACCCAGTGAAGAACAATTATCATGGAAGGGAGGGTGTTGATATAGATTGAGAAGGATTAGAAATGAGAAGAAATCTTCAGATTTGGAACCTAAGAAGTGATTGGTAACTTTGGAGAGAATGGTTTCAGTTGAATGATGAGGAATGAGTGAAAGGAGAGGAAGTAGAGGCTTTACAAAAAGAAACTTTTTTTTCCCCCCACAATGGAAGATTTGGGCAGTTGTATTGGGACATGTGTAGGGTTGGATTGAGGGGCATAGGTATGTGATATTATAAGGAAGGGAGCAGAGGACAATTTTCTCCTAAATAGCCTCTGAAAAATTCTTACAGGGAATAGAGAAATTAGCAGCAGCAGAAGAAAGAATCATAAAAGGTGGCAAATGGAGAAAGATGCGTACAGTCTTCAAGGCATGTTGCACAGGGTGCTACACTAGGTCTAGGTTTATTCTTTCCTTGGGAAGTTCGTATCTGGTTGGCTTCTCTAGTTGGTGTCTTGCCTAGTTCTGGATCTGTGTTCAGCCTTGGGTATGCTTGATTCGGAGTGGTCTTATTGTTCTTTTCCCCAAGGGCTGATGGAAAGGAGAAGGATGTATGTAGTGTTGGAGAGTGTAATCTGAAGAGGGTGGATTTAGATCTGGGTTCTTTCAAGGCCTGCCAGATGCACATGGTCCTGCTTTTTTCCTTCAGGATGACTAGTAGAGGGGAAGAGGGACTTGTTGGTAGATTGATAGATTCACAGGCATTTTACACATTCTGTATTTGTTTTAAGTAGAATTCTCGTTTTGTTTTTTTTACCTGCTGGAACTTGTTGGTAATATTTAAAAATGCTAAAGATTCATGTGGATATATTTTGTGTTCTGCAATTTTGCTAAAGTAATATTTTCAGTCATTTTATTTGATTCTCCAAATCATATTGTCTCCAGAAAGCAATGTAATTTTGTTTCCTTTCTGCATCTTGTTTGTTTATTTTTTTATTGCTATAGCTGTTATTTATAGTACTATCATATATATATGTGTGTATATATATATGTATGTATACACACACACATAGTAGTGGTGATAATGGACATCTTTGTTTTACTCTTAATCTTACTGGAAAGCCTCTGCATTATCACTATTGCATATAATGCTGATTCTTCGTTTCAAATAGATACTGTTTACCTTATGAAGGAAAGGTCCATGTATTCCTGTGTTTTCTAGTGTTTTTTGAAATAGCAATCAGTAATATAATTTATCAGAACCTTTATCTGCATCTATAGATGCAATTATTTTTATTACTATTATTGATATGGTTTAGTATGTTTATGTATTAGACTAACCCTGCATTTCTGGTAAAACTCCAACCTGGTTGTAGCATATGATCTTTGTGATATGTTATTATCATTTCTTTGCCATTTTATTTAAAAATTTGAATCAGTGTTCATTAGGGATATTGGTCTTTAGTTTTCTTTCTCTATTTTGACCTCCTGATTTAGGTGTTTATAATATAAAAGGAATTTGTTTGGATCCCTTTTCCTGTTATTGTGAAGTTAATGTAAATTGGAATTACTCATTCTTTGAATATTTGGTAGAATTTGCTTTTATATTCATCTGGTCCTGAGTTTTTTTCTTTGATAGTTATGGCTCATTCATTTTCTTTTTCCAAGATTGGATTATTTCAATTCTCTAATTTCTTATTCTGTTAATATGGGCATATGTTTTTCTAAATATTCATTTCATTTAAGTTGACAGTTTTGTTGGCTTATACTTTGAGTAAATAGTTTCTCTTAATTTCCTTTGTTTCTTCATTTCTTATGTAATTTATTTTTTTAGTTTTTATACTGGTAATTTGATCTTTCTCTTTCCTTTATTTAATCAAATTAGTTAATATATCTATTTTATTCTTTTTCCCTCTGGGGGAAAAACAGCTCCTAGTTGTTTTAACTGTCAATTTTATTAATATCTCCTTTAATTTTCAGAATTTCTATTTTAGTGTTGATTAGGTTTTTTAAAAAATTGTTAATATTTTAGCTGGATGCCCAATTCATTGATTTGTTCTTTCTCTCTTTTATTGATGAAAGTGTTTAGAGATATGAATTTTCCGCTAAGGACTGCTTTGGCTGCATCCCAAAAATTTTGGTATGTTTTCTCATTGTTGTCATTATCTTTGATGAAACTATTTATTGTTTCTATGATTTGTTCTTTTATCCAAACATTCTTTAAGATAAGTTATTTAGTTTCTATATGATTTGAACCCTTTCCTCAGTGGCCCTTGAGTATAATTTTTTATTGTGTTGAGGACAGCAAAGGATGTATTTAATATTTTTGCATATGCTTGTAAGAGCACGTGGTTATTTTTTTGTAAAATTGCCATGTATAGCTGAAAAAAAAAGTGTATATGTCTGTATGTGTATGTATACCTTTCTGTTTCTACTCAGCCATTGCCAGAAATCCATATCTGACTTTTCAAAAATTCTTTACATATCCTTAGCTTGTTTATTTATTTTTTATTTGTCTTGTTCTGAAAGGTATACATTGAGTTCCTCCACCAGTATAGTTTTCCTTCCTAATTCTTCCCGTAACTCATTTTTAGCATTTAGATGATGTGGTATTCAGTTAATACACACACACGCGCGCGCGCACACACACACACACACACACACACAAATATATCATTTCTATTCATTCACAGCCTATGATACCTTTCAATATAATATAGTTTCCATGTTTACTTCTTTTAATCATCCTTTTGTTGTTGTTGCCTTGTCTAAAATCATCATTATTAGCTCTGCTTTTTTAAATTCAGCTGAAGCATAATAGATTTTATTCCAGCTCCTTATTTTACCTTTGTATGAATCTTTGTATTTCAGGTATGTTTCTTGTAAATAATTAATTCAAAACATCCTGTTATCTTCTACCATTTTATGGGTGAGTTCATCTCATTCATACTTACAGTTATAATTATTTTTTATTTCCCTCCTTCCTATTTTCTTATATATTTTTTTCTCTCTTTGATTTCCCTCACCTTTTACAATGAAGGTGACAAAAAAAGTGTGCTCTGTTCTTGAAGCAGTCTTCTTCCTTTTCCCTGATCTCCTTAACTCTTCCACCACCACCACACACACACACACACACACACACACACACACGCACACGCACACGCACACGCATGCACACAGACACATGCTTCCCCCACCCCCCACCCCCAGCCTTTCTAAGTTCTTGGCTTTTCTTTTCCTTTAAATTCTTCTTTCTGATCTACTGTCCTTAGGAGTTTGTCTTGTTTGTGATTGATCCCTTCCTGAATCTATCCTTTTTTTTTTCTTAAATTCTCCCTTTTCCCCTTATCTTGGTACCTCATCAGTTGAATGTATTTTTCCAGTAAATGTTTTTTCTGTTCTGCTTTCCTTTGACCAATTCAAATGGATGTGGCATTCAAGCGATACCCACTGCAGCTACCTTTTCCTTGTTCATAGTATAGTCCTTCTACTTCTAAAACTGAGATTATATGAAATAACAAATTCCCTCATCCTTACTTTCCTAATGAATTTCTTTTCCCTACTCTTTCCTTTCTTAAAGTCATTAAAACAAAGCAAAATTCAGGCCCTCTCTTATCATGACTTTAAGGTTCTAAGGGAACATATACTATTTTCCCTTCTTGGAAAGTAAACATTTCATCTTTGTATAGTCTTTTTCTGCTTGATCATATTTCAGAGTTTCCATGCAGCACTGATCTTACCAGGAAGTCTTCTATTTCATTAAAAATACATTTTCTCCCTCTTGAAGGATTTTTCTCAGTTTTCATAGATTAAGTTATTCTTGACTGGAGACCTGTATCACTTGCCTTTTGGATGATCATGATCCAGATTCTTCACTTTTTTATAATGGTAACTGTCAAGTTTTGTGTGATCCTGACTGTGACTTCTCAGTACTTGAATTCTTTCTTTCTGACTACATAAGAGTATTTTTGCTTTGACATGGAAGCTCTGGATTTGGATTATATTTTTGGGAGTTGTAATTTTAGAGTTTCCTTTAGGAGGTGATTTGTGAATTCTTGTTTTCATTTTGCTTTCTTCTTGTAATAGATCTGTGTAATTTTCTAAATCACATATGATCCTGACCCTTTGGTACTTGAATTCTTTTTTCTGGTTGTTTGCAGTAGTTTTTTTTCTTTGATCTGAAAGCCCTGTATTTTGCCTCTAATGTTTCTAGGAATTTTTATTTAATTTCTTTGATGAGGTGTTTGGTAGATTCTTTTTATTTCTTTTTTGCCCTCTGGTTCTTAAAGACATCGACAGCTTTCTTTCTGATTTCTTTAAATAAGATGTTTAGATTATTTAGACTTGACTTTTAGGTTAACAATTAACAAAAAAATCAGTTTAACAATCCACAGATTGTTAAATAATCTCTGTTTGATGTTTTCCAAATTGGTTATTTTTTTTTGACGTGAGATACCTTATACTTATTGTCTTGACATTGTTTTAATTTTTTAACTGTTGGAATCATTGGTTCATTCTAATTTTCAAGAAATCTGTTTGCTTGGGAAAGATTTTATGCCTCTTATGCCAAACTGTTAATTATCTTTCCAATCTTTTTCCATAGCTTTCATTTCTTTTTTTATTTTTTTTCAACCTCTGGTGCTGTCCTTTTCCACTTTGTTCCTGTAGTGCTTTTATGTAAGTTTTAAAGTCATTTTTAGTTCAAACATCCCCTTTTCTTCCTTCCCCCACCCCAGCTCTTGCTTTATCTCTTCAGTAATTCTAGTTGAAATTTTTATCCAAGATGTATTTTTCTTTGAGATTTTTGCTTATACGTATTTTGGAGTCATTCTCTTCATCTGCATTTGTGTCTTGAGCAACTGTCACCATAATACTACTGTATGATTTTTTTTTTTTTGAACTTCACTTACTCTTCCAGCCTTACTTTCCAGCTTGGGTTCAGGCTTAGTGTACCGAGTTGCCTGGAGGGGACATCTGGGGCTTTGGTTGGGCCTCATTTGTCTTCTCTGGAGTCCTTCTGACCATTTCTTGGAGTATTCTGTTCTTCAAGCATCTCAGGGACATCTTGGACTGGGGAGCTCAAGTCTTCAGTTTACCATAAGTAGTGTCTGTTTTAGGCTGACCTTTTGCTCTGAACTCTGTAAACTCTTCGTCCTGGCTTGTATATTGGAGACACAATTTGTGCCTTTTGGAGCTCCAATAGACACTATGAGGTAACAGGGAAGTTCTACAGACTTTTCCTTAGTCTGATCTCCCTTCCATGGCAACTCAGTTGCTTGCTGCAATTCAAGAGCTGTAGGCTGGACTGGGGACCCTACTTTGAATTCAGTGCCACCCGGCTGCTGCTAGTTCTTCTGTTCTTGCTCCTTTTGTAGTACTCTACCTCAGACCAGGTCTGAGCTCCTAGTCATTTCTTCTAGCCACAGTTTCCCTTCTCTTTCCTTGCTGGATCTGACACTCAACCCTGGGAGCTGATGAGCATAGCTGCTGGATGTCACCTGTTAAGCTCCCTGAACAATATACAAAATCGGTACCTTGATCTGTACCCACTTCTCCCTATTTTTCTGTCAAACACATTTGCAGAAGAAGCTCAGTCCCTCGACTGCCGAAAGGCTTTGTGCTGGGCATTCTCTAGCTATTTCTCTAGACTAACCTGTCCTAGAAAAATGACTGACTAGTTTTTTCTTGGATTTTCCATTTGCTACTTTGGTGTTATTGCTTTTTGGAATAGTTGTAGAGGAGAGCTGAACTGTATTGTTTCCTCTTATTGTGCCATCTTTACCAGTCTCTCCTTTACCAGATGTTTTTTGTTAAACAATGAGTTCTTACCCTAGTGAGTCTTTTGGTTTATAAAGCACTGTGTTACTGTGAATTGGTGGGTCTTGGCATATAACTAGATATAAAGATGTTTTGCTAGGATTTGAAGCTGGAATTCAATTCCTTTATAATATATGCTCTTTAAGGGCAGAGTATGCCTTATTTTATATTTGTATTTGTTGTGCTTTGTATCATGTCCTGACATATAGAAAGTACTTATTTAAATGCATGATTATCGATTTATACAATTGGAAAAATGATAAAAATCATTCACAGAAATAGAAGAAGCTAGTTCAGAGAAAAATATGATGGCAGAATATCCACATGGAAATGCCTAGTAGACAATTGGAGATGATGAACTGCTACTTATGAAAGATATTAGAGATGAAAATTTGAAAGTGTTCTGTATAGAGTTAAATTAAAGCTGCCATGTACCCTTAGAGATCATCCAGTACAATCCTTTTATTTTATAGCTCAGGAAACTCCAGGGAAATTAAATGACTTAGCCAAAGCTCGCAAAGAGAGTCACAACTTGAACACAGATCCTTTGAGTAGAAATCCAGCGTTCTTTCTCTTATAGTAGGCATTGAAGCCATGAATGTAGGAATGCAGAAAAAATAGGAACATTGAGGACTGTCCAGTTGAAGAGCAGAGAGGAATCATCTTAAATAAAGGTGGGAGGAGAACCTGCAGTATAATATACCAAGAGACAAAGGAAGAAAAAGGGCTTTGTTTATGTATTAGAGGGGACTGGGCTAGGAGAATAGTAGGGTTGAGTGATTTCTTGTGATTGGACATAAAATATAATTAATAATTTATGGGGCAGGCCGGTATGGTATAGTGAAAAAAAAAATGCTAGGTGTAAGAGTCAAAGGGCCTGGGTTGAAATTTGATGTCAGCTGCTAGATGTGACCTGGTCTAAGTCATTTAATCTTTCTGGGCCTCAGTTTTTCATCTGTCAAATGAAGGGGGTTGAACGAAATGGTTCTTTTCTTGTCTATACTGATTTAAAATCATTAGTTAGAAATGGAAGGGATCTATTGGTCCCAACACTCATTTTACGAATAAGGAAAATCGTCTCAATTGGTCAAGGTTTGCTACACAGTGGCAAAGTCAGGCTTCCAATTTGGGTCCTTTAAATCTAGCTTTCTTGTTGTATATTAGAAATATCAAGTTGTTAGTCTACCCTTGATAAAATGAAGTGTAATTTCCTTGGAAAACATTTGTGTTTATATTTGTTATTGTGGGAGAGAAGGAAATTTTTTAGTTTGTAGAAGAAAAAATACTTTAAAGGATTACTGTTATGTATCTATGTGAATTTGTTCATTTCCTCATGTGTTGTATTATCGTGTATAAAATGTCACAATTTTAACTTTAGGAATAGTTTGTTTAGAGGAAAGCCACAAAAATTATTAAAGGTTTTGAAAACAATATCTCCATAAGAAAGTTGAAAGTGCTAGGATTATTTATCCCAGAGAAGAGAAAGGTCTGGTATGATTTGACGATTTTTAAGCTTCTAGAGATTTTATTTTTCAGAAGATAGAACATTTGCCTCTGTTGAGGAAGAATGTGTTTAAATAGTACCATAAAAGATTTATTTTGTATGTGCAGTCTGCTTGGTTTTTTTTTTTTTAACCAATTTTTAGTTGCAGGTTTTTTTTACCTGCTCTTTACCTAAATTTTCTCTCTTGAACATCTCTTCCACATCTCTTATAAACTGTAATTATGTACATGGTCCAAGCTTTATCAAAAGGAAAGTAAATCTCTGTAGTAAAATAGATAGCCTTGTAGATAACTGTATATGTGTGTGTGTGTGTGTGTGTGTGTGTGTGTATATATATGCATATGTATATGTATATATAAAACTATAAACATGTATATAGCATATATACAAATCATAAATTCTTGAAAATTTTCCCCATTATCCCTCCCTTTAGCTCTTTTAGAGAGCCATCTAAGATAACACTAGCAAATAATATTTTTTAAAGAAAAGAAAAAGACAAATAATATTTTTTTCAAAGAAAAGAAAAAGGAGAGAAAAAGTCTACCAGCATGACTGATCCATACATTGAAAAAATTTGAAAACATGTACAATATGTGATACTTTTGGATCTCCCACCCCCACAAAAGAGTAGGCTAGGAATGTCTTCTCATCTTTCTTCATTAGGGTCCTGATTGATCTTTATAATTTTTTTATATTTGCCTCTTTTTTTTGATGTGTGGTTGTTCTTTCCATTTACTTTACATTGCTGTAGTTATTGTGTATATTGATGGGGGGGGAGTTCTGTTTACTGTGCATCAGTTCATGTAGGTCTTTCCATACTTCTCTGTATTCATCATATACTTTCCTACAGCAAAGTAATATTTCATTTCGTTCATGTACCACAATTTGTTTAGCACTTTTCCAGTCTTTGTTTCCAGTTCTTTGCTATCACAAAAAGTGCTGCTATAAATATTTTGATATATATGGGGACTTTCTTCTAAATGGCTTCCTTGAGATGTAAACCCAGTAAGGGGATCTCTAGTTCAAAGGGTATGGACATTTTAGGCACTTTATTTGCATAATTAAAAATTGCTTTCCAAAATGGTTGGGGTATTTCATAGCTCTACAGCAATGTATTATTAGTGTCCCTATCATCCTACAACCCCTCTATTTGCCATTTTTTGTTGTTTTTGCCAGTTTGCAGGATATGCAGTAAAATCTAAGAATTGTTTTGATTTATATTTCTCCTATTAATAGTGACTTGGAGCATTTTTTCATGTAGTTGTAAATAACTTTGAAATTTTTCTTTAGAGAACTGTTTGTTCATATCCTGTCTACTAGAGGATGGCTATTATATAGATGTATATGTACCCTCCCGACCTGCCACGATACCAAACCCTTGTCGGAGAAATATTATAGAAAGATTTTTTCTCATTCAACATTTTTCCCTTATCTGAGGTGCATTAATTTTATCTGTACAGAGGCTTTTTGGTTCCATGTAATCAAAATTATCTATTTTATCTTTTGTAATTGCCTCTGTCTCTTGTTTGGTTAAGAATACTTCTCACCCATAGAATTGAGAGGTATATGATCTGCTTCACTTTTGATTTTTTTTTTTGTGGTATGATTTTAATATTAAGATCCCATACCCATTTAGAATGTATTATAGAAAGTGGTGTATGGTGTTGGTCTAAGCCCAGTTTCTACCAGATGGCTCTCCAATTTTCCTAGCAGTTTTTATCAAATGAGAATTTTCCCCCTACATACTTAGTGATTAATGGAGGAATAGTCTCACTTATTGCACATCAGTCCTTTCATAGAAGACTGTCTCTTTATCCATTTTTTGTGCAGGAAATAATTTATATTTTGTCATTTAAAAATAATTATGTCCTTAACTTTGTAAGCCTTGGTTTGTTTTTTTTTCATATTCACTGAGTTATTAAACATTAGTATCTACTGTGTGCCAGGCACTGGGGGATGCAAAGGAAAGCAAAAGACTGTCCCACAGTTTAATGGGGGAGACAAATGCTAACAATTATGTCCATGCAAGATATACACAGTGTAAATGGGAAGTAATATCAGAGGGAAGGCACTAGAAGGGGGCAGGGGGTAATAAGGAAGGACTGCAAAAGACCTATCTATTTAGCAGTATTTACCTGTCAACAAAATTTTTTTTTTCAATTTTGGAATCTATAAATTCTGAATTTGAATTTTTAATAATTACTTTTTAAAAGTTAGGGTAATAAATTCATTCTTATTTATAATGTTGAAGTTACTAGAAAATAGAAAAGTGATTTATTTTCAGAGTGTTATGACTTAGGAAGATGAAAAAACCCTAGGTAGTAGGAAGTACATAATACATTGATTTGTAACTATACCAATTTTTTTCTACAGGTAGAAGAAGACAGAGAGTACATCGCCCTCGTTCTCCAATATTGGAAGAAAAAGATATCCCACCTCTTGAATTTCCTAAATCCTCTGAGGACTTAATGGTGCCCAATGAGCATATAATGAATGTTATAGCCATCTATGAAGTCCTGCGGAACTTTGGCACTGTTTTACGCTTATCTCCTTTTCGTTTTGAGGACTTCTGCGCTGCTCTTGTAAGTCAAGAGCAGTGCACACTTATGGCAGAGATGCATGTAGTGCTTTTGAAAGCAGTTTTACGTGAAGAAGATACTTCAAATACTACCTTTGGACCTGCTGACCTGAAAGATAGTGTTAATTCCACACTATATTTCATAGATGGAATGACATGGCCAGAGGTTTTGCGGGTATATTGTGAGAGTGACAAGGAGTACCATCATGTTCTTCCTTATCAAGAAGCAGAGGACTATCCTTATGGACCAGTACAAAATAAAATCAAAGTTCTGCAGTTTTTAGTAGATCAGTTTCTTACAACGAACATTGCTCGTGAAGAATTGATGTCAGAAGGGGTGATACAATATGATGACCACTGTAGGGTTTGTCACAAACTTGGGGATTTGCTTTGCTGTGAAACTTGCTCAGCAGTATACCATTTAGAGTGTGTGAAACCACCTCTTGAGGAGGTACCAGAGGATGAATGGCAGTGTGAGGTCTGTGTGGCACACAAGGTACCTGGTGTAACTGACTGTGTTGCTGAAATCCAAAAAAATAAACCATATATTCGACATGAACCTATTGGATATGACAGAAGTCGGAGGAAATACTGGTTTCTAAACAGAAGACTCATTATGTAAGTATATAGTCCAATTTAGGTGTAGTCTAAACAACAATAGTTTTGTTTTTGTATAAGAGGCTTTGGTGTAAAGTAGCATTTTCCTTTTTAACTCAGAGTTGTGGTATAATATATAATTATCATTAGCATTATTGTAAAATTAAATAATTTCTGATTTACAAGGGCTATGCAGATTCTTAATGGCAGTTTTATAGCTAATAGTTTTGTATATTCCGGCTTTTTTTTTTCTTTTGGATGGACAAAAAATTTAGTGACAAAAAGGTGTTTCTAGCTCGGTCTCCACGTTTATTATTTAGCTAAAGCAGCAGCAGAAACCAATATAGTGGTACCTTGACATACCAGTACACCAGCTTAACAAAATTTCTGAGATACGAGTTGTCGGTCGATTTTTTGCTTTGAATTATGAGCCAAAATTTGAGATACGAGCCGCTGCTAGTTGGCGCAGTGAATGCCACAACCTAACACCCACCTAGCATCCTGTGCCTCACTTGTTCAGTCCACATGTTTACCTCACCAGTGAAGAAAATTAAGTTAAGTGAAAGTAAAAAAGAAATTGTAGCAATTAAGTTTAGGGATAAAGTGTAGCATTAAGAGTATAGTGAGTAAGTGAACAAAAGTGACCGAAAGAACACGAAACAAAACTCCTCTAACCTCCTCCATCTTTCTCCTCCACCCTCCACCTCCGCCAGTATCTTCTGTTAGCTCAAGTCGTCTGGTATCCAAGGTAAATATACACTTTATAAAACCAATTTATTTTTTTACATTCTCTTTTATTATGTTTTTATACAATATTTGTTATTTATAAATACTTTTTCTTATTTAAAAACACATAACAAAAAAAAAAACTGGGGTGGCATTTTGGGGGCTGGAATGGAATAATGGCATTTCAGTTAATTTCAATTGAGAAAATTGATTTGATATACGAACAAATTGAGTTACAAGCTCAGTAACGGAATGAATTAAACTCATAAATCAAGGTACCACTGTATTGGCCAAAAATGGAGGCATAGGAAAAGATAGAAATAAACTTTTCATATCAGGTATATAACCATGTTATTAAAAATGGCAAGAAAAGTATGGTTAATCCTTTATATGTTCCTAGGTTGTGTGTGTGTGTGTGTGTGTGTGTGTGTGTGTGTGAGAGAGAGAGAGAGTGTGTGTGTGTGTGTGTGTGTGAGAGAGAGAGACAGAGTGTGTGTGTGTGTGTGTGTGTGTGTGTGTGTGTGTGTGTGTGTGTGTGAGAGAGAGAGAGAGAGAGAGAGAGAGAGAGAGAGAGAGGTGCAATTACTAAAAAGGCAAATTGTTAAGTTTTGAAAGCTGCAAATAAACAAGGCTGACCCAAAGCAAATTTTTGAAGTAGTTCAAGTTTATGTCTTGTCCCAAATCTCCCATTTTTGTGTTCTTCTTTCTTCTCCATTACCCTGGGGGGTAATTAAGGGTAAATAAAGTCCTTTATTTAATAGACTGCTTCTCTTTGTTACTTTCCACAGAGTTTCATTGCCTTGGGTTGCCCTTCATTTATAAAATGAAGGGGTTAGACCAAAGGTATCTAAGGTTTCTTTTAGTTTTAAAATTCTATGATTCTACTTGTTGTGGAGTTGCAAGCTACTAGACATTGTGCTCAAAGGCACCTCAAGGCGCAGAGGGCAAAGGGAGAATTAATGTCTAAAGTAGTAGTAATCCAATACAATGACCATTGTAGTTTGCTTGAAACCACTAGCAGTGGTTCTCAACCTTCCTAATACTGCAACCCTTTAATACAGTTCCTCATGTTGTGGTGACCTCCAACCACAAAATTATTTTTGTTACCACTTCATAACTGTAATTTTGCTACTGTTATGAATCATAATGTAAATATCTGATATGCAGGATGTATTTAAATTGAACATAACCCACAGGTTGAGAACCCCTGCACTAAGGGGAATGAAAGAGGCTGGGAGGGGCAATGAAAGTGGAGAACACATGGAGCCCCAGTAACTTAACGGTTAAGGGATCCAGCCTAATATTTTTCACCCTCATTCTTCATGTGGTTTATTGATTATGGTTGCTCAAAACTTAAAGTACTTTAAAGGGAACAGTTTCTATAAATTAGTTTAAAGTAAGGTTTATACTCTACTTCTTTTGTCATAGTAGCATTATATTATACTAAAATATTTTCAAATTTTTAAATAAGGATATATTTAGAAAGCAAAAATAAACTAAAAGACATTTGAGGAAATTGTTACTTCTTAATAAAACCAGAAAACAAACCAACCCTTCACAAAGCAAGAAAAGAGAAATATTGAAACATTTCAACTGCATAGGTAAATTCAGACCTTCTGGAATTTTATAATTCATGTAGGTTTAAGGAAGTTAAGCAGCTATAAATTAATTTATGATAACCATTTATGAAATAAAAAACCTGGTATTTTATAATTGGATTGTAAAAGAGAGAAACTAGTAAAGAATTCATATATATGCTAGCTAATATTTTAAATTTAAATTCATTTTCATAAAAATCTTGTCTCCTGTTTTTAGAAAGAGAAATTTGTTCCTAAAATGTAGATATTGAATTGTTTTTCTAATAGCACAATTGTAATTTTTAGTTAAGTTGCTCTTTATATTCATGTAGGTACTATGTTGAATAGTCTGTTTTCTGTGTAGCATCAAATAACACACTTTTAATTCTGTAATAGTTAATGGTCCATATTGATAGCCAAAGTAAATTTGAAGGACTTTTATGTGTTTTACAAAATAAAATTAAAACTCAAAATTGTACCCTAAATACCCTTTTGTGGTAGTTGTAGCATTTTGATAAATATTTTTTAAAACTATGTGAATTATTTAGAATATTTGCTATTACTGTGTGGAAACTCGTTGGATGCTTTTCTTCTTATGTATCTGTGTAAAGACAAATTAGTATCGCATGCTAAGAGCTCTGCAAACCCCAAAGAAAAGGTAAGAATCTGTGATACAGGCATGGGTCCAATCTGTCTAAAATAAAGTGAAAACAAAATCTGACTGAATTAATAGTTATTAGTTTTAGTATTCTGGAGCTTAATTGAAAATAGCATGGTGTCCTCTGCAAACAAGCATTTCATTTTGTTTCTATATCATGCTTGGCAAGTAGTAGGCCCTTGTTGATTGGTTGGAGGATCCCATCATTCATAGGAAATCTCTCTTCTTTTTTATTTTTTGGAGGCACTTGGAATTAAGTGATTAAGTGGGTCACATAGCTAGTAAATGTCTGAGACTGGGTTTGAACTTATGTCCTCTGGACCCCCGTACTCTATCTACTACCCTAAAAATCTCTCATCAACTTGAATTTCTCTGTTGTTTTTTCAAACTCCTTTTGCCTCACCTGATTTTTAGGGTTAGAATCCTGTTAAAGATTATCTTTGTTGTTAGATCTTTTAAACAATCTTGAATAATTTTGCTGCATTAATGATAGCCATCTTAGTGTTTTGTTCAACCAAACCAAATGTCTTGGTGTTTTTGTTTTGTTTTTAAATAATCAAAAAGCAGTACAATCATGTATCCTTTAATGATCTTTCAGGTAATTGTGTGTTGGTAGTGATGTGATCCCCTGTGAAATATCTCTTGTGAAAGATCCTCCTTGAAAGTGCCCTTTATGTGTGTTGTAGCTTATTTTCATAATAATTTCCTCTAAGTAGGAAAGTAAGTATATATTTTTCTAGGTGTTGGTATTTTCTTGGACCACTTTATGTATTAATGAAGCGTGAGATTTCTTTCCATAACTTTATCATTTTTCCCCCATCCCCTTTTCAGATTCTCTTTGTGAGTCAATCTTTCAGTGCCCCCCAAAATTGTTTTGCCTCCAGCATGAATTTTCTTGATCAATACTTGGTCAAATCTAGCTGCTGCCTCCTGAAAGAGATCCATAACCACTCAAAAGGGTTTGACCTTACTATCCACACAGGAATACCTGAGTGGATGAAGAAGATTTATTGCCCAGGTTATGATATGCATTTAGATGTATAAGTTGTAGAGCTTGTCAATCAGTACACGTCTAGGACTAGTACCAACAGAAGAGTTGAGCCCAAAACTAAGTAGGAGGAGGAGAGCAGCTAGATTGGCTTAAGGAAATTGGTAGAACTCCCTTGGTAAATCCAAATTTCTCCCAGGAATAAAGGCCTGGCTTTTTTTAGCACCAGTATCTTACCCTTTGCTACAAGGCATGAAATATAAGTCTCCGAAGGAGTTAAATATTGAGGGGGCACTTAGTAAATTTGAGTAGACTATATAAGAAATGAAGAACTTAAAAGAAAAACAGAATAAAGAATGTCATCAAGGAAATGTATTTGCAAAAAAAAAAAAAAAAAAAGATAAATTGGTCACATGATAAGAGTGAGGGGTAGATATCCTAATTGCTGGTATCATTTTGATATTAGGAAAAAGCAAGAAGGCCCATGCCCTATTGGGTGGATCCTAGAGAGGACCGAGGCAGTAGTTGCACAGGATGAGCAGGCAGAGATGGATTGTGATCTTATTATTGGAGGAATATTCAAGTTAGTAGGATTTTTTTTTAATAGTGATATTACACAAGCCATGGATGACCACAAGGGATGGAGCATAGCGGTGCATGAAAAATGGAAAATTTGAGATTAAGTGCTGATAATTTAAAGGCAATAAAGTTATCTATTGTTGCTGCATGATACAGTGGAAAGGACATTGGCCTGGGAGATAGGAGAACCTGTCTAGTAAGAAATCTACCACTAACCTAAGTATTATGGCCTTCAGCAAGTTGCTTAAACTCTGGACTTTTGATCTTTAAAGAGTAGATCTTTAAGCTTCTTTACTTCTCTTTATATTCTCTAATTTATTCTTTATACTGTTCTACAACTTTGTTAAAATGTACATTGATTAAGCATCTACTTTTTATGTAGAATTGTGGTAGGCTTGAAATAAAATTCTATCATCCCTGCCTTTGACAATTTGAGTAGATTATACAAAATATACACAAGGAACAACTGAAGAATAATTCTGTTTATCTGCTACAGTAGATGTTGACAGTTTTGTTTCTTGTTGTTCTCTCTTTTTTAAAAATAATAGTAAATTTGTTAGTAGTTTGGCATATAAAAGTAGATATAGTTCTGACTCTTGAAGAGTTTACAATGAAGTTACAAAAACTTACCGATTTGGTTAGAAATATTTAGTTAAAGACATACGGGTCTCTCTTTCGGATCCGCCATCAACAGGTGGACCCAGTGCCACGATGCAGATTTTCGTGAAGACTTTGACGGGGAAGACCATCACTCTTGAGGTCGAACCGTCCGATATTATTGAAAATGTCAAGGCCAAGATACAAGATAAGGAAGGTATTCCACCTGATCAACAAAGATTGATTTTTGCAGACAAGCAACTGGAAGATGGACGTACTTTGTCTGACTATAATATTCAGAAGGAATCTACCCTTCATCTTGTTCTGAGGCTTCGTGGTGGTGCCAAGAAGAGAAAGAAAAAGTCTTACACCACTCCCAAAAAGAACAAGCATAAGAGAAAGAAGGTTAAGCTTGCTGTTCTGAAGTACTACAAGGTTCATGAGAATGGCAAGATTAGCCGCCTACGATGAGAGTGCCCTTCTGATGAATGTGGTGCTGGAGTCTTTATGGCTAGCCATTTTGACAGA
>CM053586.1:200636745-200664184 GCA_028646515.1 Pseudochirops corinnae
CTGATGAATGTGGTGCTGGAGTCTTTATGGCTAGCCATTTTGACAGACATTATTGTGGCAAGTGTTGTCTAACCTACTGCTTCAACAAGCCAGAAGACAAGTAAATGTATATGTGTTAATAAAAAAAAGTCAACTAAAAAAAAAAAAAGACATACGAGTTAGGTTTTTTTTTTTTAAGAGGCAAATTCACTTTGAGATAAATAGGTCACCTTTATTAATATTTTTGCTCCTGTCTTGTCCTTTTTAGTACTTGTGCCTCAGACACCTTCCCTTGCCTTTTCTTGGCAGCTCCTATCAGTTACCTCTTGTCTTTGTATCATCTGCCGTCTCCCTTTGCTGGTAATCATCTGTAACACAGAACATAAAACAGAGTGATTGAAGCTAAAATGGACCTTAGTGATTATCTTTTCTTTACAGATTAGGAAACCAAAACTGGTAAAGGTGAAGTGGTTTACTCAAGGTCACACAACTAATAAGCATCAGAGCCAAGTCTTCTGATTCCAAGTCCATTCTACTTTCTAGTTTGCTGTGTTGTCTTCCTTTTTGCCTGTAAATATACTCATCTTCTTTTTTTAAAAAATCCTTTAAACCCAAAACATTTCAGTCACACTGACATTTCATGTTCTTCTTTTCTTCTCTCCGTCACTATAAAACTTATGGAAGTTTTATATGTTTTATATTTTATATGAATGGTCAACATTCGAGCCACTCCTCAGTAGTCATTTGCTCAGCCCTTTGAATTCTGACTTCCAGTCTAACAGCTTCACCATTAATCTCTTAATTTTTAAATATAGTGGCCTATTTATAATCATTATCCTCCTTAGCTTCTCCAGAGTATCTAACATTAGGGCACACCCACTACTTAATAGTCTTTCACTAGCTTCTGTGACATTGCATTTTCCTTGTTATTTTCCTTAGCTCTTTGTTCTTTCTGTATCCTTTACTGATTCCTCTTCTTGCCCCTTTAGCCGCGGTGTTTTCCAAGACTTTGACTTGTAGGAAGGTCTACCTTTCTGTAAGGAAGCTCATTTTTTTTTCCCTGGTGTTAATTAAAGAGTACCAGAATGGCAGTTAGGACAACTGTATCCTACCTAATCTGAGTTTGCTTGCCACCAAAATGAGAGGACTGAACAATGTGGTATCTTAGGTTTTTCCAACTCATCTGTCCTTGATGCTGTATAAACTCTTCCCAAGTCTATTATCCACAGCTCTGACCTCTCTCCTGAAGGACTGAACTTGTATTTCCATTTGCCTACTAGATATCTCCACCTGGATGTCCTGCTTACTTCTTAAGGTTGTCTAGTACAAAAGTTTTTCTCCCAAACCTGCTTTCCTCCCCCACTTCCCTGTTTCTGTTACTGGTATTACCATTTTTTAGGGCAGTTGTGCTTGCAAGTTAAATGTCATCTTACACACCTCTCTTTCCCTTGACCATCATATACAGTAATAAAATATATAGTAATGTTAAGGGCAGAGACTATTCCTACTTCTGTTTCTCTAGAAAGCATCAAGTAAGCATTTATTTAATGCTTTTATTGAATGCTTTTTTTTTCCTCTGTGATCCTGATCTTTAGACCATTCCATTATTTATAGTCATATTCTATTCAGTTGGTTTTTATAAACTATAGATATAAAAAACTGATGAATCAATTCATGTTTCAGGATGAATTCACAACTTAAAGGTTTCTTAAATTTAAAAGCATCCTTGGTACTTACTGTTAAATATTTTTCTCTTCTCTACCTCCAAAGATATTTTTAAGATATTATATCCGTATTTGGACCTTTAAAATTTTTAATGCTAAGATTATTCTGAATGTCTAGTGTGAGGAAAATTAAAAGTTTTTTGAAAATTATCTTTCATAAAATAAAGTCATGATCATTGTTATATAATCTGTCAGAATTTTTTCTCCATTTTAAGAGGGTTTTTTTGGCCTGCTTCTTTGAAATATATGTAATATCCCCTGCCCCCTTTTAATGACAGAAGAATATTGAACTTACAGAAATAAATGTATGTCATTCAGTTAAATTCAAATGGGTAAGCATTATTAAATGCATATGGTATTAAGAGTTCTGTGCTAGGTGCTTAATAATTTTATATTTTCATGACAATTTTAAGTTTTCAAAGTTTTTTCACGTTTCTCATTTGATTGTCACAAATTTATGAGGTTGATAGGGCAGGTAGATTATTATTTCAGTTTTATAAATAAGGAAACTAAGTCTCAGATTAAGTTACCCAAAGTCATGTAGCTGGTAAATGGTCTTATAGGGACTAGAACCTAGACTTTCTGATCTTTAGTTCAGTGGCATTATCCACATAGTATTTAGCAAAGTTTTATTTTTGAACATTTAAAAAAAAATTAGGCTATACTTCGTCTCTGGTTACTATTTCCCTATTGTTGGGTTGGTTTGTTTGTTTAACACAATGCTGTAAATATATTAAGTTTTCGACAAATAATTATTTAATATTGTTGGTCACTTAACCCTACTCTTTTCTAGACTCATAGTATCATTGATTTAGACCTGGAAGGGACCTTAGAGATGATCTAGTTCTAGCCATCTCATGTTACAGATGAGTGAACTGAAGCCAGAAAGGTGTTAAATGACTTGTCCAGGGTCACACTTGGTAGGTGGTGGTAAGTGGCACAGCTGGATTCACACCCAGGCCCTCTCTCTTCAAATGCAGTATAGTAGGAAAATGCTTTTCCTACTATATACTACACTGACTCTGTAATTATTTCATGAATATTTTTGGGTTTGTAAGCAGGGCTGTTAAGTATAGAATCTATTTCTTGATCCATAACATCTCTATTTATTTTAAAAACTGGTTTCCGGTAACCTTTTGCAAAATATGATAAATAATATTATTATTGATAAAGACAGTTTGGTAAATTGACAGATAACTGCTTTTTAAAATCTTGCAGTATACCTAAATAATTAAAAGAAGTGGTCATGAGCTAATAGATAGGACAGGAATAAAATAATTCTTGTATAACTTAATACTAATGATAATACAAGTATGACTAGTCACCACATTAACCCCATTGTCAGTCCTACCTAGTCATAAAGAGATTGTTGGGATTAGCTGTCAGGAAATGGAATGTAGAATGATGAAGAGAAGGAAAAAAAAAACAATAACAAAAGGTTAGTGTAATAATTTTTTTAGTCATTGATGGCTTTTATTTTTTTTATCATGTTCCTTTCCAGATATCTCTCTCTCCTGTTCCCTACCCACCAAGCCTTCTCTTATAACAAAGATTCTAAAAGGAGGAAACATAGCTTGGCAAAACTGACCACTATATATTACTCTGGTCTATCAGCAGTTGCAGGTTTCTGTATCTTTGATCCCTACCTCTGTAGTGAAGTGAAGCAAGCATGTTTTCTCAGCTTTTCCTTGAGGCCAAATTTGTCTTTTCAATTGGAGTAAAAAAAAATTTTTAACAGAAAAAATTTGAATTAATATGGAAAGCAGGAGACAATTTTGGAAGGTGTTGATCTAGCCAAAAATGAATGTGGCTGATTTAATGTATTAAGCTAGTGAATCCTAACATTTTTGGAGTTTTAAACGCTGTTTGATTGAATGTTTGACTTAATTCATTTTTCCTTTCCAAAAAATGTTGAGTGATATAAACCTAGAGGACCTTCTAAATAATTTTTTATTCACTACCTTCCTACCACAGAAAAGAAGAAAATATTTTGCAAATGCTTCTGTGAATCTGGCACAAGACTATAATTTACTTTGTTAAAGAAAGTCTGTATGTGCTTATAGGGATGGATACTACTATCCCAAGGTGAGAGTCACCCTTCCATTTATGTTACTATGTGTATGTATGTATTTATACAGAAACATTGGTGAATGAAGAGTTTCACTTATAGTTCTTTTTTCTAATAATTGGAGCTTATCTCTTTCTCCACCCATTTTTAAGGTACCAAAACTTTAAAATTTTTAACCATTTTGAGGGAAATCATTTAACCATTTTTGATGGTTTAGG
Organism: Pseudochirops corinnae; assembly: GCA_028646515.1. NCBI lineage: Eukaryota > Metazoa > Chordata > Mammalia > Diprotodontia > Pseudocheiridae > Pseudochirops > Pseudochirops corinnae. The sequence goes on from CM053586.1 coordinate 200,640,735, forward strand.
GTTATTGGAAACATTTGAGGCTATTGAGGTGTATACGATTACTTATACATAGCAGATTGCTCAGAGTTTTTTTTAACCATAATTGTCTTCTATTTAGGATTTTGTCCGGTTGTCAGAGACTTGACATTCTTTTGTCAGTTTGCTTTCTTCTATCTTCCCCTCTTTTGCTTACTTTTGACTTCTAATTTTCTATAGGTTTGAAAAGCATTTGTCAGACTTGTTGTATTTGTGTATAAAGTAAGAATAAATAGGTTGTGAGTGAGGGACTGGATCAGCTTTAAATAAAGTTCATGGACTTTACCATCTATTTGTGCCCCTCATTAGCCTTCCCCCACCTTTTTGTTGTTGTTGTTATTGCTTTTTTTTCTCCTTTCTGCTTTTTCCAAAGATAGGTGAGGTTTGCTAGATGAGTAAACTACCACATTAGTATGCTATTAATGTATATGTTGAAAGCATGTTGCATTTTTTCTTACAGAGAGGAAGATTCAGAAAACGAAAAGGATAAGAAACTTTGGTACTATAGCACAAAGGTCCAGTTGGCAGAATTAATTGATTGCCTGGATAAAGATTACTGGGAAGTTGAGCTTTGTAAAACTCTAGAAGAGATGCGTGAAGAAATTCATCGACATATGGATATAACTGAAGACCTGACTAATAAAGCACGTGGAAGTAACAAATCGTTCCTGGCTGCTGCAAATGGTAAGAGAGAATTTGTCTGTTATACTTGTAATCTACTGATAAAGTAATTTCATTATAAAACTTGAAAGTGTATAAGAAACATAAAGTATTTTTCCTTTGTTTTACCACATAACATTATACTTTTCTGTTGTTAACAATATGGATTAAAGACATTATATAAAATATCTTGTATTATGCCCTGGTAGGTTAGTGATGCTCTATAAATGATTTCAAATTATAATTATTATTTTAAAGTATATGAAAAAGTTATGTGAACATTTGAGATTTTTTTTTTAACCTGTTCAGCTGTACCTCATGTGTATGGTCAAAATCTAACATTATTGGAGTGAAGACAAGTAGAAATTGCTGTAAAATTAAATAATATATTTACAACTAAACTTTTATAATGGGGACAATTTGGATTAAAAACCCAAAGTTTGGCCTTTTATTTCTTAGGATATCTAGTTACTCATATTCAGTAGACTGTGAGCTGTAATCCATCCTCAGTTATTTTATGCCTACTTTTTTTTTTGGAGGAGTACATGTAGAATTTCAAGAAATACATTTCTAAGGTAACTGAAGTTTATCTCTGAAATTTTCCTACCATTTTCTTTCAGCTGAGTGGTTATATTTTTTAAATGAATGATTACGTTTAATACAATCACCAGAATCAAATAGCTGTTCTCAATACTTCCTTTGCAATACTAGACTTGGAGTCAGAAGATCTTCATTAAAGTTGTAGCTCTGCCACTCAATAGCTGTGTAATCTGTGACAACTCAACCTCTAAGAGCTTTGATATATAAAATATAGTTTACTACTATATTGTTTCAAATATAGGCTCCCTCAGAATTTATATTGCACCTGTAAAATGAAATCTCTTTGAATGGGGGAAAAAAGAGGACATGCTCTAAAAAATCATTTCACAAAATTATATTCAAGATATACTCTGATTTTTTATCCAGTAAAGATCTATTATTATTTTTACTACCTTTGACTTTGTCACTTTTATTGTCATTTTGTCAGAGTGATAATGGGGATCTTATATGGGTTTTCTGTAAGTCAGATCTAGGAAAAAGTGAAGCTTATTTTTAAATTCTGTGTACGAGGTAATGTATGAAAAGTACTTTTTAACTGGAAAGAATTTTGTATAGCTTGTGATACTTGAAAAGAATGTTCATCATGGTTGTCATGTGCATAATGTTTCATACTTTGATGAAAAGAACCAAAAATTTGTTTATATTTGTTTAATAATTGTAATTGTACTAATAATTTACATGTATAAACATGCATTCCTCAAGACCCATTGAAGTATGTAGTGTAAGGAATTATTCCTTTTGGACAGATGGAGAGCCTAGGCTTCAAGAAAGTGTGATTTCCCCTGACCATCCCCATCAGTCATTGCCATATAGCTGATGAAACTTAGGACTCTAGACTCTCTTAATTCTGGCACTGTCTCTGCTCCATGTTGTCCCTCAGTATAAACATTTGTCAAAATAACCAGATAATATTTCTTGGCTTAATGAAAAATAGACCTGGTAGTACACTGTTTTCATTAGAAAATTGTAAAATATAAACTGGCTTTGTTTTGAAACATTTAAAATGTTCCTTTTGTAAATGCTTTCATTATAGGTCATAGACAACCTAGAAGTTGGAAGGAACCTCAGAGGCCAAGTTGTCCAATTCTTTCATTTGATGCAGTAGATGAAGCTCTGGGGTCCATGGAGGTTTAGTGACGTACTCAAAGCCCCACAAGATACTAAATGTCTCAAGTGGTATTTGAACCCAGATCCTCCAACTCCAGAATCATTGCTCTTTTACACTGTTATTATATAGTCTCCCACACAGATTTAGTTTTAGAGTCAACAGAAAATTCATAGTAAAGATATAATTTCTCTCATCTCCATAATATCATTCCGAGAATTAGAACTTATTTGTCTTTAGTCAAATAGTTTAGCTTCTGAATTTACTTTTGTGGAACAAGGATAATATTTATTGCTTTTAGGATGAAAATTTTATCACTGTCTTCAGAATTTAGGCATAAAGAAACAAATGTTTACTTCTGTTTCTGGGCCTCCGTATTTTGACTAATGTTTTCTCTGTTTCATTAATTTCACTTCACAGGAGCAAGTAGAAATGGATTTAGCATTGGAGGACATATTTACAACTAAATTTAGATAATTGTGATAATTTGGACAAAAGACCAAAGAGTATTATTTTTGTTGAATTGCAGATAAGCGTGCTTTTTCATAAATATTGAGTCTTTTCTTATTTGGGTACCCTACTGATAGAATTTTTTTTAAAGCAATTAGGGTTAAGTGACTTGCTCAGGGTCACACAATTAATAAGTATCTGAGGGCCAATTTGAACTCAGATAGATCTTTCTGACTCCAGGGCTGGTGCTCTGTTGATAGAATTTTTTTTATCACCAATTAGATATCATGTGTTTTAAGACTTGGTTCTAATGATGAAGTACCTAAATCAGTTGAAGAGTTACAAAATACTTGTGATTGATATAACCAATTTTTAAATCCAGACCAGAGTATTTGAAAAATTTGCTTTGGTTACTTAAAATATATTTTGCTTACTGTTGAGGAATATTTCTCTAGAATAGCAGTTCTCAACCTGTGGGTTATGTTCAATTTGTAACAGTGAAAATACATCCTGCATATGAGATATTTACATTACGATTCAGAACAGTAGCAAAATTACAGTTATGAAGTAGCAACAAAAATAATTTTATGGTCGGGGGTCACCACAACATGAGGAACTGTATTAAAGGGTCACGGCATTAGGAAGGTTGAGAACCACTGCTCTATAATCTTGATTTTAACAGAGAGTTCAGAACTCATGGGGTTGGTTTCCCAGAACAAACAGAACAAGATTAATGGAATCAAGTAGTTAAAAATCAGAAAAAGTAAAATTCTGTCTTCTCAATTACAGTAATCAATTTTGAGAGTAGAAAAGGTTAACCAAAATAGCCATTTAAACATTCAGAAACAATTTTTAAAAAAATGATTCTAGATTCCACCAAATTGTGTTCCTAGAATCCAGGTTGAAACCAAAATATAAACGATTCTTTTTTTCCCCTGGGTAGCTTGAAGTTATTACTCTCTTTTATCAATAAATGGCAGTGCCAGTAAGTGTCAGCTTGATATGGTCAGTTAGCCCTTGGACTCAGGAAAAATGTAAGTACTGGAGTGAGGCTCGGTTTCGACCAGCCGTGTGTCCTCCTCTGCTCTCCCATGCCATGGCTCAGCTGATCCGCAACGCTATCAAGAAGGCTCCGGTCCTGCTAAATGCTGCTGCAACTTATTCGAAGCCTCGATTGGTCACATTTTGGCAATATGCCAAGGTTGAACTGGTTCCTCCAAGTCCTACTGAGATCCCCAGAGCCATTGAGAGCCTGAAAAAAATAATCTCATCAGCACGAACTGGTAGCTTCAGAAATCTCACAGTTAAGGAAGCTCTGCTAAATAGTTTGGTGGCCACTGAGGTCTGCATGTGGTTTTACGTTGGCGAGATCATAGGCAAAGGTGGCATCATTGGATATGATGTTTGAAGACCAACTCTTAGCATCTGAGTGTTTGATTTATCCTTTGTGTGTTCGTAGAACATATATATACTTAGACTTCTAAATAAAACAAGGAAATAATGTGGGGAAAAAAAAAAAGAAAAATGTAAGTACTTTTTAGGAACCGTTGAATGAACAAAATTTGAAGCATTGGAAAATGGGAACATGAAATTGTTATTTGGGTGATTAAGTTGTTTTTTTTTTTTTCATTTGGACCTGTAACCATATAAAGATCTGACTTCTTTCACTAACAAAAATTAGCAACTTGTTTGCACTTAATGGTTTTAAGAGAAGTTGCCTGGGGTGGATACTGTCTTTTGTTAGGTGATTGGCTCATGATTACACCACCAGTGTTTCTAGTGTTAGTCTGGCAGAGTGTGAAGCCAGGTCTTCTTGTCTCCAAGGCAGGCTCTTTGGTTACTATATTTTGCATCCTTTCTTCTTTTTTTTTGCCTTTTTTTTTTTTGGAGGGGAGAAAGCAGGGCAATTGGGTTAAGTGATTTGCCCAAGGTCACACAGCTAGTGAGTATGAAGTGTCTGGGGCTGGATTTGAACTCAGGTCCTCCTGACTCCAGGACCAGGGCAGCACCTCGCTGCCCCATTGCATCCTTTCTTAAAAGTCTTTAACTAAAGCAGCAAATTTTTACAACAGTGTGTATTCTTTAGTATTTAACTACCAGTAAAACAAACATTTATTATTTCTTCACTGCCACTTTTTCTTTTGGTGTACCACCAATAAAAAATAAGACTTCTAAGATGCACCTAGCCAGTAACACCTTTGCTACTGGCTATTAACACGTTGTTCATTTAGGTTCTAGTTTGTTTAGCAAATAATATTCTTTTCACATAGGGACTCATAAAAAATTGAAGTTCTTTCTCAGATTCATATGCTCCCTAAAAAGCTACTAAGTTTCTTCAAATTTTTAGTAATTCAAATGCTACAGAATAATTTCAGAAAATAGTTCACTTCATGTTTCTTATCAACCAGTAAGCATTTATTAAGTATTTGCTGTGTGCTTTTACCATGTTAGACACTAGGGAACCCTGCTTTCAAGGAACTAGTCTGTTGGCAAAAATGGCATGCACATATTCAAATAAATACATAATAAAGTACTGCAATTTACATATACTTGAAATTTGTGTTTTAATCCCACAACTCTCTGAAATATTCTTTTTGATCCCTTTGCACTCTGTCCCATGTCTTGCATATTTCAGAGTCTATAGATCTTGCAGTTTTTGTTTGAATATGGTAAAGTAGATGTAGAAGTAGGGAAAAAAGCAATGATTGTTATAACAAGGAAAGGTGAAAAAAGAATAATTACAGTTTGGGGGAGACAAAGGTTTATGAGAAGAAGAATGAATCAAGTAGACTTTTTCCTAGATTATAGTAATTCAGAAACAGTAATAGGTATATACAATAAAGTTTAGTTATCATAGCTCGAATTTTTTATTATCTATGGATTGTAGGAAAAGCCAAAGTGAAAACATACTGTGACTAGATCAATCAACAAATAGATTGGCTACCTCAGCATGCTTTCTATAGACATTTCAGAGCAACTTGTTTTTATTAAAATTAATATTCACTGCTTCTAAGATATCCAGTATAGTCTTACAAACATGGATGTATATAAATTATAATTTATTTTACTTTATCTGATAGCTGAAGCAGAAAGGATGTTAACAATTTTTAATGAATCATTGCAACATATGATTGTGCTTTAAAAGCTGAAATTGGAATTTCTATGTATAAAGACCTGTATCTCCATCAAGTCTAATCCAATTCAGTAAACATTTTTTTTAAGCACCTTCTCTATGCTAGACATTGTGCTAAATACTGGGAATACAATTAACAAAAGTGCCTGCCCTCTGGAATTTTATAATCTAATGTCAATAGAAGATGTTCTGCTCTGTTTCATCTTGATTTTTTAACTGTAATTAGCTCTTTTCTTACTAATCCCTTTTCTCCTTGGCTTTGTGTATGAAGTGTTGGACTTGAAGTGAAAAAGACCTGGGTTCAAATTGTATTTTGGTAAATACTAACCATGTGACCTTCAGGAAGTCACTTAACCTCTCTGGTCCTCAGTTTCTTTAACAGAAAAATGAAGGGGTCTACTTTGGGGATTTTAAAGCCTCTTCCAACCCTTAACTCTCTCATCCTTTCTAGCCACCTCCTGAATTCTCTGTCAGTGTCATAGTACCAGTGGTATTTGAAATGTGACAGAAAAATAATTGAATTAAAGAATGTTAGACCTTCTTCAGGAGCTTTAGAGATTATCTAGTCCAACCTTCTGATTTTACAGACAAAAAAATCAAGACTCATAGGTGTTATAGATTATATGAGATCACAGAAGAGTTGGAACTAAGGTTTTTTCCTCCTGTTCCAAGGCTTTATTCCTTGTCAGAAGACAGTTTGAGCATCTGCCGTAGAGCAAACAATTTTGCCACAGTTTCAGGAATCAGGAATATTTTCTACCCAGACAATTTTATTCCCAGTGAAAATAGGACTTACAGTAAATACTTTTATCTTAGAAGAAAGGAGGTGACTATTAAGTTGTACATTTTAAAATTGGCACTATGTGTATATGTATCTAAAAACATTCATACAGGGGATCCCAAAAATCTTAGTACAGTCTTTGGCTTTTAAAGTATTAAAACCTTAAAATTGCACTAAGATTTTCTGGGACTCTCTCTATATGGACATTAATAGTTTTTGTTTCCTGAAAACTACTGACATTTCCTAACACTAATAGACTTTGTATTTATTTTTACTCCTTCTGTAACTTAAATGAGAATTTCCACAAACTATTGCATAAGGAAATTTGTATCAATGATTTTCAGCTTTAGCACTTGCTTTTCTAATGTTGATTTCTTAACATTTTCTTAAAAAACATCAAGAAAACCTTCAGTGTTTTTTATGTATGCTTAGTGTATCCAGTTTAAAATTTTGAACTGTTTACTATATAGATGAAATTTTGGAAGCTACCAAATCCAAAAAAGGAGGTGACATTGAAGATGCTAAGAGTCCAGTTCCAGAAGAAACAGAGAAGGACAAAAATGAATCTGAAAATAATAACCAAAAAGATTCTGAGAAAAGCAAAGAAGAGCTTTCAGATCAACCCCAGGAAAAAAACAAAGAAGAAAAAACATCTGGTGGTGATTCTGAGAAAGGAAAACCAGAGGGTAAATAAACTACTTGGTTTTTAAAAGTTTTCTGTCAAAAATATTATATATAAAGCATAGGATTTTTTAGCTTGAAGAATTTATAAAGAATATACTGGTTTTTTAAATAGCTTTTAACACACTTAAATTTATATTGATCGAATTTAGACATTTTAAGTATTTCATATATAATAATTAGTAGTCTGTAATGTAGAAGTATAATAATGCATCTGCTCAAAATTCCTTTAGTTTTTCAGGCCAGCATTTCCTTTTCATGAAATATGATGCAGAAAATAAAATATTTTTCTAATGGATTACATACATACATAATGCTAAAAGAATTAATGGTTTGCTCATTTTTGTTATATTTCTTGTGTTAACTTCTTGAATGTATTGACTTTATGGGAATAATTTGTTGTTTAAAATAATGTACAACAGAATTGCCAGAGAATGGTCTATAGTGAATTGTGTGGATCATTGATATTCCATTTTTCAGCAGTTGATTTTCTTTAGGTGTGGCCAGTCCTACCAAAGGAATTTTAAAGAATATCTTTAAAGTTTTGTTGTGCATTTTACTGTAGAGCCAAAAGATGTTGGGGATAAAGGTAACTCTGTGTCAACAAATACTGGCGACAACACAGCAAATACTTCTTCAGGAGAGACTAGTCCCCCTGAAGGGAAGAGCACAGTGGGGTGCCCCTCAGAAACTCATGATAGCAACAACTTGACAGAGAAGAAGGTGGCTCCTGAGCTGCCCCAGGATGTACCAGGTACAGAGGGCAGTGTATCAGTGCCTCTGTAAGGGGAGGGGAGAGGGGTGTTGGTTAGTAAAAATCTTGAATGTCATCTAAAAAATACCTACAAAACTTGTTTATTCATGCTCCTTGTTTATAGTGCCATCCTGGACTGCTATGTTGTCACCTAACATTTAGAGTTTAATTATGTTTTTGTAATTAGTGCTTGAAATTTATTATGGTCATTCATGCTTTTAAAAGTTTACTATAATTATTATTTTATTTTTTAATTTTATAATCATTTACATATTCCTTCATCATCAAAATAGTCATTGGCTTACTAATAGCTCTGTGTTAAATGACTTAACCTTTTTAGTTCTTTTTATACTAATAAATTTTGTGTCTGCATGTGCTTAGGTAGCTCTTTTTAAGGCTTCAAACCAGGATACTAATGCAAAAATCCTAATATATCCCAGACCTTTTAAAAAATATCTTAAATTTTTACAAAGAGGCCTTAACTTGGGGCAGCTGATGGTGCAGTGAATAGAGCACTGGCTCTGGAATCAGGAGGACCTGAGTTCAAATCCAGCCTCAGATACTTAATACTCACTAGCTGTGTGACCTTGGGCAAGTCACTTAACCTCAATTGCCCTGCCTTCCCCCCTCCAAAAAAAATAAGACAAAGAGGCCTTAACTGTCTAGGAAAAAATGTAAAACTTTCCACTATTTTAAACTCTTATCATTGAAATTATACTATTGTATAATTATCATGCCTAAAATATTTGCTTGCACAAATTTGTTGTCAAATATTTCTGTGAAAGAGAGATATCAAAGAATATCTATAGTGTGGGAAGAAGAATAGCAACAGAGATGCCCATACTTCCATAGGATGAATTTGAATCGTGTAGTAAAATCTAGACTGTATGAAAGAGGAGCCAACAGTGGCTCCTGACATGGTCTCAGATACCTAAATGTAAATACACAAAAGTATGAGTAATAAGGAAATGACAAGCAAAAAGAGACCATAACTCAAGGAGGTAAATTGGAGTCCTCAGATATCACTGAAAACTTGGCAGGATGGGAAACCCATGTGACTTGAATAAAGTTCTAGAAAGGTATATCTTATTCAAAAGAAACAGAGTGGGTAAAAGAAGAGAGTGTAATAGCATTGTATGGTAAGCCACATTTGTAAGAGGAAATCCATTACCCGGAAAAGAAGAGCAGGACTTCTTTGCTTGCCATTACACATGGTGGAAATTGTTGGGTTAAAGATTAACAGAGGTAGTAAGGAAAGCTTTATTGTCATTGAAGTACATAGAAGTAGAAATTAGATGAGAAGTTCAAGAATCAATTCATAAAAACGTGGTATGGAGATATGATAGAGCACTTATAGAGGACTTCACTTATCCACAATCTCTCATTTTGCTTCTGAATTCTTTATCAAGGAGAATATTTTTGAACTAGAAAGGACAGAACAAAAATGACTAATGGAAAGTTAAAATGTCAGATAGTTAGGGCGCTAGTAAAAATTGACTTCATTGAGGTCAAGTCAGTAGGCCCAGACAGTCTACGTCCCAAGGTACTGAAAGACCTGGCAGGGATGCTCACTGAGTCCTTTTCTTGGTGATGTGGGAAAGATGATAGAGTATGAAAGAGAAGCACAGGACTTGAAAAAGACAAATGACCCAATTTTCAAAAAATGAAACAGTTTTCTGTAAGCCATAAGGTTATAAACTTGACTTCTTTTCCTGGCAAAAGTCTATAATATTAATAAAAGGATAGTTAGTGGACATATGTAAAAAGAACTCATAACAAAGAGTCAGCGTATGAAGAATGCCAGACTAAATACGTGTCCTTTTTGGACAAGGTTACTAGATTGGTAAATAAGTGAAATATTATAGATATATTTTACCTAAAGTCAATCAGTTGACATATATTAAGTACCTATGATGTGCTAAGCACTAGGCAAACAAAGCACTGGAGATAGAAAAAGAGGTGAAAGATAGCCCTTGCCCTCAAGGAGGTTATGGTCTAATGGGGGAGACAGCATGCTAACAAATATATACAAAGCAAGGCATGTAGAGGATAAATAGGAAATAAATGAGTGAAAGTACTAGAATTAAGAGGGATTGGGAAAGACTTCCTGTAAAAGGTAGGCTTGTAATTAGGACCTAAAGGAAGCCAGGGAAATAAGTAGGCAGAATTTGAGGATTTAGTTGAGATTTTAGCAAAGCATTGAAGAAATATCTTAATGGTTTGATGTCAACTTGGAAGGTGCCCCTGGGAACTATACTAAAGGACACCAGAGAACTGCACTTTACCCTATGCTGGTTAGCATATTTATCATTTACTTGGATAAAAGCCTGTATGATATGCCTATCAGATTTGCAGGTGACACAGAGTTGAATTGAGATAGCTAGCACAATTGATGATAGAGTTAGAATTAAAAAATATTTTGATGGCCTAGAATATTGGACCAGGTGTGATATGTTGAAACTTTATTAGGAATAAATGTTGCTGTATACTCAGATTGAAAAAATTAACTTCACAAGTGCAAGATGGGATATGGGTAGCTGAATAACAATTTGTTGGTAAGAGATTTGTAAATTTTGGTGGACTGCCAACATTGTTTTAGCCTATAAGGACAGCATTAGGAGGGATGAACAGAAACGTGCAGAGGCAAATTTGACTTGATATGAGAAAGACCTTCCTAACATTCAGAGTTATCTAAAATCAGTCCGTCAGTATGCATTTATTAAGTGCTTGCAATTTGCCACTCTCCATGCTCGGTGCTGAGAACACAAGTATAAGTACAGTGAAAGTATAAGTATAAATACAAGTACAATGAAATTACATTGTAATGAGAGAGGCAAGATTAGTGGATCTGGCGATTAAGTAACTTTGGAAAGAGCAAATGATATGAATGATAGACTGGAAGCCAAATTGTAGGGAATTAAGGAGGGAGTGAGGAAAGGAAGTAGATATCACACTTAATTGTAGACGGCCTTCTTAAGGAATTTGGCCACAGGAAGGAGGAGGGATATTGGATGATTTTTGAAGATGGTGTCAACATAGATAGGTTTTTAGCCAGTAGGGAGCCAGCCAGTAGACTGGGAGAGATTGAAGATATGTGAGAATGAGGTTCGTAGAGAAGCAACCTCTTGGAGAAGATGAAATGGAATGGGATCGCTTGTGCATGAAGAGGAATTTGCCTTTGTAAAGAGAAGGGCCACCTCATGTCAGACCAGAATGAAGGAGAAGATAATGGTGGTTAATGTGACATGAGGTAGAGAGGAAAAGGTGGTAGCCCTTGGCAGATGACCACAACTTTTTCATTGCAATATGAAGCAAATTTCTTAGCAGAGACAGTGGGGGACAGTGAGGGGAGAGGGAGCCATGGGTATTTAAGGAAGGATGAGAAGATTTGGATGAATCTCTGTGGTGAATGAGATGGTAAGTTGATTAGCAAGGTATAGAAGGATACGTGCTTTGCTACAATGTATCCAGTATACCCAGTTATCATTGTTTCATTTGGATATTTTGCTGTTTGGATCTAGAAGGCAGAACTTGGACCAATGTATATAAAGTTATAGAGAAGTAAGAACTTTCTAAGAGAGCTACTCCAGCATGATAACAAGCTGACTATTGGATGGTAGCTTCCAGGAAGACAGAGGTAGTTTTATTTATAAATCCTTTTCTCCCCTGGTGCCTTTTATTTCCTTTTGCATCTAATAGTGTTGTGTTCTGTATGTTATGATTTCATCTAAGAAAGTAACTTGGTGAGGACTTGCTCTCTCCACTGATGCAGATTGGTAGCTGCTGTCCACCTAACAGAATTGTCTGGGGCGCTTAAAAGTGACTTGCCTAGAGCCATAGAATTAACTAGTAAATATATTAGAAGCACAGCTTGAACCCAGGTCTTCTCTACTATATCCACTGCTTATGTAATAGACACACAATAAATATTTATTAAAATTATTTTTGAAGTAGTAAGCCATGTTCTTGGAAATACTCAAAATGGGTTTAGATTTTAATTATCTGGCAGAAGGGCCATACTCATTAGCAAACTAGCTTTGCATATATACATAGACATACAGAGGGAGGAAAGCAGTGGAAAGTAAGGAAGAAGTGAAAGAGAAACAGAGGTTACATTGATAATCTTGTATACTACAGACCATGTGGTCAGATGGTTGAACTGAATTTCTGATACAGACAACAAAATATGCGTAGAGGTAAATTCAGTAAGTAGAATATGCTGAATTTGGAATGAGAAGACTTTGCTGCTTATTACCAGTATAGCTTGAGCAAATTGCCACTCTCTGAGCCTCAGTTTTCTCTTCTGTAAAATGAAGGAATTGGATCAGATAACTGAAGGTACATTGCAGATTTAAGTTCATGATTCTTTAATTGAGATCATCCTCATATCTATGAAGAGAGTTTCTCCACTAGAAACAGCATCAGGCAATTCTTGCCTTACTTTACTGTGATTTCCCCTCTCAGAATTTAAATGAGGTGCTAAAAGAAACTGCTACTCCAAACTGTAATTCCAACTAACAAGAAAGAACTGGTTAGTAAAGTCAAAATGATGGATCTTTGGGAGAAAGTGACTGTATCATCTTAAAGTTCATAATAACAAAGGAGAGAAAGGTTATACACGATCAGATGTACAAGATGTTCTAAAGTCTTAGTGCAGTTTTAAGCTGTTTAAGACTTTGGGACACTCTTATGTATTAGACTTATGAAGGAAGGCTTGTAAAACTTCAGAAAAGAGACATGTATTTTAGGCCTGTGAAAGGGAAAATGACAATGAAACCCTCAAAATAATTCTAAAAATACAATTGAGAATCATCTTATTGGAAGAGGAGAAGCTTCACAAGGAACTTCCCAATTTATATGAGTTAAATATTCTAGAAGTGTGTGTTCATAAGAAACATATAGCCAAGGAAAAGATACACAAAAAATAGGCAAGTACTCATACAAAATATTCTAAAATGGCTTCTTTTTTTTAAAACTGTATCTTCAATTTTTTTTTAAAGTATTCTTTTCTTTTTAAATTTTGAGTTCCCAATTATCCTTCTCCCTTCCAGCTGTTCCTCACTCACTGAGAAGGCAAGAAAAATGATATCAGTTATACAGGTGAAATCATGCAAAACATTTCCATATTATCCATATTTTAAAAAAAACAAGAAAAATAAGGAAAGGGGGGGAAATTATACTTCAGTTTGCACTCAGAGTTCAATTAGTCCTCTCTCTGGAAGTGTATAGCATTTTTTCATCATGAATCCTTTGGAATTGTTTTGGATCATTGTATTGATCAGAGTAGTCAAGTCTTTCACAATTGATCATTGTGCACAATGATTTCCCAGTTTTCCCCTTGTGCTTTGCATGAGTTTCTGAAACCACCCCACTCATCATTTCCCATGGCATAGTAGTGCTCCATCACAATCGTATGGTTCAACCATTCCCCAATTGATGAGTATCCTCTCAATTTCCAGTTCTTTTCCACCAGGAAAAAAAAAAAGAGCTTCTATAAATATTTTTGTACGTATTAGATCTTTTTCTTTTTCTTTGATCTCTTTGAGATACACACCTAGTAGTGGTATTGCTGGGTCAAAGAGTATGCACAGTTTGATTAGCCCTTTGGGCCTAGTTCCAAATTATTCTCTGGAATGGTTGGATCACTTCAACTCCTCCACCAGCAGTTCATTAGTATACCTATTTTTCCCTCATCCCCTCCTGCATTTTTCATTTCTGATGGGTATGTGTTGGGACCTCAGAGTTGTTTTAATTTGCCTTTCTCAAATCAATCGTGATGTAGAGCATTTTTTCATAAGCCCATAAATAACTTCGATTTCTTTTGAAAACTGCCTGTTTGTATCCTTTGACCATTTGTAAATTGGAGAATGATTCTTATTTTTGTAGAATTGACTTAGTTCTATACTCAGTGTATATTTGAGAAATGGGGGCTTTATCAGAGAAACTTGCTTCAGAAATTTTTATTATTTCTGTCATACCTTTTAGCAAAATATTGTTTCCCTGATTATCCCTTTTAATTATTTCTGTTTTTGCTTTTCCTTTGTTTGCTACCCTTACCTTTTTTCTTTCCTTAGTTAAGCTGAAGCATATCATACTCTGCTCCAGCAGAGCTTTAACTTCATTTTAACTCTGTGTCTTTCTGTTTCAAGAATGTCTCTTACAAACAACATACTGTTAGATTTTGGTTCCTAATCCATTCTGCTATCTGTTTCTGTTTTATGGGTGAGCCCATCCTATTCACATTCACAGTATAATTATCAACTGTATTTCCCTCAATCTCATTTTATTCTGTTTCTTCTTTTCTCTTTCTTTTTATCCTGTTCCTCCTCAAAAGTCTATTCTGCTTCTAACCACTGACTCCCTTAATCTGCTTTCCCATTTATTATACTCTCCCCTGTCTTTTATTCCCCTCCCCTCCTATTTCCCTATTGTTTAAGTTGTTTTTCTACATGCAACTGAGTGTGTATATTTATTCTTCCCTCTTTCAACCAGTTCTGATGAGAGTGAGGTTTCAAGCATTGCCATCTACCTCACCACCATTTTCCTCTCCATTGTAAAAAGCTCTTCCTTGCATGCCTCTGTTATGCGAGAAGATTTTCCCCATTCTACTCCCCTTTCCCCCTGTGTGTCCATCTTTCTCACCCCTTCATTTTTTGGGAGATCATTCCAACATAATTGACTCATTTCCATGTCCTCTGTCTTTTTAACTGTTCTAATGATGATAAATTTCTTAGGAGTTATATGTATCATCTTCCCATATAGGAATGTAAATAGTTTAGCTTCATTGAGACTCTTATAATTACTCTTTCATGTTTACCTCTGAAAGGACTTCTTAAGTTGCATTTGTGGTGAGAATGAGGAATGTATAAGCCCATTGCCTGGGAATAGATGATCCAGTTGGTTAAAAGCATAACTAAAAGAGAAGACTTATTTAACCTCTTCTTTGCTTCCATTTCTTTCATCAAAGAGAATTAACTTTAGACTAATAAATGAGAGAAAAAATTATTTAAAAGGAAGTTAAACCCAAGATAAATGAGGAGACAGTAAGAGCATCTTAAGTGTTCTGAATTTGTCACTTGACTGCAATGAATTACATTCCAGGGTTCCAAAAGAACTTGACATTATAGTCACTGAACCACTTTAAGTGGTCTTTTTTTTTTTTGCGCCTTTTGAAGGGCAATTGGGGTTAAGTGACTTGCCCAAAGTTACACGGCTAGTAAGCGTGTCAAGGATCTGAGGTCAGATTTGAACTCAAGTCCTCCTGACTCCAGGGCCGGTGCTCTATTCTCTGCGCCACCTAGCTGCTTCCTTAAATGGTCTTTGAGGAAACTGGAGAGATGCCAGAAGACTAGAGAAAAGCAAATAAGTGAGTTTTCCAAAAAACTGAAAAGATAAGTTCTGAAAAATGTAGATTAGTTAGCCTGATCCTTAGAAAAATTTTGTAACAAATTATTGAAATATTTTCATATTGTCTTGTGAACACTTAAGAAAGCATCAATGTCTTGGAGTCATTTTGGCTTCCCATAGTATATAAGTCATGCCAGGCTAATCTCATTTCATGTTTTAATAATGTTACTATCAAAATGATAGTAAACAAAGTATATATGAATATCAGCAAGTCATTTATTTAACTTTTAACTTCTTCCATAATGTTCCTATTGGAAAAATGAAATCATCCAGATGGTCATTTCTGTTGATGTGCCCAAGGATTCTGTCCCTGGCACTGTTTGATATTTTCATCATTGACTGGAATGAAGGAACTAACATCATGCTTATGCTTATCCTATATGTGAATGAATCAGAGATGGGAAAGAGCTAACATATTGGACAACAGAATCAGGAGCCAAAAAGATCCTGACAGATTATATATAGAGTGATGGGCCAAATCTAACAAAGGTAAATTTAATAAGGATATAAACGTAAAGTCTCACATTCAAGTAGAAAAATGATCAGCTATATAGCTACAGAATGAGGAAAATATGTTTCAGAAACTGTTGATGTGAAAAAAACTTAGAGTTTTCAGTTGACTCGGTAATACCAAACATGAAGAGGACTTTGTGAATGCATAGTGACAAGAGGCAAAATTCTCTTATTAACTAGGAAACAGTTGAGGTCCAATTTGGCTGTAATGTAGAATGTGTGAAGAGCAGTATTAGAAAAGATATCTGAATGGGTATGTAGAAGTCTTTAAATTCCAGGTTGAGAAATCTTTACCTCTGAAGTAGTAGTGAGCCACTGAAAACTTATTATTTTTTTTAATTTAATTTATTTATTTACTTTTAGTTTACAATATTCAGTTCCACAATCCCTTGAGTTTCAAATTTTCTCCTCCTCTCCCCCCATGGCGGTATGCAATCAAATATAGGATCTACAAATACCTTCGCATTAAACGTTAGTCAGGTTGTAAAGAAGGATTATAATCAATTGATTGAACAGTGGGAAAGAGGAAACAAAACAAGAAAAAGAAAGAGAGCAGGTAGTTTGTTTCAGTCTGCATTCGCACTCTGTAGTTCTTTCTCTGGATGTGGAAATCTCTTTCCGTTGTGTGTCTTTTGGAGTTATCTCATAGCCTTGCATTGTGGAGAGAAGCCCAGTCTATCAGAGTTAGTCATCACAAATACATTGTGTCTGTACTTGTGTACAAATTTCTCCTGGTTCTGCTCATCTCACTCAATATCAGTTTATATCGGTCTCTCCAGGTTATTATGAAGTCCGTCTGCTCCTCATTTCTTATAGCACAATAATATTCCATTACATTCATATACCACAACTTGTTCAGCCATTCCCCAATTGATGAGGATCCCCTTGATTTCCAATTCTTTGCCACCACAAAAAGAGCTTCTATAAGTATTTTTGTACATACGGGGCGTCTTCCCACTTCTATGATCTCTTTGGTATACAACCCTACAAGTGGTGTTGCTGTGTCAAAGAGTATGCACTTATAGTCCTTTGAGCATAGTTCCAGATTGTTTTCCAGAATGGTTGAACCAGTTCACAACTCCACCAACAATGCATTAGTGTTGTAATTTTCCCACATCCTCTCCAGCATTTATCATCACTGAAAACTTTTAAAAGAGAATAATATGGCAAAACTCGTGCCCTAGAAAGATTTAAAAATATGGATTGGAGAGAGGGATTGGAGAAGCAAAGTCAGGTTGTCACAGTAGTCCATATAGAAAGTGATAATTATAATTGCTGATATCATGCTGTAAAATAGCTCCATTCAGCAACCCCATGAGGTACTTTTAGGTGCTTTTAGATATATTTTGTAGATAAGAAACTGAGGCTTAAAAAGATAAGCCTGGGGTGGCTAGGTGGCACAGTGAATAGAGCAGGGACCCTAGAGTCAGGAGGACCTCAGTTCAAATCCAACCTCAGACACTTAATGCTTATTAACCATATGACCTTAGGCAAGACACTTAACCCCAATTGCCCTGCTTTCCCCCCTCCAAAAAGCAAAAAAAAAAAAAAAAAAAAAAAGATAAGCCCATGTGGTGACTCAGCTAGTAGAAATTCAAATTCAATTCATTGAGATTAAAAGTCAGATTGCAAGGGGTTGAGAGATGAGTGAATGGGGAAATGGGTATAAACAGCTTTTTCTCCAAGTTTGGCTATTACAGGGAAAAGAGATGCAGAATGATAGCTTGAGAGTGTAGCAAGGTCAAGTGCAGGTTTACAAAAAGTAAACAGCTGGACTTGTTTGTAAGCACTTAGTTAAACACTATGTGCTAAATACTTTATGCTAGGTTCTGGATGTACAAAGACCAAAAAGAAACTACAAGCAACTGGAAAGAAAGAATTCAAGTGCTGAAGAGTGAGTCAGGATCATACAAAATTTAGCAGTCATGATGTTTAAGGAAAGGAGAGTTTAGCATATGATATTTCAGAAGGCAAACCATATAGGCCTTCAACCAAAATTACTTGCTAGCAAAACTGAATATAATCCTACAGTAGAAAAAAGGAACCTTTAATATAATCAAGGACTTCTAAGCATTGCTAATGAAAAAATCATATCTCTAGAAATTTTGAAGTCTATACACTTTAAGTTAAGAGAAATATAAAAAGGTAAAGACAAACAATCATAAGGGACTAAGTAAAGAAAAACTGCTTAAACTTTAATATGGGGAGATGATACAGGGGTCTCTTCTGAACCCTATCATCAAGAGTTGTAGAGTACAGGGCAGGGAGGGGGTGGGGTGGCATGACCTGAGCAGGGGCAAAAGAAGAGAAATGTTTGAACACATGCCTGCCGCTGGTGCTGCTGTCTACTCACCCTTTCCATGATCTTCCTGGTGCACTACTTCACGTGTGACAAGATTGTGGGCAACAGATGGGAGGCTTAGCTGCTGCAGGTGGAATACACTGAAGGGGATGCCTTAGACACACTGGGCCCAAAGCACTACTGTTGTGGTTGGATGCTGCTGGCTCACATAGATAGAGAAGCTTCTTAATTACATGCCCCTGGAGAAATGAGCCCCCCTCCCTGAAGGCCTGGCTTCTCTATCTGCCACATGGACAAGCCCCCATCCCTGAACACCTTTATCAGCTATCTGTCACATGGAAGAGCCTCCATCCCTCAAGGCCTGGCTCAGCTATCTTCCACAAGGCCTCCAGAGATGACAGTAAACCCACTATTGGTGGGGAGAAGAGTAATAGAGTAGTCTAATTAGAAGTCTTGAGAGTGATTCTATTACGTCTTGATGATCTTAAAAGTGGAAAGAGAGGAAGAGGAAAACACTTAGGGAAAGGAAAAGAAGATTAGATAAAATTATCTCTCAGCTAGCTTCTGCTGGTTTCTAAACTTGCCCATCTTTCAGTATGCTGCCTAGGACCTTTGACCACCCCATTAGCCCAGAATTCCACACCTAGACACAAGTCCTCTACTTAGTCCATTCTGGATCTATCACCCAGTGCCATATAATAGGCAACAAAGCTGCAAGTTGACACCTGTTCTTAAACTTAATGGTGAATTCATATGGGTTTGGGATCTCCTCTTGTCCTGGTACAGAGCCTGTCCCTCTGCTGGAATGCTCCGCATAGCAAACTACTGGCTAGTCTCCGTCCCCAGTATTCACAGACTTCTGTTTTTCTCCCTCAGCAGAACTAGGCTTGAAAAATGACTCACTGTGACTTTTTCTTGAATTCTCAACCAGGATTTGGTCTGATGCATTTTCTAGATCTGTTTTAAGGAGTTTGGGGGAGAGCTTGCTGTACTTCTTCCAGCTATTTCACGGTCTTGCTTCCACATCCAAGGCCTTACATTCCATTGGGGAAAGACTACATATAAAAGGAAGTTGAAAAGCATGAGGAGAGGGAGTGGCAAGGTGGAGAAAGATGCAGAGACCAAAGAGCCCTGGGCCTCCATGAAACAGAGAACCCATGAGGAACTGACTGATCAGAGGAAGGGGCCATAGAGGCTAAGGAATCCTTTAGGGTGAGAACGCTGTTGGGTTATGGTGGAGAAAGTAGTCCAGAAAATCAGCAGAGACCTGAAAAGAATGAGTGAATGAGCTTGGCTGATCTGGGCCTTTCCTTAAAATGGACGTTTGAGGAGTTGAAGATGACTATAAGATTTTAAACCTGGATAACTAGAAGGATGATAGTGCACTTTACACAAATAGGAAGATTTGTAAAATAAGAGCATAGTAGGAATAGAAGGGTTTTTTGAATATGTTGAGTTTGTGATGTTTTACAGACCTTCCAGTTCAAATTAGAAAGGTAGAATTGATGTAGTAGAATTAGAGTTCAGGAGAGAAAGTAGGCTGGATGTGTACATCTTGGGGTCATCTTCATAGAGATAATTAAATCCACAAATGCTTATCAATATAGTTACCAAAAGAGATTTTTAAAGCAGGAGTCCTCAGTCTTTTTCATATCATGGACCTGTTTGGCATTCTGGCGAAGCCTGTGGACCTCTTCTTAGAAAAATGTTTTTAAATGCATAAAACAAAATACGCGGGATTAAAAATGGAAGCCAATTATATTGAAATAGTTATCATGTCTTCTGCTAAAAAGAGAAGAGAATAGGGGAAGGGGAAGGAGGGACAGAAGGGAAGGGAAGGAGAGAGAGAAAGAAGAGAGAATAAATTTTAATTCGGTCCTAAAATGGTTGGGCAGGGTTGAGGGATTCAGTATCTTCAGATCTAGGATGAAGGGAGAGTCTTCTTTAGTCACTAGATGGATGATTCAATGGGCAAAATAAAAGGAAGGCAAAGGAAGGAAGGGACTAGGGAAGGGCTGATCAGTACTGGACAGTGATGAGAGAATGCATAATGGTAGTAGAGGAAAAGATTCTTAGCCTTAGCACTGAGCCACAGGGATAAAGAGAGGTAAAAGTGCCATTTCTTAGCCGTAAATCAGGGAGAATACTAGGTGACAGGAGCCCTCCAACTTTCAGGGTCCTGTGATGATGACTTACTTATTCTCTTCTAAACACCAGTGGGAATAGCAGGAGATGAGAGGAGTGTAGCCAGCCAGGAACATTGATTTAAGTGAATAGGACATTGAAAATTTGATCAAGCTGTCAGAAACATTACCGGACTCAGACTTGAAGACTCATACCAAGATTTTTGGGGGTTGACATACCCAGAATATACAAGAGCATGTACTTGGCCTGGTGTCTGAGGTTTGGCCTTGGCCACATGAGGCCTGGTGTCTGTGTCAGTGTCTCAGAAAATACTGGGTTTTTTTTACCCTAGTGAAGTAGGTTGTACTTCCACATAGCACCAGACTGTGGAGAAATGAGGCCTTCATATACAGTCCTTGGAAGGTACTAGTGTTGGATCTCAGTACTGACCCATACTGGATCCATTGATAGTGGATGGTAGAAACCAGGATGACAGTGGTTGCTCCTATCTGCCTGGCAACTCTGTTACAAGGAAGTGAAATTTTGTTTTTATTTTCAGACAGTAATAGCAAACATAGGGCAGAGTTGGTTCTGGTTGTGACAAATTATTGCTATGTTCCTGTCCCCACTGGTGTTTCTGTGACTTTTTATTAAGTTCTTGGATATGATATCCATTGGTAATGAGTGGTTGTTATTTAAGGAATGCACAGCATGTCTATATCTTAATTATTTTCCTATAGTCCAAAATTTTTCCACTATTGCATTTCCCATGCTAAGCCTACTCTCTGTGTACATTTTGGTACCTAGTATACTGTATGTCTTCCTTCTTTGACCATTAGAAGAATCTGGAATTAGAAAGGGGGAAAATTGAGTTACCCCTCAGCACTAGTAGACAAATTCTGACACCATTAAAAATTATTATCTAGACATAGTTCTTTTCCTCTTCTATCTTTAGGAAGTCTTTTGTATTATAAATAACTTTTTACCAGATTCGAATGGGATAGTATTTTAAAATCATCTTTAGGTAAAATGGGCCCCAAAAGACCCATTGTAAGGTACACAAGTTTCTTTCTAAGAAGTTTGTCTCTGAGAAATCCTATTTCTAGGTCAAGATGGCAGCATAGAAGCAGGAGAACTCTGTGAGCTCCCCCCATAACCACCTCAAATACCTATAAAATATGATTCTAAACAAATTTTAGAGCTCCAGAACCCACAAAAGTACAGAGAAACAAAACTCCCACTGAAGGCAGCCTGGCAGGTGGGACAGGAAGGGTTCATTGCAGCGCTCTGGGAACCAAGACCAGTGCAGGCTATAGCCCCAGGGGGGCCAGGACAAGCCATGGCTGGAGCATTTGGGAGCGTGGATCACTGGCAGCTGCGGCAGTTTCCAGAATTATCAGCCCATAAGAACCAAGGACAAAGTGAAAAGTCAGTGGAACTCAATGAAATTTGGGGGAGAAAAGCAGATCTGGCCATCTGCCCCCAGGGCAAGAAAGCAGCAGAAGGGACGGCCCTGCAATTGCCTCCGCTGCTTCAGAGGTCGCGGCCTGCAGATTGCAGGGGGGCCAAGCAATCATTCAGTAGCTAAGTGCTCTTGCCTTAAGCTGCCTGGATCAGGATAGTGGTCTTGGGTGGTGGTCCTGAGGTACGTGACCAGTGAGCCAAAGCTGGTGGGGGCTGCAGAGACGACAGCCTCCTAATAACTCCAGCAGCTGCGAAAACCCCAGCAATATGAGACAAAGCTCTCTCCTCTGGAAGCAGAGTTCCACAGAGCTAAAAGAGTCAAGTAATAGACTGGCAATATGAGCAGGCAAAGGAAGCAAAGTAAACACAGCAACCCAACTTTAGATTCCTTACAAAGCATGGATCAGGAGGAAGACAACACAGTCAGAACTCCTGCACCAACAGCTTCCAAGAAAAATGTAAACTTGTTACAGACTATAGAGGAGCTTCAGAAGGATTTTGAAAACCAAATAAGAGAAGTAGAAGAAAAATTGGGAAGAGAAATGAGAATGATGCAAGAAAATCATGAAAAGAGAGTCAGCAACCTGACTGAAGAAAATAACACCTTAAAAAACAGACTAGCTGAAATGGCAAAAGAGGCCCAAAAAGCCAGTGAAGAGAAGAATACCTTAAAAAGTAGAATTTGCCAGTTGGAAAAAGAATCTCAAAAGGTCACTGAAGAGAACAATTCCTTCAGAATTAGAGTGGAGCAAATGGAAGCAAATGACTTTATGAGAAATCAAGATACTATTAAACAGATCCAAACAAATGAAAAAATAGAAGGCAATATGAAATATCTCATTGGAAAAACCACTGACCTGGAAAATAGATCCAGGAGAGGCAATTTAAAAATTATTGGACTAGCTGAAAGCCATGATCAGAAAAAGAACCTAGAAATCATCCTTCAAGAAATTCTCAAGGAAAATTGCCCTTAAATTTTAGAACCAGAGGACGAAATAGAACTTGAAAGAATTCACTGATCACTTCTTGAAAAAGATCCCAAAAAGAAAACTCCTAGGAATGTTAAGCCGGGTTCTAGAGTTCCCAGGTCAAGGAGAAAATAATTATAACCTGCTAAGAAGAAACAATTTGAATACTGTAGAAACACAATCAGGATAACCCAAGATCTAGCAGCTTCTACATTAAGGGATCAAAGGGCCTGGAATATGATATTCCGGCGATCAAGGGAACTAGGATTAAAACCAAGAATCACCTACCCAGCAAAATTGAGTATAATGTTTCAGGGGAAAATATGGTCATTCAATGAGGTGGAGGACTTTCATGCATTCTTGCTGAAAAAACTAGAACTGAATGGAAAATTTGACATTCAAACACAAGAAGCATGAGAAGGTCAACATGGAAAAGAAATCATAAGGAACTTATCAAAGTTGAACTATTTACATGCCAACATGGAAAAATGAG
>CM053586.1:200664684-200684064 GCA_028646515.1 Pseudochirops corinnae
AAGGAAAAGCTCTGTCCCAAATCGCTGGGGTCCTCCCGGCTGCCGTAGCTCTCAGGAAGAGGCTGGGAACTCTTCCTATTTACTTCTGGCTGACTGGATAGTGAAGACTCCAGAACCGAGGCCCAAGACCGCAATCCAGATCCAGGCCGCTCAACACGAGAGCTCTTGGCCTGAGAACAATTGCTCAGTCCCCCTGCTGTCTGCAGGCCGCGGGCGGGAAGCTACAATGTGGAGGCGGGTGCAAAACCTCTGCCTTTCGCTTTTCCGCTCTGCAGGGCTTTCGGCCGGACTGCTTATCTCCCCCTTTCGCAATCCCCACTCGCAGCTGGTGCTAATCCGCTCATCTGAGAGGCTTCTCTGCTGCTGCTCGCGTCCAGCCGCCCCCGGGGCACAGCCGCAGCTTCAGGCCAGGCTGGTTTCGGTTCGCAGTGCTGATATGGTTCCTCATAGCCGAGCTGACTTTAGTGGGAAGTATCTTTGTGTACGTTTTGGAGTTCTAGGATTGGTTTAGAGTCCTATTTTATGGGTATTTTGGGGTGGCTATGTGAGAGCTGTGATATGTTGCTGCTGCTATGCCACCATCTTGGCTCCACCCCCCACTTAGAAATTTTTTATACTATATGACTAAAATAAATCATTTAAAACACATTCTATTTAGAAAGTAGAAGAAATTCATTTTTACCTAGGACATGGCTAATGTGGTTTCAATAAGCAAGAAATTAAAAGCATAGAAAAATAATCTGAGGTACTTACTGTCTACTATTTTTCTGTAATTCACATTAGTATTTCCTGGCAATTTAGGGACAAACCTATGAACATGTGTTTTACTAATCCAACTCCAACCACCATAGCCTGTTACTCTATATTCCTCTCCTTTTTGTTTCCAAACCTGTTAAAAAAGAGAATTAATTTGATCAAGCAATACAAATAACACATTTTATAAGATATTTGTATGTTTTATCTAAATAAGATCATATTCTGCCAGGTATTTTCATCTAACTGGTTCTTTCACTACAGATCAGAAAGGAAGAATCTCATTTAGAAGTCACAGGGAGATAAAAAGGAAATGATGGGCTCCTTCTCAATGACAGAAAAAGAAATACAGATAACAAAAGAAATAGAAAGGAATTTCTTTGCCATAGTAACTAAGTAACTCTCCACCCATGCATGAAATGCTGCATTTTTACAGTTACTGCAGCAAGTTAAAGAGAGAATTAAGATATAATGTAGTTTACATTTTGTTTGCACGAAAGCGTCTTGAAAATGATCAAACAGAACTCCTTGCAAGATAAGTAACAATGACTAAATAGAGTTATTTTTGTCAACTAGTCAAGGTCTACATTACAAACTTAAGTTACAAAACAGACGTCTCTGAAACAATTAAAAATTCTTTAAGATGCTATACTTTAATAATTCAACTGATTCTCAATCATACTCCAAAGAGGCTGTTCCAAACCCTTTATCCGTAAGCATTCTTCCCGTCCTTTCAACAAAGGACCTCACATGTGACTGAGAAAATGAAGGCCCTTTTGCCAAGAGTTCTTCTCTCCTACTCTACATCTCAAAACCTTCTTGGATATTATCTCTTATTCTTTCTTTTTCTCCAGTCTGATGTGTTTGCACTTTCTTTTTACCTCTATCTCTTAGAATCCCTAGTTTGTCTTAAAGTTCAGTTCAGTTCTTACACAGGGTCATTCATTCTCAGTGCTAGTGCCTCCTCTCACCCCAATCTACCTTGTATTTTAATCTGTATAAATTTAAAGATGTATATATGTTGTTCCTCCAGATATAATGTAAGGTTCCTGAAGGTAGGTTGTTTTTTCTTCTTTGTATCCCTAGTGCTTAACCTAGGACCTTATACATAGTAGGTATTATGCTTACTGGTGATTGTTAAAAGATTTTAGTGACAATTACCTGATGTTTGATTGGAAATGTATATTTCACCCATGTGGCTTGTTGCATTGTTTCTTCCTCCTCCTGTTTTCTCTCTTTTTTTTTCACTTTCTCCTTTTCTTCTCTTTCAATGGATGTCATTCTGTGTAATCTAAAAAGCAGTATATTATTACAAAATACCTTTTGAAAGACTTTGGTAGTTTATGTATTTGAATAATAAGAATTTAAAATTAATTTATCAGGAATATACTATTACAAGGGATTCCTGAAGTACTAGAAATGTTCAATTAAAATGTTTCTGCAGGTTAGAAATTATAGGTAGGCACAATTATTATACCTATTTTAGAAATGAGGAAATTGAGGCCAAATGGTTATTTGCTCAGTGACACACAGCCAGAAAGTGGTCATGGTAATATTTGAACTTAGGTCTCTCCCAATTCCATGTCGCTCTATACTTTTCCAGACCATTATGATCTCTGAATCACATGCTGTGGGAAGGCTTAGTGGTGACCTTGGGGTTTGACACTGAGTGGAGAGGAGACGGCTAGCATCAAGCTGTGCTTACACATATACACATATTCAATTCTTCACATACCACTTTACAGTAATCAAAGTACATCCTTGCTACTTACTTTCTTTTCCAATCTCTGAGGAAAAGCTATCCCTAATTCCTTATTAATGTTTACTCTTCTACCTATATCCTTGATCTCATCTCTTCCCAAGACCTATAAGCATACTCAGGTTTTCCCCATTTTAAAAAGTTTTTTCTTTTACCCTTCTACTTTACTTAGCTATCATTATTAATCCCTTCCCTTTAAAAGACAAACTTCTTAGTTCCATTCAATGCACCCATTTTCTTACTGATCATCATTTTAATGATTCCTTGAAATCTGATTTTCATCCCTACCATATAATCTCAAAGGCCACCAATTACTGCCAAGCCCACCAACCTTTTCCAGGCCTTATTCCCTTGATCTTTCTGCAGTGTTTGACACAATGATCATATACTTGTTATGGATATGCTGACCTATCTCTGTAGGATTCCTTTAAGGATTCTCCCACTGTCCTCTTTCCAGTTCCTTCACCAAACTCCTTTCCCTCAACAATCTTATTCACTCCTAAAGCTTCAAATATAACTGCCTGCATCTAAAGACTCCCTAATCTAAATCTTCAGCCCTTATCTTTCTTTTCTTGTTTTTAAAATAATTTTCTTCATTAGGAACCTAATAACCATCAACCAAACATGGACATTTCAATATACAAACAAAATAATCATATATGAAATGATAAAATTCTCTTACACAGTTTGTTTTTAAAGGCATGTATTAAACTTAATGGAACAGGTAGGTGGTACAGTAGATAGAATGCATGACCTGGAGTCAGGAAGGCCTGAGTTCAAATGCTATCTCAAACACTTACTGTGTGACCCTGGGCAAGTCACTTAACTCTGTTTACCTCAGTTTCCTCATCTGTAAAATAGTGAAGAAGGAAATGGCAAACCACTCCAGTATCTCTGCCAAGAAAACTCCAAATGGGGTCATAAAGAGTTGGCTATAACTGAACAATAACAAAATTAAATTTAATGCAATGGTAACAAAACTGTCCTTTTTGTGTTTTCTTCTAAACTTTTTGTTTTTTTCTATATTTGCACCTCTATCATTACTGACTAATGCATGCCTTTTTCTCTCCACCCTCCCCCTCCCTTATGAAACAGAAAGATCCCCCTTGTAACAAATAAGCGTAGTCAAGTAAAACTTTTTCTCCAACTAGCTATAGGAAATCTCCACCTAGGCGGACCATAGTACCTCAAACCTCATTATGTTCAAACCGTGCTTAACTTTTCACCTAAATATCTTCCTTTGTCTGATTTTGTTCTTTCTAATGGTGGAAGCTCCATTTGCCCAATCCACGTTTGAAAATTTAGTATTAGTTTTGATTCCTTTTTTAAATATCCAACCAATAATTAAATCCTAAAGATTCTATCACTGCAGTATTTCTTGAATCCATCCCCTCCTTTTCATTTTTAGTATCATAATCCTAGCAGTAGCCTAGGGAGTTTGTAATGGTCTTCCCCTTTTTACTATCTCCTCACCCTCTCCTCCAACTTTTCACAAGGCTATGTATACTTTCATCAGGTTACTCCTCTGTTCAACATCCCTCAATGAGTTTTGTTCTCACCGGGCACTAAACTTTATACTTCTCAGTCTATTAAAGGCCCTCTGAAAGCTAGCACCACTCTGCTTTTCTAGTCTGATAACTTCCTAGTTAACCACTAGTAATGCTTTAAAGCCAATTAAATGCTTACAAAACGTTTTCTTCACCTTTCCCCAGAGAAAGGTAATGTAACCTGCTTTATCTCCATTTCACAATTCAGAAGACTAAGGTTAAAAGGATGGGAGACTGCCTAAGGCCACACAGTTAACAAATATGGAAACTCAAACTCAAATCTGTGAATCTAAGTTCAGTGATCTTTTCATTATACTATGCTACTCCTTCTTTTACTTTTCTCAAGCCAAACTGGCTCTTGACAGATCTATCTTTAGCCCATTTCTCTCCATCTTTATGTCCTTTCACTAATTTCATCCATCTCAAAAGATGCAACTATAATTTCTAGGTAAATGACTCTTAATTCTATATTAAATAATTTATTATACTTCCATACACTCTAGGATTTTTTGCCTTGTTTAAGCTATGCTTATAATAACCTTCCTTGATGGTTACATTCTTATCCACCCTTTAAAGATTATGGCTATATTGTTAAAGAAATGTGTTTGACCTCAGTAGGTAAAGATCTTTCCTCACCTCAGAATAAAAAAAACAAACAAACTTTTTTTGGGGGTAAGGGGTAGGTACAGGAGGGAACAACTAATAAATGCAAAATAAAGTATAATTTGACCCTCATCAGTCTACAAGCTCCACCAGGACAGTACCATATCTTCCCCAGGGCCTAGGGCAATGTCTCTAGACACAAGATACTTAATAACTGTTGAGTAAGTGTCTAGAACCTCAGATTAAGTGGAAAAAAAAAATTTTTTTAAACAAAAGTTAAGGCTCAGGTGAGTCTAGATGACACAAACTGAAATTCATTTTCAGTTCTCAAAATACAAAATATCTCTAGAAATAATATATATGATAAGCTTTATTTCTCCACAAATCCATAGAAGTTTCATAAACTCCTCCAAAAGAATACACATTCTTTAAGAGAAGGAGCTCTTTTTCATTTTCTCTTCATATCCCCAAAACATAGCAAACAGTAGGTATTTAATACTGCTTACTGTCTTAGATTTAGTGGCGTGGAAAAGTACTAAATTTGGAGTCACAAGGCTTGAGTTTGAATTCTGGCTCTGTCACTTTTTCTACCTGAATAAGTCAATTAACTTCTATGAATCTAAAAGTTTCATCATTTGTAAGATGAAAAGTCCCTTCCAAAGTCCCTTCTAGTACTATCTGGATCCATGAGAGCCTATGATCTACAAGTGAATTTTCAATAAGGCAAACGAAATGTGGAATTTGTTGGGGATGGAGTAATCTGGGCAGGAACTCTAGAAATATATACCATATACAATGGAGAAAAATAGTAGGATCACAGGATAATTTTTTTAGAAGAATAAATATTTTTTGCTCAAACTCTCCCACCTCTCCATGTACATCAGTAACTATTCTATAAATTTGTGGTCTTATAAAATTCCTGGGACACTGAGAAAGTGACTTGTTCAGGCAGGGTCACAGAGCTGGCATGTCAAACCTGGACCCAAATCATCCTAACTCCAAGGTCAACCCCATCCAACAGAACATGCTGCTGCCTCTCAAGAATAAATCACATTGGGGCAGCTGGGTGGCACAGTGAATAGAGCACAGCAGACCTGGAGCCAGGAGGACCTGCGCTTATTTATTTATTTATTTTGTGCTTTTTTTTGGAAGGCAATTGGGGTTAAGCAACTTACCCCAGATCATACAGCTGGTAAGTGTTAAGTGTCTGAAGCCGCATTTGAACTCAGGTCCTTCTGACTTCAGGGTCACTGTTCTATTCACTGTGCCACCTAGCCACCCCCAACATGAGGACCTGCATTTAAATCCGGCCTCAGACACAACACTTACTAGCGGTGTGACCTTAGGTAAGTCATTTAAGCCCAACTGCCTTGCCTTCCCCTCTCCAAAAAAGAAAAAAAAAAGAATAAATCATATTTATTCATAGGTTGTTGTTTCCCCCTGACACTTTCATTCTAAAACGAGAGAGGGTAAGATATAAACCTTAGTCCAAAAAATGAAATGGAAAAACTTAGGAATTCACAGGGAAACAGAGAACACTGTATGACTCTATTCCTCTAACGCAGTAGTTTTCAACCTTCCTAATGCCAGGACCCTTTAATACTCGTATGCAGGCGTATCCGCGTGTGGGCAGACCTGCCTGGAGATGGATAGAGGAGCGGTATCTTGGTTCCTAAGACCATCGGAAATATGTGTTTTCTGGTGCTCTTAGATGACCCCTGTGAAAGGGTCTTTCTACCCCCAAAGGGGTTGTGACCCACAGGTTGAGAACCACTGCTCCAACTCCATCTAAACAGGCCATGAGCCTCTTTAACATAAACCTGTCTTCCTTTCCAAAACCAAAGCACATTTTCATTTAGCGAAGTGTCTGGTGGTCACAGCCACTGCTATTTCAAAACAGAAAAGAAGATATCTATATGTAGGAATTTTATGGGGAAAGAATCTCAAAATATGGAAGGAGAAATATATGTTACATGTTATGTCACAGACCTTGGTTAGAGGGAGTGTCAGAGGTGATCTGATTTAATCTGTATCTGAGCAAGACTACTTTCTATAAAATGCCTAAATAAGCAGTGATCTAGTCAGAGAAGACCTCCAGGGACAGGATATCTCCTAAGGCAGATCCTTTCCACTTTTGGAAAATTAAAATTTTTATTAAGTTTTTCCTCATATCAAGTTTAAATCTGTTTCTCAACAACTTCTACCTATCATTCTCATTCTTATCCTCTAGTACCAATAAAAATAAGTGTAATTCCTCTTTCATATGACACAATGCTTGTCAAATGTAATATTCCACCTCCCCATTCCTACCGGTCTTTCCAATGAGAGACTTCAACATGCTGATTTGGCAACCAAATAGTGTATATGTTTTTTTTATTATTTTTAGTCTTTAAGTTTTTAAAAAGAATAAATTTTGTTCACATAATATATCCAATTATAACAATCACTCAAGACATTTAAAATCCAATACACATGTAAAATATATAAAAATATCCACACCACAATAATTTAAACAGTCAAAAAGTGAAAAATACTCTGTGGCTGCTACTTCCTAAGTAAATTTAGATTAACAAACAATTTCTAAGGAGGGAGGAGGTAGGTGGATGGGGGCAATGCAAATTTGCTAATAATCTACTAGTCTTAGGCAACTAGCATGATTTCAGTAACAACATAAAAAAGAATGCATTTTACTCATTAAAATATTTTTTTTCCTTTGAGTCATGCTAATTTTCACTACTGACTAATCAAGATTACAACACAGAATAAATTATAATTCACATATCAGAATTTCTTCCCTTACCTGGTATGTCCTAAAGATTCTCGCCAGATTGGCAGCATGACAACTGGCTTAATAGCACATTCCAAAATGGCCAAAGCCAAAGCGAATTCCCTAGGTTTGCTACACATTTGTACTGCTTTGATCCAATTTGACCTACATTTTATAAAAAAAGACAAACAGCTGCTATCAGTTGAAATTTTAAAGTGTATTCATAATTTTATATAATAAGCATACCTCTATTTAAACATTTCTGTCAAGCAGTGCAAAAACAGTCTTAGTGGAATTTTCTGTCATGACATATTATCTAAAAATTACACTTTGTTGGCAAACAGACCCAATTAAAACTTGGGTAACATTTCTCAGTTCATTAACTAATTCAACAATTGTTAAAGATGGGGCTTCATAACCTTTTTGTGTGTCATGGACCCTTTTTGGTAGGTTGGGGAATGTCTGTTGTCTACATTTCATACTTGAGGGAAATGTTAAATTTTAATTAGAGGTTAGCAAAAATACTGATGTGACTTTTTTCCCCCAGCCCAAGTTTAAAGATCCCCTGAAATCTATCTAGACCTCAGGCTCAGTATGGCTGCTGTTAGCTGACTTGAATCTCTGTTACCTGTGAGAGGCCCAATTTGGATGCAGGAATGGTGCTGGGATGTTGTTTTCCAGCTGGATGATGGTTAACCTTAGGGTGGATATGGTAAGTACTTTGGACCCATGTACAGAACCATTCCATTTGAACTCTCCTGCTGGAGTCAAGCAAAATTTATGTGAAAGATGCCTTCTCTTATCATGGTCCTCTCTGTGCTGGTGTTTGTTCAGTGCAAAAGAATTGGTGGTGTACTGATTGTGGTAGACACGATACTTCCCCTCTTGACCTAGCTTGAAAAAGTTGTTGATATTTCCTTTCATAATTATCTCCTTCTTGGTGCTCAATCGTGAAATTTCTCCTTGAGAGTTAACTACCAGGACCTACTCGAGGAAACAGATGCAAAAAGATTTCATTAAAGCATACTAAATATATAAATTGATTTGACAAACTGTTTTTTCCTTTGAATAACTTGTAGTCATCAATTCCAATCAAATATTAGGTAATAACATATTTTAAATTAAACAATAAATTAAATTAAGTAAATACATGTACAACAAGAATAACCACACAACAAATTATGTCTACATAATGATAGCATTTCAAGCTTTTAATGTATACTTTAAGTCAGAGGCATTAAGGTGTCTAGTGAAATTTCTATTCAGTAAATGCTACCTGTAATACTTTATTGGTCTGTTACTTTACCATCTACACCCAAGAATTACAAAGTCTTAAGAGCTAGAAAGAACCATGGAAGTCATTTAATACAAACTTTTCATTTTATAATAAAGAAACAAAGGCCTAAAGGACTATGTTACTAACTTAGCTGGTTGGCAGCAGGGCTGGTACTAAAATACAGGTCTCTTAATTCTTTAATCTGGGTAGCTTCCAAGAGTCCACAGGTTTTCAGAATATTTTAGAGCAATCCCACCTAGAAAGGATTTTTAAAAATGTGCTAGGTCAAATATAATGTTGGCCAGTTGTGGTGGCCCAGCCTCTCTTCAAGAGTTGTGAGCTGCAACAGGACTAAAATTATTCAGGTATCTACACTAATTCTACCACCAATATGGTGAGCCCCAGGAGCAAGTGGCCACCAGGCTGCTTAAGGATGAGTAAACCCACTAAGGGTCAGAAATGGAGCAGGTTAATGCTTCTGTGCTCACCAGCAGTTGGGTTGGGCTGTGAGCGAATGCTACACTTCTAGCTTGAGTGATATACAGAAACTGAATAAAAAAACAAAACTACACACACACACACCCCCTTCTCTATTTGTGTGTATCACTACACAATTTGGCTGTGATGTCTTCTATTCCCAGAGCAGCGGGGAGTCACAAGTCTTCATGGAAAAAGATATTACTGTATCCTCCAAGTAGAGAATCCTTGCTATTAATGCCGTGCATGCTGACATCATAGAATGTCACAGCACATGCTGCTACAGCGGCATTCTGGTAAATATCTGATAACTGTCTTTCAAAAAAAAGTACGTGAAACACTTTTAAGTTTAATCTGCATTATTAACATTTTCTCTAGACAGTGAACAAAACTATAAATCAAGCCCTGATTTACAGCATTTGCTAATTTCTGAGGTGTAATCACATTCAAAATTTAACAATTGGTTTTCATGCCAATTAAAGCTGGATCCAGCATACCCCTGCCCTATTCTCCAACTACATCTAGGCTACTGTACTATCAATTCCCTCAACTACTTTTGAAAAACTAGTATCTCCCATCCTCTACCTACATGGATTAAAATTCTCAGTGGTTCAGCCATAATTCATCTCCCCTGAAACAAGCACATTATTTCAGTTTTTCAGCTGCCACACTAATATCCCTCTTATTGTATGAATAATCTAGGGCTGATTATGTTTAACATATGAAGGTTTCTGAACACCATTACCATCCCAACCTGTTATAATGAGGTTTTGTGGCAACTTAAGTTATTAGAAAACCAAAGTAAATTCTAAACCATAAACATTTTAAAAGTGGGAGCTCTTGAGTGAGGTTATGGAAAATTAAACTAATTTGCAAGTGGGATGGAATATGGATATGTAATAGGGACAGGGACTAGAACTGCATTTTTACTGAACTATGGAAGTTGGAGACAAGGAAACCCTTCTCTACAACTTTTTGTTACAGGGTTACTGAGAGGTTAATCAACTTCTCACATGGGCAGTATGTGCCATGGTTTCCTGGTTTCAAAGTCAGTTCTCTTTCCATCTTGCCATACTGCCTCCTGTATTCAACAAATCTTACTGTAAAAAAGCACTTTTAATTTCACAGAAACCAAATTTACTTAAAGGTGGAAAAAGAAATTCAACAACAAATCTCCACAATCTACAGAGAATTTTATTATCCTTCCATTTTTTAAAATGACAGCATAAATAAGTGAGAATTACTTTAAATTACAAAAATAATTTTTTTAAAAGATACATACCTCTCTGCCTTCCTTAAATAATTTATTTGCTTCATGTGCTGCTGCAGCAACCTGTTGGCTCTTCAGTTGACTCAGCTTGCTGTCTGGATTTCGTAATCTTGTGACCATCCGTGTTGAGCCAGATGTACCTTTCCCTGTTCCAGGGGAATCACTTCTCTCTCCATTAGACTTCTCTGATTTGAAATCTGATAACAAAAAGTTAAGTAACTACATTTGGTAAAAAGTGAAAAGCGGCTGATATTAATCACAATTAATACAGTAGTAAAACCCTGCCTGTCTGGCACATAGGGAAGAACAAGAAAGCAAGCAAAAAAGAAAAAGTAGCCAACAGAGGGCACCAAGTCCACACACAAAAGTTTAGGCAGTCTACTCAAGGCCCTTACTTCAAAGGCTCTTATTTTACCCACAATACTAAGAAGCCTGAAGATCTGGTTTCCAAGCTGGATGCAAACTAGAAATACCAATTAGAAAAGGGGACAGGGGAAAGTATCCTCTAAGCAAGCACAACTATAGAAGCAAGAAGTAGCAGCTCCAATCAAAGAATACACAGGAAAATCTATAAAGAAGAGATAAGAGACGGCAGAGTAGGAGAAAGCAGTACACTGCCAGCACCCCTCAAAATTTCTCCAAAAAGATGTAGAAAAATGCACCAGACCATGTCCTGACTGAGAAATCCAAGGAAAAAAAATTACAGTTAAGTCATTTTCATAGGGTAGGTTGGCACTGGGAGACAGACAAGTCTGTGAACACTGCTGAAGAATGGGTGGGTAAAACAAACAAATCAAGCAATCAACAGATAACTTCATTAAAGATAACCACAACAATGAGACAATCATGAAAACATAACAAACATTCTGGGATGCTGCCCGAGTAGGGGAAACTTTCTATCTCTAACCCTTTCATCATTAAAAGAGAGGAAAAAAAAAATCAGTGAACTGGGGCAGCGGCAGAACTTTAGAAAACCAATACATTTTTAAAAACCACAATTAAACACCAAAATAGAAGTCCTTAAAAGCCAGAGATGTTTAAAAATGAAAAGAAAAAAATGTTAAATAATTTGATTTTTAAAAAAGAAAACCAAATTACTAGTGTCAAAAAATGCAAAAGGTAAATTCACAACAAATGAAGAAATAAAGGAAATTAATAAACTATTTTGCCCAATATATGCCAATAAAATCAACAATATAAATCAAATAGATAAATTCTTACAAAGATGTAAAATGCCTAGAATAACAGAAAGAGAAACTGGAGAGAAGACAAATAATCCCATTGTAGGGGGAAAAAATTGAACATGCCATTAATGACCTCCCATAAGATCGGATTCTACAAAAAAATTTAAAGAAAAATCAATTTCAATATCGCATAAGCTATTTGAAAAAAAAAACAGGAAAAGAAAAATCCTTCTATGATACATATATAGTCTTGATACCTGATCTAGAGAGAATCAAAACAGAAAGAAAACTACAAATCAATATTGCTAATGAATACTGAAGCAAAAATTTTAAATAAAATATTATCAAAGAGGCTAAAATAACCATATCACAAAGACAATATGTATTACAAGCAGGATGTATTTATACCAGGAATGCAGTATTCAATATTAGGAATACTATAAAGTTAATACTATATATATCAGTGACAAGAACAACAAAAATACATGATTATTTCAAAAGGTGCAGAAAAAAAGTTTTGGTAAAATGAAACATGTTAAAATGTTATACTGGTACGCATAAGAATAAAAAGAATCTCTCATTAACATGACAACTAGTATTTATCCAAACCCAAGAACTAGCATTATATATAATAGAGACCTTTCCAATAAGGGCAAGTGTAAATAAGGAATATCCATTATTACTACTAAAGCTGATAGTGATAGAAATGCTAGATATAGAGATAAGGCAAGAAAAATATAGGCATGGCCAAAGAGGAAACAAAATAATTGCTTTTTATGTATGATAAAATGGTTTAATTTAGAGTACTCTAGAAAATCAACCAAAAATTAACTGAAACAATTAACTTCAGCAAGGTTGCAGGATATATGTCGAACCCATAATAAGTCATCAAGCATTTGTGTGTATTACCAACAAAAACCAGTAGAAAGATATAGAAAGAGAAATTCCATTTAAAATGACAACAGGATGTATACAGTATCTCTGCCACACACAGAAACTATATGAATAAGTACAACTACAAAACACTCTTTATAAAAATAAAGTCAGATCTAAATAATTGTAGTGTGTTATTTTCTCATGATTAGGCCAAGTCAATATAATATAAATTACAATACTACCTAAATTAATTTATTATTCAGTGCTAAAGCAATCAAACTACTAAAGGTTTACTTTATAAAGCTAGGCCAGAAAATCATATGGAGAAATGAAAGGCCAGGAATCTCAAGGAAAAAAATGAGAAAGAAGAGGGACTAAAAATACTAGATCTCAACCTACAAAAAAGCAGTAACCAACAAAACTATTTGGTACTGGTCAAGCGGTATAACAGTAAAACAGATAAGACATACGTTATACAGCAACAAATGAGAAAACTAGTCTAATGTTTGAAAAACTCAGATTCTAGCTACTGCAATTAAAAACCCACTCTTCAAAAAAATTGCTGCGAAAAGCAATCTGGAATGAATTACACATAGATCAACATCTCACAACGTTGACCAAAATAAGCTCCAAATGGGTACATGACTTGGACATAAAAGGTAATACCATAAATAATTTTATAAGAGCAAAGAAGAAATCACCTTTCAGGGCTATGGATAGAGGAAAAGATCCATAGCCACACAACTGATAAAGAAGATCATAAAATTTAAAATGCCAAATTTTAATTACATGAAATGAAAAAGGTTTTACATAAAGAAATTAGTACAGCTAAAATGAGAAAATAAGCAGGTAAATCAGAAAAATATATGTAATGAGTTTCTCTGACAAAGGTCTCATTTCTAAGAAACTGATTCAAATTGATAAGAATAATAGCCATTCCTCAGTGGATAAATGGTCAATGGATATGAACAAACAGTTTTCAAGGAAATAAATCCAAGTTATTAGTACTCATGTGAAAAAAATATCATAAATTGCTAATAATTACAGAAAGGCAAATTGAAGCAATTCTGACATCCTATCACATACTCATCAGATTGGTAAAACGGACAAAAAAGGAGTATCAGAAATGCTGGAGTCTGTGGGAAAATAGTCATATTAATGGCAGAACTGTGAATTGCTAGGGCCATCCTGAAAAGTAATCTGGAACTACACACATAAATTTATTAAACTCTGCATAATTTGACCCAGTAATTCCATTATCAGGTCTACACCCCAAAGAGATCAAAGAAAGATGAAAAGGACGCATTTGTAACAAAGTATTTATAGCAGCTCTATTTGTGTTGGCAAAATACTGGAAATTAAGGGAGTACTTGTTAACTGCGAAATGGTTGAACAAATCAAGGCATATGAATGTACCAAAACTGTTCTGAGTAAAATGATGAAGTGGATGGTGTCAGAAAAATCTGGAATATCTGAATTAGCTGAGCCAGTAAAGTATGCAGAGCCAGAGCAATTCATATAATTTTTAAAAACTGTAAAGATAAACAGGTCTGAAAGATGTAAGAACTCTGATGAATACAATACAAAACCAATCACAATTTAAAAGAATTATAATGAAACATGGTACACACTCACTGGCAGAAAGGTGATGGATCCAAAGCGCATAATGAAACATACTTTTTGGACATGGCCAATGTAGGAATTTGTTTTCCTAAGCTATGTGTGTTTGTTACAAAGTTTTTGTTTTTCTGTCCTAATGTTGGGGAGAAGAGGGAAGTTCTCATTAACTGAAAAAAATATATAAGTTTTTAAAAGAACAAATAAGAGAACTAAAAACTGGACAATCAATTGCATGGAAGGAAAATTGCCCCATATACCTCAATAGGTCTTGAAGCAAGCCTGATATTAAAGTACAGCATAATAATAAATGAGGCTAAAAACTATGAGCTTGAGTCACAAAGATAAAAATTAAAGTTATATTCTACAGTTGCTAACAAGGTAAAGAAATGTATAATATATTTCTGAATAATTTCTACCTCAAAATAATTATTTTTTAAATACTGTTTAAAGGGAGAAAGCTTATGATTACTTAGTAACTCTAGCCAATTATTCTTTTTGTTCAAATCCTTATTTCCATATGTCACTTCTTCAGGTAGTCAGTCTCCAAATCTCTACATTTGTCTCCAATTAACCCATCAATTAATTATTCCCTATATTCAAAGAAGGGAGAGCAATGCTGTTAAAGAGTATCTGGGGGGCAAATTAGGATATATTGTTTTGTTTAATCTAAAAATTTAACATACATGTGGTATACTATACTCTTACCTATTTCTTCTTGAACAGATAAAGGTGTATGAGATTCCCTCTCTCCATTTTCAGGATCATCAGATGTTTTAGTGAAAGATTCATTCTGGGAGGAATTTAGTTCACTGCTGCTGTTGCTGTTTTCGGTATAAGGTAGGTTGGGGGCAGTAGCAGTACTATTACCATCATTCAACTTGGTAGATTCTTCTAAAAATAGAATAAATAATTTTCAGATTGTGGAATATAGCAACAGAAACACTCAGAAGATTCCCTTAAATTTCTTTTAGGTTCCCACTACAAGGAGATTAAGAAAAGATGATTAAATATGACATATATGCAGCATATGAAAAGAAACTCTAAAATGAATGATTTAACTTAAAATGTTTACCTAGAACTTCTAATTGTGTAACAGGTTAGTTCACTGTAAAATTTTCTTCATAAATGAACAGGTATGTGCAATATGAATGTAAAACATAAAAACATTCATTTGTAAATAATTCTTATTTACAAAAACATGACCAACATTCAGAGAGGCAAGAGTGAATAAATGCCTAGAGAATTAATTTTGAGTCAATATAATAATAATTACATGCTGGTTTCTTTGTGAAAGATTATACTAACATTTCTAGGATATTATGAGTCATTCTATTTGTTAGTTTGCAGTTTGTTAGTAATATTTTAAAAGTAAAAAAATATTTAAAATCAGCATCACTGATTTAAATTCAATGATTTGTAAAATATATTATTTTTATTCTGCTTTTTCTGCAGTATAAAACAAAACATCCAACACATTCTGAGATTTAAAAAAAAGTGACATTTATGCCACACAACATACAAAATGCATTGGGTTCCTCAAAAATGATTTAAGTGCCAATATAATCCATTAAATGCTAAAGAATTATTCTGACTTTTCAAAATTTTACTAATCTGCTATCATACAACATACAAGGGCAAAGGTGGTTTCTGGACCAGACTGATAATTGCCTTGGTGCAGTAGTTTTTTCCCAGTGAAGATCAGCCCCTTCCTTCAGCATTCTAAAATCTCAGAAAGTTGTTTGGGGCACTGAGGAATTAAGTGACTCATTCAAGTTCACATAGTCACTATGTAGTCAGAGGCAAAATTTTAATTCAGATCTTGGGTTCTGAGGCCAGCTCTCTGCACTATGGGACAGACACTACCTTTTAAGTTTTTCTACCTGCATTTAATTCAGGATTTTATGCATCCTTTTATATCAAAGTACAGTCTCTCATCTATTGAAACTAATTAACACCTTGTTAAGATCATAATACATTATTGGGATATGTGTGTATATACACACACACATTTTACTAGTAGAGGAAGCGTGGCGTAGTAGACAGAAGGGTTTGGGGTCAGGAAGAATTGAGTTCAAGATTAAATCCTGCCTCTACCACATACTGGCTATATAACTAGTCAAATCACTTTGACCTCTCAGTGCTTTAGGCAACTTCCTAAGACTGACTGTAAGTTGAAAGAAAGATACCAACCTGTATCAATCAATCAACAAGCATTTATTAAGTGCTTACCATATGCTAATCACCATGCTAGGTACTGGGAATACAAGTGCAAAGAATGAAATAATCCCTACTCACAAGGAGCTTACATTCTAATGGGACAGGCAAGAGTATTTGTATGTACAGACATGTATACACACAGACACGTCTCCGTATAGACACAGAATAAATTTAAAATCAACACATGCAAATATATATAGGGTAGTGTGGGAGGGAGAGAGGGAGGGAGGTAGAACACTAGCACTTGGGGAGCCAGGGCAGAGTCAGGAAAGGTTCCATTCAGTAAGACAGTACTTGAAATGTCTCTTTGAAAAAAAAGAGAACTCAATCAGTAGTAAGGAGAGCACACATCCTAGCTATATGGAACAACCAGTGCAAAGGCCCGGAGACAGTAGATGGAGTACATGGAGTATCATGTGAAGGACAGGGAGAAGCCTGTTTGACTGATCGGAGTGTGCAAGGCAGTGTCCTGGTCACCGAGGCTGAAGAGATAGGTTAGGGTCAATATTTTTAGAGCTTTAGAAGAAAAATTA
The DNA here is from genome assembly GCA_028646515.1 of Pseudochirops corinnae. Classification (NCBI taxonomy): domain Eukaryota; kingdom Metazoa; phylum Chordata; class Mammalia; order Diprotodontia; family Pseudocheiridae; genus Pseudochirops; species Pseudochirops corinnae. The sequence continues at coordinate 200,681,567 of CM053586.1, forward strand.
GAATTTACATTTTATCCTAAAGACAACAGGAAGCCACTGGAGGTGGAGTGATTTCAGAGTCACGTGGCCAGATGTGTTCCTAAGGAAAATTTATTTGGCAATAATCTGGAGATTAGGCTGGAGTAAGGAGAAATCTGAGACAGGGAGACCAATTAGGAGGCAAGAAATGAAGTGATGTTAATGACAAGATTTATCAACTGACTGGATATGTGGGGAGAATGAGTATTCTATTCCATTTACAAACCTGAGACACTGGAAGGATGGTGGTGACTTATGACAAAGAAAAGGGAGTTTTTGGAGAGGTTAGCGTAAAAGATAATGAGTTCAGTTTTAGCCATGCTGAGCTTAAGATGCCTTTGGGACACCCAGTCTGAAATGTTCAATTTGTCTATTGGCGATGTGGGACTTAATGAATATCAAGAGAGAGACTGGGGCTTGATACATATAAATCTGAAAGTCACTGTTATAGAGATGACAGTTAAAACCACAGGGAGTGATGAGATTATCAAGAAAGAGGATACAGAGAGAGAAGGCCCAGGACAGAATTTTGGGAAACACTCAAAGTCAGTGATGATGAGCCAGCAAAGGAAACTGAGGAATGATCAGAGAAGTACAAAGAGAACCAGTAGAGAGTTAAGTTATAAAAACACAATAGTACTGTTAAATGTACTGTCACTGAAGTTATTATGTCTTTTTGGGAGAGGCAATTTGGTGTCACAGAAAGAACAATAAATGTGAGATAAGAAAGAGTGCTACATTAGGAATCAAAAGAACTTAAGTTCAAATCTCTGTATTATATATTACTACATATAACACACACACAATATTACTGAGAGCAGATCACATAAACTCTCTGGGCATCAGATATTCTCATTTGTAAAATAATCAGGACAGACTAGATGACTGCCTTCCAACATGAAATCTATGGCTTTACGATCACAAGATGCTAACAACCAGGTCCAAATCCCATCCCTCACACTTAGGAGCCCTGTGACCACAGGCAAGTCACTTAACATATGAATCTGTTTCTTTGTCTGAAAAATAGGATAATGATGCCTGCAGTACTCAACTCACAGGACTGTTATAGGATTCAAATTAAGTTAAGTTATATAAAATGTTTTGCAACTCTTAAAGTCCTCATGATGTATTCAACTTAGCTAAGCTTTTTTAAAAAATCCCATTTCCCTTCCTATTTAAAGAATGAAAGGCTGAGCATTTCTATCTATATGTTCTTATATTTTACTTTTATAGATGTAGAAATTTTTTAAATGTCTAGAGGGCATTCATGAAAATCTAAGAATACTTAGGGAATATTAGGTCAGTTTTATTATGTTTTATCACTACTTTCAAACTCCAGCTGTATTTACAAAATCTACAAGCTATAGTGTAACTGACACCTAGAAAAATTGCACTTATTTTCATACTTTCTGGGAAATTAAGCAAAACAAAGCTTTTGTTACTGTGCTTATCTAAAAAAAAAAATTTGTTCTAAAATCTAAAATTCAACATCAACAGAACAAGTTTTGAGTTTTTTATTATAATAAAATAGAAGAAGAGAAGTCGGAAGGTTTTATTCAGTTCCAGTCTTGTTTTGGGAAAGTCAATTAAACCCTCTGTGCTCTAGGCAACTATATGAATAGACATGACAGAGAAGGTGCCAACATGCATTGATGGAAGGAGGCTCCCTGTACTTACGAAATCACAGGTCCAGTCCCTAGGCCCTATAAAATTGATATTACTCAAGTTAGTTCTATGTGAAGTCTGTTTCCCACTTTGTATCTTAAGCCAAAAAATATTTTGAGCCTGAATATAAGAAATGCAAAACCCACATGTTAGGCAATAAGGGATTAACCATCAAAGTATTATATGCCAACTTTTCTCTAGAACATCACCCTAGTATTCAGCTTTAATTCCTATCTTTCAAGAAATGTATCTAATCATCATTAGGTAGTCTGAAAACTGCTGCTTTTCTTTCCATAAGAGTTTTGGGGGTATGATTTCCCAATTCTTCTTTTAGGACAGTAATTTGTAATAAATTATTAAATCCTAACAAATCAAGATTTTAAATGGTGAAAAAAAAAATCCTACTTCGAGAAATATATTTAAAGATTCTATTCTTTCTGAATTAATTATACCATTAAGAGATGCTTCAGAAAATGTGCATACATGTATAATCTTTATCAAATTACTCGCCTTCTCAATGATGGGGGAGGAAAGACTGGAAAGAATCTGGAACTCAAAATTGTAAAAAATGAAGGTTGAAAACTGTTTTTACATGTAACTGGGTAAAAATAAAATGTTAAAATTTAAAAAACTGTGTATAATGGGGGGCGGAGCCAAGATGGCAGCATAGTAGCAGCAACATATCGCAGCTCTCACATAGCCACCCCAAAATACCCATAAAATAGGACTCTAAACCAATCCTAGAACTCCAAAACGCAAAGATACTTTCCACTAAAGTCAGCTCGGCTATGAGGAACCATATCAGCACTGTGAAC
>CM053586.1:200684564-200718063 GCA_028646515.1 Pseudochirops corinnae
AGTTTATCAAGGTTGGTCATCATATGTACGATGTGTCTGTGATTGTGTACAGGTTTTGCCTGGTTCTGCTCTTCTCACTTAGCATCAGTCCATACAAGCCTCTCCAGGTAATTATGAAGTCCATCTCCTTCCCACCAAATAATGAATTCTTATCCCCAAAGCTAAATCTTTACATTTGTCAAACACGAGGTTACTATATTTATCTGCTGCTATAAATTGTATGTCGACTCTGTTTCACCGATCTGCATTTTACTTCTTAGCCAGTGCCAGATACTTTTGATAATTACAGTCTTACAATATAGTTTAAGATCTGGTACTGTTAAACGTCCTTCCTTTACATTTTTTTTCATTAGTTCCTTTGATATTTTCGACATTTTGTTCTAACATGAGTCTCGCTGACCCTAGACATGGCATTCTATCCATTGTGCCAACGCGTTGCCTCTTCATACTGCCGCAGAGAGCGGACAGAGACATGAAGGAGGCCTCCCTTTCTGAGGGGGTTGGTGTGAGCCTCTATTGATGACATAATATTGACCAGACCAAATGAGGCCCGCTGATAGAGGCTCTAGATCAGATGGTGACATGTATGAGAGAAAAGGGGTGGGAAATCAAGAAAATCCAGAGTCTAGTCTGCTCAGTCAGGTTGTAGGAAATACTGTGAATTCCTCCCAAAAGCCCAGAGTAATTCCAGCAACATTCTGGAATAAGCTAGCGACACTTGTTTCCATGATTTAAGAGGGAAGCCTAGAGAGATATTGGACTCTTTCTATTTCGGAAAATCTACATTTACCACCTGGATATCCTAATTGATCCCATTTACTGAGTCACCCACAAATCAATGTATGTCAAGTAGGGCCTGGAACAGGTAAAAACCCTGGAAGATGTGTAAAGTAGACTGGACAGCAGTTTCTCCCCTTGGGCTCTCATGACCTTCTGAGGCTCATGTTTCTGGAGATTCATGTTCTCTGCTCTTTAAGACTAGATTGGGTACAGTCTTTGGAAGATACGAAGGTATGGTCAGAATAGGCTTTGAAAGGCTCCTGGAGCTCCAGGATCCCCAGGGCGGTCACTCACTATACTGTTTTTGAAATGCAGTTTCTTGCCTCTTAATGGGTCTAGTTGCTACTGAGCAAAAGACACAGTGTCGCACAATCACCCTTTGTCCATCATTGCTTATTATGTATAGGGTGAGACAAGGTGGAGCCTTTAGCAAGACAGTAAGAGCACTGGAGGCTTCTATTACTAAATGGAAATTGTGTATTAGAAATGATGCTTGCCTGGCTTCCTCTGGAATTAGTACCTTTCACAAACAAGTGGAGACTATGCCAGGGGCAGACCTCTAGTTCAGATTTTAGAACCCTGCCTCCTTCATTGGCCCAGTGGGCTCTAATCTATAAGGACCTGGCTCCTAAGGAATGTCTTTTTGCCTGGTTTCTAATGATTCCATCCACTGTATGAGAGTCATGCACAACTGGACTTCAACAATCACAAACTGGTCAAATTCTTCAAGCTGACTAAGCTGCAGGCTGCATGGCTGACATGTGAGAAGGCTTTGTAGAATAGAGCAGAGAAGATCTTCATCTATACAAGTACCTAGACAATGCTGGACAAGAGGTCAAGGACCTGTAGCACACAGGACTGGACAATCAAAGGCTTTCCTCTTTGGGATCAGGATCAATGGAAGAATTTTGCTGATGCCTCTCACTGTAAATAGTTGTTTGTAGGGCATGTCAGTACCCATCAGAGACATATGCTAAAACCAAACAAACCAGGTTGGAGTTGTTATAAGGATAACAGAGGCTAGGGAGTGAGTCCAGTATCAGTTTGGACATCTGGGTGGTGATACCATTCTGTGCTGGGCACAGACCATATGATCTCTCTCACTAAGGAGAGATACATACTCTCACTGACCCAAGTGGCCTTCAATCTGTCCAGCGACTAGCAAAATGAACACTTCCAACTCAGGGTAAGGAGGTTGCCCCTACTAATGAAACTGCATCATTATTATCTGACTACCCACATTATGTGTCCAATCTTCTAAAAGCAAAGTCTATGAAAAAACAAATGATTTCTTGGATCTAATCTCCAGGAAGGCTTACCTAATAAGAATGGCCTGTTTTTGGACATAGTTCTGTATGATCTTCTCTAGTCCTTCCTTAAGCTTCAAAATCCTTGCCCTCTCAGGGGCTCCACACACCACAGAGAAGTAGCTGAGGTACCTCTCAATTGGCAGACCTCTTTTCCTTTGGAATAGTTCAGGGGACTCCTTCCCAGAAAAGGCTCGGATGACCAAAGGGTGGTATTCAGGATGTATCTTTCTTTCTATTGCATGAGGGAGGTGAAATTGTTGTTATATAATTATGATGAGTGTGCACTTATCTGGAAGAAAAGAGATCCCTTAGTTGACTTATTCTAAGTCACTGGACGAGGATGAAGGAGAGGGTCTTCATTTAGCCACTGTGAAAGAAGGGGGTAGCCCTTCAGAAGCCTCTAAGGGAACAAAGATTTTTTCTTTTATCATTCCTCTGATGAATCTCTCAGAGAGGAGGTATTGGTAGGTGGGGCAAGGAATACTGAATCATTGGTGGTACAGAAAGAGCCTTGGTGTCAACTTAGATCCTGAAATAGTTTATGTGAAAGAGGGTTATGATCTCTTAGTCATTTACTACAGATGACCTTGCTATAGGATGAAGAATTAGTGATTCTGTCAGGAGATCCATGCAGAGGCCCTGCTGTTCCTGGAGATGCTCCTACTTATCATGAGCACCTCACATCAGGAGAAAAAGAGGTGACTACTGGAGGTGACATCATCTGTGCTGGAACTCAGATCTTTTTATTTTATTTTATTTTACTTTTGTTTATTTATTTATTTACTTTTAGTTTACAAGATTCGTTTCCACAGTCCCTTGAGTTTCAAATTTTCTCCCCTCTCTCCCGCCCTGGTACTCAGATCTTCTTGGGGTTTCTCTGGTTCACCATTACCACTGTGCTTTGGGAGACCCACTGAAGACCTCACCTACTTAGCATCACCCATCACACGGAACATACTGTGAGACTCTGAGTCCTTGCATATAGTAGGCACTTAACAAATGATAGTTGAATTGAATTGACCATTTCACCTACACCAAACCTCTGTATAACTTCATAGAAGAGAGAGACTGCATTCTTTCCTTCAACCCTGTACTACAAGAAAACATTTTCCCTAATTCAGCAAGTCAAAGTGCCTCCCCTGATGCCACGGTTTGGGGAAGGAGAGAAAATGGGGGTGTTTAGATTAGTGAACTGTAATGGATAACCTGGAGTTCTAATAACTTGAAACAACATTCATCTTGAAAGCCAAAAGACCAGGGTTCTAATTCTAGTTCTGTTTATAATAGCTCTTTGATAGTGGAATAATCATTTACCTGTTTAGGCCTTAGATTCTTTACCTGTACAATCTGGGTTTCTAGCCAAACCTGGAGTATTTTGCGAAAGACTCTCCTAATTGGAGGAGAGGAGAGGCATTCTTTATGCTTTCTTTAATAGCACACTTAGTGCCAGACTCTCTTGGGAATCAGCCCCAGACACCACACACATAGAGAGTGAGACTTCAGAAATAATACATATATAGGAGAAACCAGATCCTCAACATGTTCCTTATTTCCAGCTTGCCTCCCTGGAGCCTTAGAGAAATTTCTTCATGGGCAAGATGAGGAATTTTAACTTGGTTTGAGATGAGATATCTCAGTAATAATAATAATAATAATAATAATAATAATAACAGCTAAGTTTTATATAGTGCTTACTATGTGTCAGAAACTGAGCTAAGTGCTTCATAATTATTGTCTTGCTTGAGCTTTGCAACAGCCTTGGGAAGTAGGTGCTATTATTACCTCCATTTTACAGATGAGGAGACTGAGGGAAACAAAGGTTAAGTGACTTGCCTGGACAGCATTTGAACTCAGATCTTCCTGACTTCAGGCCTGGTGTTCTACCACTACACCACCTAATTGCTCTTGTGGTATTAACATAATAGTTCAAGGTTTAAAAAATACTTTATAAGTAATCTCTCATTTAATTTTCACAACAACCCTGGGAAATAGGTACTATTATTATGCCCTCTTATCTAGATGATGAAATTGAGGCAGAGGTTAAATGACTTGCCCAGGATCACACAGCTAGTATCTGAGGCCATATTGGAACTCAGGTCTTCTTGATTCTAGGTCGAATGCTCTATCGGATGGGGTTATTAGATTTGTGCTAGAGCCCTAAAAGAAAAAGACCGTGTCTTTGAAAGTAAAGTCCATTAATTTTCCCATATATTTCAGTAGCCCGTATCACTGGTACCTCTGCCATCTGGCCCACCCCAGGTCACCTTGATTACTTAATTAGCTTATTTGACACTCCTCAGTCTCATCTAGACCCTTCCTCTGTTGCCTCTGGACAACCCCAGGTCATGTATCACTCCTTGATCCCATCCAGAACTTTCCACAGTCTCTTTTTTGCAGAAAAGTACTACTCTTACCCCCATTAAATAGCACATATTCTTAGAATCTCTCCTGCTTGTATTGAGGTCACAAATACCACAGTTTTCCTAGAAATCTTGCCTGCCCAGTTGGTATGTAATAAAACCTTACTGCTCTGACTGAAAGAAGGTTTGAGTGGTCAAATTCTTTTGAGGCAGACCCACCCTGTACCCATGCATTTCAGGGTTCCCAGTACCCTGAACCACAACATATCTACTACATCACCTAGGGTATTCTCAAAGCAGGAGAATTCATTCATTCTGTGTATTTTCTATTATATTTTAAACTGCATAAATTTTCTTATTTCTACTATTTGCATAGATGAAAAAGATTTACTTGCTATTCACTATTTGTAATAGTCTTTTGTGTAACTAGTATTTGGTGAGAAGGTTTCAAACTGGTGAATATAAACTAAGGGCTTCTCTCTACCTTTAAGAGATAGCAACCAGAGAAGCTAGAGGCTTTTGTTTTGAACCTCAAATCATGTCCTTAATCCAGAAATGTTTAGAGGGGCAGATACATACAATTTTAGTCTGGTACTTCTCCCAGAGACTGGAGAAATAGCACTGAATCCCCAGTCTCCAAGTGCTTCAGGGTTTAACTGCTTCTCCCCATCCCTCCCCATCACTATCATACTGGCATTCCTCCTCTCCACAGAGTTGACCCCAACCCATGTCTATATCGTCTATCTTGCATGGGCATACGTTCCCTTACATATAAACAAGCATGATACCAACCTCTGAAGCTCAGTGTAAGAATCAAATGAAAAACTTTGTGAACTGTGAAGAACTACACAAATGTTAATTATTATTATTATCACATTTGCACAAGAAATCACTTCTCTGTAATTTTTTAAAAGGTCAATCACTCTTCTGAATTGTGGACTAAAGATAAGTTATTCCAAATAAGGAAGAGGGGATGGCTCTTGGATACTGACCGTCCCTTTCCCCATGCATATGGACAAATTAACATCACAAAAGTCCCCCTTCAAATCAATATCAATCTCTCTCCTTTCACTTCCCTTACACTTATGCACAATATAATATAAACCTCCATCCTCCTCTCCCTGCAGTCATCATGAGGGTGTTCCACAATGGACAGAGGCACTTGGACACCAACATCCCTTCTTTTTTTTTATTTTTTTATTTTTGAGGTAATTGATGTTAAATGACTTGTCACTGTAATAGTAATGGGAATTTGAAGATCTTCCCTGTCCCTTTATAAGTCTAGGGGAATTTGAAGACCTTCTCTACTTTAGAGGATATACCCTGCCCCTTAATAGGCTGAATGTAATCACATGGAGCATGTTATGGGAGGAGTTTGCTGATGGGTGGAGCAGAGCCCACAGGAAGCTGGGAGTCAGAATGGGCTAGAGGGTGGGAGAGAGGACGCACCCTAGGGAGACAGTTAGGCTTGTGAGTAAATGTTAGTTTGTGGGAAGGCTAAAGGATGCTATGGCTCCCTGTATTGTTAAGACTTATTAACTTCTCTGCTACTATGATGGAATCAGCTTATGGTTTTGGGATTCAGTTTTCTGGTGTCTGAATAAATGTTTTGTTTCTGTCTTCTACATGGAAAGTCTGTTATATCTTGCAACTGAACATTATGCCAGCATATTTACAGTCTCCATCAGTGCTGTGAATATTGTGTTGGCACCATAGTCACACAGCTAGGGTCTGAGTCTGGGTTTGAATTCAGGTCCTCCTGACTCCAGATTAAGTGCTCTATCCACTTCACCACTTAGCTGGCCTCAGTGTTTCTTATTAGAACCTTGGGGCCCATTTATCCTGTAAATTTCTTTCTACTTGGTACCCCCTGCCATGTGTCTGGCAAATTCCTCTTTCCTGTTCCTCTCTAATTTCTGTGATTCAGAGTCTATGAAAATTCCTTTCCCCTTCCTGAAATATATAAATATATATCTCATATTGCAGTATAAGGAAGGAGAGGAGAAATAATATATTTGTGTAGATTGTTTCTGTCTAAAAGACAGTAAATTAAAATTGTCCAGTTATGGAGCATATAACTTGGCTTTTAAATAAAATCAAATAGCCTTTATAAGAACTCAGCAAAAAGACCAATACATACAATAATCTACTACTACTTCACGTTTCTATAGTGCTTTAAGGTTCACAAAACACTTTATATTTTTAAAGTATATACATACATATATATACATATATATATATATATATTTACACACACACACATATAATATTATATCATTTGATCCTCACAAAAATTCTGAGAGGGAGGTGCTATTACTAATCCCTATTTTTACAGATGAGGAAACTAGAGGTTCAAGAAACTGAGTGACTTATCCAGGGTCATATAAGGGAGGAAAGAACAAGTATTTATTAAGTACCTACTATGTATGTTCATGACTCCAGGACCAGTGCTCTAGCTACTATATCACTAAAGGGAGGAAGGAAGGAAGGAAGGAAGGAAAGAAGGGAGGGAGGGAGGGAGAGAGGAAGAGGAGGCAAGCAAAGGGGTTAAGTGACATGTCCAGGATCACAGAGTAAGTAAGTGTTTGAAGCTGCATTTGAACTCAGGTCTTCCGGCTCTAGCTAACCTCAGTACTCTATCTACTAAACCTCTATGAAAACCTACTAAATATCTGAGGCAAGATTTGGACTCGAGTCTTCCTGACTCCAAGACTCTATCCACCATTAAATAAGACATGAGTGTACCGGCACAAAAGATTTAACATCTTTGACTTTTTTAGTTTCTCAAGGACCTTGTGAAATAACAGGGAGAATAAAATAAGTATTTACTACATAAAAATAGTAACTGACATTTATTTAGTAGTTTAAAGTTTAAAAAAACACTTGACATTCCTTTTGAGCTTCACAATAATCTTAGCAGTAACTAAATAGGTAACATTATTCAAGTTTTGTCAACAAGGAAACTGAGGCTCAGGGAGGTGATTTCATTCAATTAACAAGCATTTATTAAGTGTTTATTATGTATCAGATACTGTGTGAGAGAGGAGGACACAAACCAAAAGTGAAAGAAGACCTGCCTTCAGTGAGCTTACATTCTACTGGGGAAGACAACATATACAAATAAATATATACAAAAAAAGAAAGGGGGGGGTGGAGGTGGTTGCAGAGGTCCTAGTAACTGGAGGATCGGGAAAGGCCTCCCACAGAAGGCTGTGTGTGAGTTGAATTTTGAAGAAATTAAGAAATTCGATGAGGTGGAGGAGAGGAAGGAATGCATTCTAGGCACGGGAGTAGGGGATGGCCAGTGAGGGAGGATGGAGAATTGTGGGTGAGGAACAACAGAAATGTCAGGCTGGCAGATCACAAAGTGTGACAAGGAGAAAAGTGCATGATTGAAAGACTGAAAAAATAGTTTGGGGCCAGGTTGACAAAGGGATGTGAAGCCAAAGCGGGGGGCAGGGCTGGGCGGGGGAGATGATGTATGTAATAAACATGAGTAGTTTCATATATAAGCCTTTTTCTCCCTCTTCTTTGTACATGGAAATAGTCATGTTTGCCGATATATTTTTTGTCTTCCTAAATTTTGACAAGCAAAAACAATAGTAATAGTTGGCATTTACATAGTACTTTCTATGTACAAGAAGGCACTTTACAAATATTATCTCATGTGATCCTCACAACAACTCTGGCGGTAGGTACTACCATTATTTACATTTACAGTTGAGGAAACTGAGGCAAACAGGTTAACTGACTTGCCCAGGGTCACAAAGCTAGTGAGTTTCTGAGTCTGGATTTGAACTCATGACTTCCCGATTCCTGTCCCAGTACTCTTTACACTGTGAGATCTAGCTGCCACCTTCTGAATTTGACTCAACATTTCTTACAGTGGTCTATTACAATGGTATGCCATAATTTGTTTAGCCTTTCCCCAAGTGATGAATATCACCTTAGTTTCCATAACAAAAAAAAATGTTCCTATAAATATTTTTGTGCATATGTGCTTTGTTCCTACATATTTTCTTTTTATTCTTTGGGAAAGACATCTAGTAGGATTGTCACTGGATCAAGTGATTATTTGGAGCATATAGTTCCAATTTCTTTTCCAGATTAAACATACCCATTTACAGCTTTACCAACAATGCCTCAGTATTCCTCACCTTTCACAGTCCCTACCAACAACTGATATTTTTCTTTTCTTGTCTGTCAGGGCTTTCTTTCAGAGTACCCTAACTTGCCTGTAGGGGAGCCAATTACTTACCTCACTCAAGTAGGTGCTAACGCATTTTAAGAACAGAAGAGTGGAGGCTTGTAGGTGCAAGCAGAGAAAGTTTATTGAGTCTTCTCCATAGGGGAGCCTTACAGCCAGACCTTAAGGCAGACTTCAAACTATCCCTAAGGTTTAAGCCTTATATATACCCCAGATCCACATACCACACGTGACAGAGCCCAGCTGAACAGAATTGTGAGAGGGGAGGTGCAGTCACAAGGGCATGAAGGCCCCAAGGTGTGGAGAATCTTGAACAATGCAGTACCCCCTGGCCTCTAAGTGACCAGGGTTGGTGTAGTATGCTCTGACCTCTACGTGACCCAGCTAATTCCAGGGCCTCAACACTTCCCTGTGCCTCAACATAATTGTCTGCAGCCTGCATGTATTTCCTAACCCTCACACTTGTCATCTGTGCAGATCTGAGTGGAAGCTCCTAAATTGCATTTCCTTCACTGTAAGTAATCTGGACAACTGTTTGTCTTTTTACCATTTAGCTACTGGTGATTGATTCTTATTATTTGAATAATTTCCCTTTGTATCTTGGATCTCAGACTTTGGTTTTTCAGAGAAACTTTCTTCAAATTTTTTTTTCACATTTTACTGTTAAACTTAAAATTTTTAGTGGCTTGATTTGGTTTGTATAAAAGCTTTAACATTTTTATGTAATCAAAAGTGTCCATTTTATTTCCTGTGATCATCCTAATCCATTATTTGGTCAAGAACTCTCCTCCTATCCATAGCTACATAAGCTACTCCTTTAATTTGTTTGCAATGAGACCTTTTATACCAAATTAAACTTTTTTTTCTTTCTTGTTCCTCCAGATGAATTAAAAAAAAATTATTTCTCTATAATGTAAACTTTCGGTAGTTTGATTGGTATAGCACAGAATTGTCATTTTTATTATATTGGTGATGAGGTGCAGGCTCTGGGAGTCCCCTTGAGCTCTCCTTGAATCTTTGAGATACAGGCTCTGGGAACCCCCTTGAACTCCCTCTTGATGAGGCATTTGCAGAAGCCATAAGCTTTCATTGTGCTGGGCCCAAAGCTCTATTATTAGCTTAGCCCTCCATTGTCTGTCTACTTCCCACCCTTGAGCCTATCAAAATATCAATCCACCCTTGCATTGACCTCATTAACTCCTCCTGAAGACCCTCCCCAAACTCCTCTTCCAGACCACCCCTAGATTCCTCCCACAACCTTCCTGTATGTAAGATCCCTTCTTGCCCCTGTGTGTGTGAGAGTGCCATAGAATGACCCGTGACAGACTTACTCTGGCCTGTTTGCCCAATGCAGGCATCACACTTAGGCTCCTTAAGAGTATACCCAATATGGTGAACTTTTAATGAACTTTTAATAAACTTTACTTTTCTTTGGCTGAGAAGACTTGAGTCAAATTCATTTGGCAGGACCTGGTGTGTTGGTATTTGGGGGTCTCAAGCACTCCTAACCCTCTACATTTTATGGGTAACCTCTTCATTGGCACTATCTAATCAAGATCAATTAATATATCTCCAATTATTTAAGCCTGTCTTTATTTCTGTGAAGAATGTTTTATAGTCATATTACTATGATTCCTCTGCCTTGGAAGGTGTAATCCAAAATATTTTGTGCACTCAGTAGTGATTTTAAATGAAATTTCACAAATTTGAGCACTTCAAAATCATATGTATCTTTCCATTTGCTCAAATTGCTCAAAAACCTTTTTAGGTCTCACATGACTCCTGTGTTTAAATTTCAAAGTTTATACTCAGCTATGGTCTTTCCAATAGGAACACTAGAAAGTCCTTTATTCCATTAATGTCCATTTCCCCCCCATGTTGAATTGTACTTAGTGTTTTGCTGAGTAAGTTATTCTTGATTGCATACCTTTATATTTTACTTTTTGAAATATTGTAATATAAGATTCTCTCTCCTTTATATCATTGCTGCCAAGTCTTGTGGGATCTTTCTGTCTGCTTATGGCATTTTTTTTTTCTGTGATCTCAAAACTCTGAAGTTTGGCTATAACATTTAAGGATTGCTTCTCAGAAGTGATTGGTAGATTCTTTCAATTTCCACTTTGCTCTCTGGTTCTGATAAAAACTAGACAGTTTTCATTAATTTATCTAATCATGCAAAATAACATTATATTATCTACATAATTTTAAAAAGTTTTAGAATTTCTTAAAATATGACATGTGGGCTTTAGGGAGGGGGTCATGGTTTTCAGGAAGCACAATGATTCTTAAGTGGTCTTTCATCATTCTCTTTTTTGGGTCAATTGTTTTCAATAGTAGACACCTTACATTTTCTTTCATTTTTCATTCTCAGTTTTTGTTTTGTAATATTTCCTGTCTCATAAAGTAACTTGAATTCCATTTTGTCTATTCTAATTTTTCAGAAAATTTGCTACTTGGATAAGGTTTTCCACCATCTGTTCTAAAGTATTTCTTCTCCATCCTCTTCTTCTCTTGGTGTACTTGTTTCATTTTTTATCTCTTTCTTCATGTCTTTCTGATACTCTCATAGTCCTTGTACCTAAGTCGCTATTTCCTCTTATGCTCTGCTTATACTTTTTCTATATTCTTCATATGGACTTTCCTCTTCAGTGACTTTTGACACTTAGTATTTTTTTTATAGTGTTCATTGTTTTCTTCTGTTTCCTCATATCTAAAGTCTCAGTTCTTATTTTGTCACCTTTGTGACAGGGTCAGGCACTTTCTTTCTGGGCCTCTTTAAATGGGATGGTCACATCCTATTTGGTTCTGATCTCATTCTCCTGGGTTCCTTCTGCTAGTTTCCACTTCCCGTGGAGTGCCTTACAGTCTTCAGCCTGGCACTGACTTCAGTGTCTGGTCTCAAACACTTATTAATTGTGTGACACTGGCTGAGTTACTTAACCTCTGTTTGCTTCAGTTTCCTCAATTGTAAAATGGGGATAATAATAAATCTGCTCCACTGGATTGTTGTAAAGATCAAATGGCACATAGGAGAGGTCATTAATAAATGCTTGTTTCTTTCCCTCTCTCCCACTCCTTTGCATTTCCCTGATCAGAGAGCTACATAATCTGTTGTCTCTGGGGTTTCCCCATTCAGGATGCTGCTGTAGAGTTCCAGTATATTTACTCCACTTCCAGTGTCTGCAGCTTCTGGTGTTGGGAAGTCTTGTACTGGTTGAAGGAACATAGTGATGTTCATCACTGGTTTTCTCAGTCGTTGTTCAATCCAACGCACTTTCTATATAATTTCACACATGGCTATCTTATGCAGAAGTTCTTTATTTGATCCTAAAGGCATTAGGGATTATGAGGTAGGGGAGTAACATGGTCAGACTTGCACTTTAAGAAAATCTCTATGAGGATGTAGAAGATAAATTGAGCTATGCAGAAGTGGAATGGCTTGCTTTGAGAGGTGATGGTGGTAGGCTCCTGCTCTTCATAGGTCTCCAAATAGAAACTGGATGATAATTTGTTGGATATTTTATATGGTTCTGTGATTGGAGTGGGGAAAGACTTATGGCATGAAGACCAGTTAGGATAAGACCAGTAACAGGCCAGTCGAAAGGAGATAAGGGCCTGCACAAGGGCAGGAGTCTCATAAATCAAGAGATAGGGACAGATGCAAGAGACATTGTTTTGGCTACTGATTAGCTATTTGAAGTGACTGAGAATAAGGAGCTGAGGATAAAACCAAGGTTGTGAATCTGAGTGGCTAAAATGATAGTGGCGTCCACAATTAAAAAAAAAGGAATTTGTGAGAGAAAGAAGAGTTCTGAAGGTGCTGAATTTGAGATGCCTTTGTTGTTGTTCAGTTGTCTCAGTCATGCATACATAACTCTTTGTTGGGGTTTTCTTGGCAAAGATATCAGAGAAGTTTGCCTTTTCCTTCTCCAACTCATTTTACAGATGAGGAACCTGAGGCAAACAGGGTTAAGTGACTTGCCCAGAGTCACATAGCTAGTAAGTGTCTGAGTCTGGATTCAAACTCAAGTCTTCTTGAGCCTCCTAGTACCCTATCCACTGTACCATCTAACTGCCCTTGAGATACCTAGAGGACATCTAGTTTGAAATGTCTAATAGTTGTGGGAGATGTACAACTGAAGATGTACAATGAAACTTTAAAGAAGGTTGGATAAGGGCAGCTAGGTGGTGCAGTGAATAGAGTATCAGCCCTGGAGTCAGGAGGACCTGAATTCAAATCTGGCCTCAGATTTACTAGCTGTGTGACCTTGGGCAAGTCACTCAACCCTATTTGCCCTGCCTTCTCCTCTCCAAAAAGACCAAAAAAAAAAAGGCTGAATACTATAGAAATTGATCTCAGAGTCACCTGGGGAGAGGTGATAATAAACCCATGGGAGCTAACTTGCCCATAGTTACACTGCTACTTAACAGCAAAGGGAAGATTTCCTACACAGCTTCTTTACTATAAGCCCAGCTTGCTCTTCACTATCCCCCTCAACCTTCATAAGCATATTATGATTATGTATGAAAATACATGGGCAGAGTCCTTGCAAATGGAATTTTATTTTCATAAATGTTTCTCCTCTCAAATCTAAGACCTCCCTCAGTAATGAGACTAATCACTCATACCTACACAGCATTTTATAGTTTACAAAATGGTTTCCTCACAATAACAGTGTCATTATCTTCATTTTATGGTGCAGAATCTTCACAGGTGATTAACTGTGGCAAAAAAGAGAAAGCACAGATAGCCTGTTCTGCACAGATTTTATTAGGAAAACGCATAGAGGTTAGTTGGTATTTATGGAGGAGTACAAGGCTAGAGGAAGAAAAAATGCCTTGGTCTTTTTTTTAATAAGTAAAATACCTCCCTGAATGACTATGTCTGTACACACGAAGCAAAATGGAGAATTAAGGTCATTGTCTTGAGAAATCTGAACAGAATAAATCACTTTTATCTGAAGTGTAACGATGAGTTGCCAAAAAGTATTTGGATCTGACACTTAGATAATATTAGTTTTCCATTTTCCTTCCAAGTGGGTAAGCAGAGCTTCATAGAAGCATCTTAGGAGGCAGTGTGGTGCAGTGGGAAGATTGATGAACCTGGAGCCAAAGGACCTGAGTTTGAATTTTGACTTCATCACTTATTTTCTGTAAATTAGATAAACAAGTCACTTAAACCTCTCTGTGCCTCAGTTTCCTCATCTGTAAAATGAGATGCCTGAAGTTTCTTCCAGCTCTATAGCTGTAATTCTTGTCTAAAGCCAGAAAATTTATGACAAAGAAAGAAGAAAGCTATTGCATTCTCTCTTCTTTTTTCTCTTTGTTCTGAACTTCTTTCCCACCCCCCACCACCATTGCCTTTTTGATGCTGGATATTTTAATGTTGCATAGAGATGGAGGGTGATTGAAAGGAAGAGAGGCTGACACTAACCGGTGGCTTAAGTGGTTGTGGAATGGAGAATCAGTCCATTCAAGCCTAGTGCTGGGCATGAGTCCAGGACTGGGTGTCACTGGAGTTCTGGAATTCTATTTCCATCATTCACTGCACATTCCTTTCAATCTCCCTACTTGGGAATTCCATAAAATGAGATAATAGGTGTCAAGGAATCTGTTATGTGTTTAATTCACTGTAAGCAGGTTAGCAAGTTATCAATACAATTGTTTTGGCTGCTTAACTGAAGTATGAGTATGCAGAACACATATGTATAGAGAAGTGCTTCTGTTTATCATTTTTCTGTTCTTTGGGACTAAGCTCAAGATAATTTTTTGTTTGGTAAAGCTTTTCCAGACCAACATAGCCCACAGTGACTTCTTCATCTTAATTCATTGAGTTATAGAGCCTTAGAACTTGAAGGGATTTTAAAAAATTGATTTAGTATAACTCTTCCATTTTGCAGATGAAAAGGTTGAGGCCCCCACACAAAAGACAATGCTTTTCCCCTCCTAGTTGCTAGTGTTTCCCCAAATCATGGTATTATATCATATTTACTTTGAATATACTTTTTATTTATTTTATCTGTGGCATGTTGTATTCACCTAATGATGTAGTCACCTATTCATTAGATTGTAAGCTCCCTGAGAGCAGGGACTGTCTTTTGCCTCTTTCTGTATCCCCAGTGCTTAGCACAGTGCCTAGCACATAGGCGGTTTAATGAATGTTGATGGATTGACCGAGCAGAAGGTAAGCTCCCTGAGAGCAGGTACTCTTTCCCTTTTGTCTTTGCAGTCCGGAGCCTGACAAAATCCCTTGCTTATTATAGCAAATACTTATAACTGCTGGTTGAATGATTACATTGAATGAATGACCTCTTGTCCAAGGTCACAGAGCAAGTTAGTAGATGTCAATCCATCAACCAACTAGCATTTCTTAAGCATTTTCTGGGCCAGGCACTGTGCTAAGAGGTTGGGGATACAAAGAAGAGCAAAAGACATCCCTGACCTCCGGGAGCTCCAATCTAACAGTGGAAGACAACGCTTAAAAAGAAAGTGAATGGGGGAGGGACAGGAGTGGGAAGGGCACTTGGTTCTTTCTGGGCATGATAAAGCATCTGGGAGAAACTCTCTGCTCTCCACTCTCCACCCTCTCCAATCAGAGGGAGAAAGGGGCTCCAGGGTCAGCGAATACGGAGTATGAGCTCGAGGCTTGATGTGATCTTTCAGGTAGATGAGGTTCTGAGGGGCAGGATGAATTCCAGAGAAGTGCAGACAGGTGGGAAATGCAGCTGAGCTGAGATTGGAATTCGGGTCCCCTGACACCCAGTCCCATAGCAACTATCATCTCTATTTTTCATTTGGGACAGAATTGTGTCATTTTTGGACATTTCTTACATTGTTATCTTGTATCTTTTTTTTTTTTTTTTTGCTTTTTGGACAGGGGAAGGCAGGATAATTGGGGTTAACTGACTTGCCCAAGGTCACACGGCTAGTAGTGTTAAGTGTCCGAGGACGGATTTAAACTCAGGTCCTCCTAACTCCAGGGCTGGTGTTCTATTCACTGAGCCACCTAGCTGCCCCTGTTGTCTTGTATCTTGTATTGTTTTATAGCCACTTACCTATGTCTCACATTCACCCTAACTAGACTTTTTGAGGGCAGGGACCAAATTTAATCTATCTTTCTATCCAAAAAATTATTGTTCAGTTGTGTCTGACTCTTCAAGACACTGAGGACCATAATATCCTTGGGGTTTTCTTGACAAAGATACTGGAGTGATTTGCATTTCCTTCTCCAGTGGATTGAGGCAAATGGAGGCTAAGTGACTTGTCCAGGGTCACACAGCTAGTAAGTGTCTGAGGCCACTTTGAATTCAGGTCTTCCAGATTCCAGGCCTACTAACCAAATAATACTTCGCATATAATAAATATACAATAAATGTCTGATAAAGCTTATGCCCTATCTTCCCTAATTTTATAAAATTAATTCAACATAGCTCAGGAATAGATATTTTTAAAAGAATATTCAGAAAGGGATATTCCAGTTAAATGTAACTGAGCTTGTAGTGTGATTTCTGAAATGTAAACTTGCCTTTTTATTGTAGGAATGAAAGTAGTTTGGGACCTTTGGAACAGTTCAATATCCTAAGGAAATGCTTTAGCTATGTTCCTCCCATGGCTTCTGACTCACCATGCAACCTTAGAAGAATGAAATATTTATTCTGGGTCTGTATTTTTTAACCTGGAAATTACAATACAGTCTTTGCCTGTAGAGAACTCAACAGTGTTATCATGAGGCTTAATTAAGCAGTGTTTTCTGAAGTTGTGGTGGTGTTGAAAGGCTATAAGATGTAGAATACAACAGTCTTTAGATAATTTGAACATGATACCAATACACTACAACGACTTCCTTATTACCTGTGAAATGAGGAGAAATTGAGGAAGGCCTGCCTGTAGCCTATTGGGCTTGTGGTTAACTTAGGGGAAGATGAGAATAAAGATGCTCTGAGGAGATCAAATTCATCTGAGTTCTATGAACTATGTCCATTTCCTTAATGGAGTGGGCTGAAATTGGATGACCAAAGAAATATTTTGATCAAAATCATTTACAGGGAACAAGATAACAATGTTGGAGAGGTCAGTGACTATTTTTAGAGCTGACCTGTCTCCAGGCTGAAAATCAATCTAAACTGCAGATGTACCTGAGAATGGAACAGCTGGTTTAACGACCATTGAAACTCCTTTTCCCTTTGTCCTTCACCTCCACCTCAGCCAGTGACTGCACTCAAACTTGGAGATTATTCAGTACAATGACATCTATTGAAAACATTGCTCTTAAATGTTTGTGGATTGTGTTCTGGCAATTCTGAGCAACCATTTTTAAAAAAATCTATTATGAGATTCTAGTTATAATACAGTTTATTTGTTGAATTTTCAAAAAATATTTTGAGGGGTTTTGTTTTTGGTAGTATACGGATTTGGTCTGTTATTTTATGAAAGACAGCACGTTTCTGATTTATAATTTTAGTCACCAGATCATTTTGCTCGGTATTCAGTAGGTGCTAAATGTTTGCAAGTTAGATCTGCATTTTGCAGTTTCTACTATGTCTTTGGATAATCTGCATCAATCAATAAATTCATGATTCTCCCAGGAAACTTCTGTGATTTCTAAGGGTGATGACCTCATCCTGGATCCCCTTTCCATAGATGAATCTTCATGACAGCCATCGGTTCTTGCTTCTTTGTTGACTTACTATTGGTTGAGTTCATGTAGATTTTGCCCATGGAAGAGCTTTTGATTCCAATCTAGCACATTAGTCGTTTCACAAGCTCCCTCTAGAGGTGAACCGCTTTCTATTTTATTCAAGAATTACAATGGTGTGCTATCCTATTGTCAACTTTTATAACCACCTTTTAAAATTTATTTTATTTTTTTTGGAGGGGGGAAAGCAAGGCAATTGGGGTTAAGTGACTTGCCTAAGGTCACACAGCTAGTTAAGTGTCAAGTGTCTGATGCCAGATTTGAACTCAGGGTCTCCTGACTTTAGGACCAGTGCTCTACTCACTGTGCCTCCTAGCTGCCCACCCCTCTATAATATTTACACAAATTTTAACTTATCTATCATATGCTCTGGGAATTTCCATTAATCTTCTTTAAATTTTTTTTTGAACTTTATTATAGTGAACTTGAAAAACATCAACAAACATGAACATGAAGGACAGAAAGAGGGCTATACAGGAAACCATGAATCTCCTCCACTAGAGAGAGCTTGGATTTTTTGTGTATTTCAAATTTAACATTGGTCATTCCGAAATATTCTGTGTCTCCTTCTGAACTTCCTTCTGCTCTTTTGCTTTAAAAAAAAAATAATTCATTAATACTTTTCACCCCCTTTTCTTTTGATAACACTGTCACTGAAGAAGCAAAATGGCACAGTAAATAGAGAGCCAGACTCAAAAACAAGAATACCTGCCTCTGCTATGTAGAGTCTGTGTGACACTGGGCAGTGCTCTAAGTAACTCCCCAAGACTTTATGTTGCAGAGAAGGTACTGACCTGAATTGGTTTCCTCATATAGAAGTTTCCTATACCAATGAAATCGTAGGTCCAATCCCTATGTTTATTATGACCGCCCGACTACCATCCCTGCTCCCCCAAGTCTCCCATTACAACAAAACAAATCTACGCATTGTCCATGTCTCAGAATATACGTCTCCTTCTGTACCTTTAACCCTTCTCCTTTGCCAGAAAATTGCTTCATCATTAGCCTTTTTAAGTCATGATTAATCCATTGCACTGATTAAAGTTCATAGGCCTTTCTCAACTGTTTTCTTTTATACAAACTGTTGTCTTGGTTCTACTCACTTCATTCTGCATCAATTCCTGCCAGATCATCCCAGGTTTCTCTGAATCCATAGTTTTTATTTTTTACAGCACAATATTGTACATTGTTCATCCATTTTTCAGTTGAGAAGACATCAATTTGGTTTCCAGTTTTTTTGCCATACCAAAAAGTACTGCTATAATATATATTTTTTAATTTTTTAATCTTCTTTCTAGGAGGCACAATGCTGAATTTGGAGCCAGGAAGACAAGTTCAATTCTTGCCTCAGAGACTTATTAAAGCAGCTAGGTGGTGCAATGGAGAGAGCACCTGGCCTGGAGTTAGGAAGACCTGAGTTCAAATCCAGTTTCAGACACTTAGTTGTATGACCCCAGGCAAGTCACTTAACCCCGTTTGCCTCAGCTCCTCACTTGTAAAGTGAGCTGGAGAAGGAAATGGTAAACCACTCCAGTTGCCAAGAAAACCCCAAATGGGGTCATATAGAGTTGTACATGACTGAACAACAGAGCTTGGGCAAGTCCTTTATCTTTCAGCCTCATTTTCTTCATTTGTAAAATGAACATGATAACAGCACCTACCTTTAAGATTGTTGTTAGAATCAAACGATATAACATAGCAAACTTTAGAGATCTATATAAATACTAGCTACTATCATCATTATTTTCTAACTCTGGAGTATATGTCTAGTAGTGGTATTGTTGGGCCAAAGAATGTACATAGTTTTTTGACTTTTTGGGTGTTGCTCCAATTAGTTTTCCAGAATGTTTGCTTCACGCCACAGCTCCACCAACAATACATTAGTGTGTTTGTTCCCCCACTGTCCCTCTTATAATTACCATTTTCTTTTTTATCATCTTTGTCAATCTGAGTAGAATGAAGTAGAACCTCAGCATTTAAAAACTGTGCAGTATAGTTGTGAAAATTTATCTCCTTTTTTCTCCCTGATTTATTTATGATGTGACCTAAATCTGGTTTCTTTGTTGCTTTTCTGTTTCCCCAGTAATTTTTGTTGAATACTCCAGCAATTTGTATCCTTTGGCTTATAGAACATGATGGTGCTAAATTCTATTGCTTCTAGGTCTTATGAATCTAATCGGTTCCACTGATCAGCTTTTCTATTTTTTAACCATTGCCAAATAGTTTTGAATAATTACTGCTTTGTGGTATAGTTTGAGATCTGGTACTTCTAGTTCCCTTCCCTTCCCACTTTTTTTCATTATTTCCTTGAGATTATTGACCTTTTGATTTTTCAGAAGTTTTTTTTTTTGCTCCAAAGGTCCATAAAGTAATTCTTTGGTGGTTTGGTATGGTACTCAATCTGTAAATTAGCTTAGATAGTTAATAGCAATTAATATGATTATGATTATTTAGGTTTGTATGTTTCTTTAGTGAGTACTTTGTGGTTGTAGTCATATAATTTCTCTGTGTTTTGGTAGCTAGACTCCCAGATATTTTATCCATCTGTAGTTATTTTGAATGAAATTCATTTTCTGTGTTTTCCTTCTGGGCTTTGTTAGTAATATTCAGAAGGACTAGTCAATTTTGTGTATTTGTTTGATATACTTGTACTTTGCTAAATTATTTTTTCATTTAATTTTTTAGGTGAATCTCTAGGGTTCTCTAATAAATTGTCATAGGGATAAGGCTAGAGACTAGACCAGTGATTTCACTGGCATGGGGAGCTCCCTTTACCGGTGCAATTGGCACTCTTTCTGCATTTTACAATCCTGGACAGTTGCCTAGAGTGTTGAGATCAGAGAAACAGTCTATGTCATTGGCAGGACTTGAACCTGTGTCTCATGGCTCTCACACTAGCTCTCTATCCATTGCCCTATATTTCCTTTTTATTTGTCTTTTATATCATCAGCAAAAATTGATAATTTTATTTCCCCTTTGTGAATAATCATTCCCATATTTCTTTTTTTTTTTTTCTTGACTTATTGGTGTAGTTGGCATTCCTAGAACTTCATCAAATAATGTTGATGACAATAGACATCCTTACTCAACTCTAGATCTTAATGGGAAATCCAATCAACTCCAAATAATAATCAACTCCAAAAGATTTAGTAATTGTGAGCAATACAATGATCTGTTATCATTCCAAAGGACTCATGATGTAAAATACTATCCACCTCCAGATAGAGAACTCATGGATTTTAACTATCACAAAAAGTGCTACTATAAATATCTTGGAGTTATGGGGACTTTTTGTTTTTCAACCAGTGGTTTCCTTGGGGTATAAACCAAATAATGTCCCTTATTCAAAGGTTATAGACATCTTAGTCACTTCATTTGCGTAATTCCAAATTGCTTTCCAAAATGGTTGTACCATTTCACAACTCCACCAACAATGTATTAGTGTGACTCTCCTTCCACAACTAGTCCAACATTAAGTGTTGCCATTTTCTAGTCATCTTTGCCAATGTGTAGGGTGTTATATGAAGATCCTGCTTTGTTTTGATTTACATTTCTCTTATTATTAGTGATGCAAGCTGCCTTTCTTTTTTGTAGTTGTATTCCCAGAACCTAGCACAATATGTCATATGTAGTAGGTGTTTAATGTTTATTGACTGTCCCAAAACTGAACCTGGACCTGAGAAGATGCTGGCATTAAAGTTGGGCCTCCAAGAAATAGGGATCAAGTCATATATTTGGGTTCCAAAAATCAGCTTCATAGATATACGATGGGAGAGGCATAATTAGGTAGCAGTTTGTCTTAAAAAAAAGGTGGGTGGTGTTTAATGAATTGTAATTTCTTTTTTAAAAAAACATTTATTTATTTTTAGTTTTTAACAATCACTTCCATAAGCTTTTGAGTTTTAAATTTTCTCCCTCTCTCCCCCCTCCCTTCCCAAGATGACGTGCAATCTGATATAGGCTCTACATATGCATTAATATTAAACATATTTTCACATTAGTCATGTTGTAAAGAAGTTTTAGAATGGAGGAGAGGAACTATGAGAAAGAAGAAACAAAACCACAACAAAGAGAGTAAACAGAATGCTTCCATCCACATTCAGACTCCATAGTTCTTTTTCTGGATATGGATAGCATTTTTCATCACAAGTCCTTTGGAGTTGTCTTAGATCCTTGCATTACTGAGAAGAGCCAAGTCTATGAAAGTCAGTCATTGCACAATGTGGCTGTTACTGTGTATAATGTTCTCTTGGTTCTGCCTGCAGAAAAGTAAGAGAGCTGTACACTAAGCCTATGAGTCTGTGTCTGGTGTTTACAGAGATATGGTACAGGTATGTGCTAGTAAATATTTAACAATCAGCTCTCTGAGAAAAAAGTATAGAGGATATACTTAAGTTTAATTTGCATTATTAACACTTGTTCTATCCCTTCTTATCTATAGTCAACAAAATAATAAATCAAGCCCTGATTTGTAACATTTGCTGATGTCCAAGGCACAAATACTCACACTGAAAATTTAACAACCAGTTTTAAGGAGCTGGTTCAAGTTAGCTGCAGCAAACCATTGCAGGTGGACAAGAGCCCAACTCTCCTATCTGTGCCTTTTTATCAGTAACCTAACCTAAGCAGAGTCCTCCCTACTCTGATCTCCTTCACTCATAAGCAAACTTTCTGTGTGGAGCATCTGCCTAACTTCAAATTCTGATTTCTATGTTTTCTTCTCCTGCCTGGTACCCTCAAACTAATGCTAGGTTGTTCCCTTTTGTTAATTTTCTCTCAGCAACTGCAACCTATTGCACACTAATTAAAATTAGA
The DNA here is from genome assembly GCA_028646515.1 of Pseudochirops corinnae. Classification (NCBI taxonomy): domain Eukaryota; kingdom Metazoa; phylum Chordata; class Mammalia; order Diprotodontia; family Pseudocheiridae; genus Pseudochirops; species Pseudochirops corinnae. The sequence continues at coordinate 200,706,732 of CM053586.1, forward strand.
ATATGACTAGATATTATACCTGGAGTGAGCAGCATAAAATGCTTACTAGAGGCAGTTGGGTGATGTTTTGGAGAGTCCTGGACTTCCAGGCAGGAAAACCAGAATTTAAGTTCTACCTTTGACTTTAACTAGCATGTAACCTTGGACAAATCATTTAATCTTTGTTTCATTTTCCTTATCTGTAAAATGGGAATAATAATAGAATTCATCTCTCCAAGTAGTGGGGGCAAAATGAGATACATTTGTAAAGCTCTTTGAAAGGCAAGGCAATTGGGGTTAAGTGACTTGCCCAAGGTCACACAGCTAGTAAGTGTTAAGTGTCTGAGGTCATATTTGAACTCAGGTCTTTCTGATTCTAGGGCCAGTGCTCTATTTACTGTGCCACCTAGCTACCCCTGCAAATCTTAATCTAACCCCTAATCCCTAGCTAGACCCTTCAAAGCCTCAACAACAGCTTTCCCACTTAGAATAGAAAGCATGAGGTTTTATTCCTGGACCTTCAGCCCTACGTCCCTACTGTCCTAATTGGTGACTTGGTCATCTGGCCCACTACTTCAGGCACACACCGGCCAGGCTTCTCTTCACTCTGGGGCTATCTTCTGGACCTCCTTCCAGGAATCTTGCCACAGGAAGTTTATAGCCCCTTCAGTTGTACAACCATGATCAAATTAGCTCTGCCATTGTTCCTAGAAGAAGGGAGTCATTCTACTCTTCTAAGAACCCTCTCTTTCCCTTTACCCCCTAAAGTACCTCTCTACTTGAACACTCCCTCCCCACCCCACCCTCATATACATGTATAATCTCTCCCAATTAGAATGTAAACTCTTTGAAGGCAAAGATTGTGTTTCCTTTTGCATTTTTTTCTCCTCAGCTTTGCATATGGTAAGCACTTCAATGTTTTTTCATTCATTCATTTTTATTGACTCAGTAGGAAGGGACATCCTCATTATAACTTCCAATTAAAAAAAATTTTTTTTTGATACTCCCAAAGATGATTTCATCATTGTGGGTACTCTCTCCACTGAGGCAGATATCAATCCCCCTGTAGGATTCTTATTTGTTCTTTTCTGTGTATCTTTCTTAGAAGAACTATCAGGGATGGGGAACCTGTGGCCCCAAAGCCACATGTGGCCCTTTATGTCCTCAAGTGTGGACCTTTGACTGAATACAAACTTCACAGAACAAATCCCTTTAATAAAAGGATTTGTTCTGTAAAACTTGGACTCAGTCAAAAAGTCACACCCAAGGATCTAGAAGGTTACACGTAGCCCACAGATTCCCCACCCCAGCCCCCATACCCACTAGAACCACCTTTCCTGTTCTTATAGTATTTTTTTAACAATTATTTTTAGTTTTCAACATTCACTTCCATAACATTTTGTTTTAAATTTTCTCCCCCTCTTTTTCAGCCCTCCTCCCCAACAGGGTGTGCAATCTGATATAGGCTCTAATTACACATTCATAACAAACATTTTCACATTAGTCATGGTGTAAAGAAGAATTAGAACTAATGGGAGGAACCATGAGAAAGGAGAAACAATAGAAAACAGTAAGAGAAAAGGAGAGCAAATAGTATTCTTCCATCTGTCTTCAGATTCCAAAGTTCTTTCTCTGGATGTGGATAGCATTTTCCATTGTGAATCCTTTGGAGTTATCTTAGGTTCTTGCATTTCTGAGAAGAGCTAAGTCTATCAAAGTCATTCATATCACAATGTGGCAGTTACTATGTACAATGTTCTCCTGGTTCTGCTCATTTCACTCAGCATCAGTTCATATCAGTCTTTCCAGGTTTTTCTTAAGTCTGACTGCTCATCATTTCTTATAGTACTATAGAATTCCATTACATTCATATATCACAAATTGTTCAGACATTCCCCAACTGATGAATCTCATAGTATTTTGAAAGTAGCATTTGTCTGCTCAAGCAGTCTATGTATTGTCTCTCATTCTTAATGTCAACAAATCACCCTTCTTTTCTGAACACACACTTTTTCTTATATGGAATGAATGAATGAAAAAGTATTTGTTAAAACAAATGAAAAATGAATGTTAAAATGAATGAAAAAACATTTGTTAAGCACTTACTAAGGGAAAAGAGATGGTTCTAAAAGTTACAAATACAAAAGCAAGACATTCTTTGCCCCTCAAGGTATTTTTTTAACACACAAGTAATAATAATAATTTAAAAATTAATTATATAATAACCATGATCTTATGACTATAATGTAAATTATAATATAATAAATTTACTATATATAGTGATTAATAGGGCTGCTAGGTAGCAAATACCAAGCTTGAAGTCAGGGGCATTCAGCTTCGTGATTCAAATCTGACCTCAGACAGTTACTAGCTGTCTGACCCTGGGCAAGTCCTTTAACCCTGTTTGCCTCAGGCTTCTCATCTGTAAAATGAGCTAGAGAAGGCAATGGCACACTACTCTAGTATCTTTGCCAAGAAAACCCCAAATAGGGTCACAAAGAGTTGGAAGCAACTGTAACAAGTGAACAACAACAATAAAGTGACTAACAATAGCTATTGATGATACCTATCATTTATAAAGTGTTTTAAGGTCGGCAAAGCACTTTTCACATTATCCCATTTGATCCCCACAACAGCCCTGGGAGGCTGGGTGCTACTATTAGCACCATTTTGCAGAAGGTGAGAGAGATTAAGTGACTTGCCCAGAGTCACAAAGCAAGTAATGTCTGAAGTAGGATTTGCACTTCAGTTTTTATTAGTCCAAGTCCAACAGCCTCTCCCCTGTGCCACCTGACATGCCTGCTCACACCTGCCATGCTATCTTTCTATCACCCTTCAGGTTGTTTGCATTTGTAGTTCCAAGAGTATAACATTCCATGATCTTGAGTCATCAGGCTAATACTGGTGTTTAAGGGATGTCCTCTTGCAAGGTAGTTAGGGATTACTGAACATCGTACACAGTCTTCCAAATTCAGTGCAGTCCTGTTTTCTCCTTCTGATCAATTCTGGGTCCAGCTCATTGTTTGTCCAGGACAAAACAATCCAGAATGAACTAATCAGGCTGTCCATCTAGCTACAGGTCACAATGTGGGCAACATGCGTGTGTTTCCACTGTTTTTTTCTATTAGTCTTATACTGTATTTCACTAAGGTTCCATGCCACTAATATGTCATCTGTAAAAAGGAGCATTTGGAGAACATAGGAAAGTCTTCGTTTTGGAAGAAATTTTATGTGCAATGGAAACCTGTTCATCAATGAATTAAATGTAGCAGTAGTTGCTTTAAAAATTATAAGTTCAATGTACAGATGGGGAGGGGGAGGGAGAGACAGAGACAGAGAGACAGAAAGAGAGAGAGAGAGAGAGAGAGAGAGAGAGAGAGAGAGAGGGAGAGAGAGAGAGAGGCAGAGGCAGAGATACAGAGACATGACAGAGACAGAGAGAAAGAAAGAGGAGAGGAAAATGGAAAAGAAGGGAAGAAAGGGGGGGGAAGAGACAGAGAGACAGAGAGACAGAGACAGAGATAGAGAGACATGACAGAGACAGAGACAGAGAGAAAGAGAAGGAGAGGAAAAATGGAAAAGAAGGGAAGAGAGAGAGACAGAGACGAAAAAAGAGACAGAGAGACATGACAAATAAAAAAGAGACAGATAGAAAGACATCATATAGACAGAAGAGACAGAAATAGAAGGAAAGGAGAGGGAGAGACAGAGAGAGGGGGAGGGAGGGAAAGAGAGGGATGGGGAGAGAGAGAGAGAGAAACAGAAGAGAGGAGAGAGACAGAGAGAGAGCGAGAGTGAGAGAGAGAGAGAGAGAGGGAGAGAGGGAGGGAGAGAAAGAGAGAGAGAGGGAATAGAGAATTCAATTTAATGAAAGCATTTATCAAGGACCTGATGCCTGCCAGCAATTGCACAGGAGATACAAGATGAAAAACACAAGTCCTTGACACTGAAGAAAGGGAACCTCTGCATTGTATTTAGCTCTATCAGAGTTCAAGTTGTTTTTTTTTTTTAAACACTGATAACTGGGTAGCATTTATAGAGCACTTTGAGGCTTGCAAAGCACTTTACAAATATTATCTTATATAATCCTTATCACAACCCTGCCTTTATTATCCCCATTTTACAGATGAGAAAGCTGAAGCAAAGAGAGGTTAGGTGACTTGCTAAGGATCACATAGCTAATTAAGTGTCTGAAGCAGGATTTGAACTTGTTTCTTCCTAACTCTAAGTCTAGCACTCTGTCCACTGTACCACCTGGCTGCCTTTTTTTTTTTTAAACATAAATCACGCAGTTTCACAGAGTAATCTCCCAGACCCACTTAGCGATGCCACGACATAAGAGAGAGCTCTCAGTAACAGATGTGTCCTGATAGCTTTTATACATTCTTAAGAGTAATCTCAGCAGTTATTTCTGGTTGAATATATCCATGTAAAATGTTGCAGATTGGGATCAAATTGTTTCATTGCAAAGAGGTAAGCTCACAGACCTTAGTATAGTGTAAACAATCCCGGTTATAACATTCAGTCTCAAAGGTATAAGAGTTGGTCAAGTCCTTAAGCTCCTATTATCTGCCAGGCACTGTGTTCAGTGTTGGGAATGTAAAAAAGGCAAAAACCACAGTGTCGGTCCTCTAGGAGATCCCATTTTACTGAGGAGCCAACATGCAAAAATAAATAAAAAAATAAGCAAATGAATGAATGAATGAATGAATAAACGAATCAATCAATAAATATTATGTACTAGCTCTATTTGGTATAAATGTAAGGTAATCTCAGAAGAAAAGTGGTGGGTGAGGGGAGGGACTAGAAACAGTTGGAAAATTTTCTAAACAAACAAATGTTAACATTGTTGTTAACATTCTCCGAACCAATAGCATTGGGTTCTTGTTTATCGCTTTCTTCATCTTCCTTTTTACCTCAGTCTACAATTTAGGTCCCTGACTTTTTCAGCTTTTAGCTTGACTTTAATTTTGAGGATTTGATTTCTAGTTTACAATTTGAGGTTCAATTTTATTTGATTCTACATTGCTCTCAAGAGCCTTAGATTCTTTTTTAAAAATTTATTTATTTATTTTTAATTTTCAACAGTCACTTCTATAAGTTTTAAATTTTCTCTCCCTCCCCAAGATGGCATGCAATCTGATATAGGTTCTACATATACATTCCTATTAAACATATTTTCACATTAGTCATGTTGTATAGAAGAATCAGAATGAATGGAAGGAACTATGAGAAAGAAAAAACAAAATAAAACAAAAAGAAAATAATCTGCTTCACTCTGCATTCGGACTAGATTCTTTTTTAAAATAAAATTTTATTGCTGTTTTGTTTTCACATCAACTAAATTTCTCCCAGTATTCTTCTCCTTTTCCCTTTCCAGAAAGCTATCTTATATAACAAAGAATATTTTTTAAAGAAAAAGATGAAAAGATACCAAACCCGATTAATATATGGAGGAAAATGTGAAAATATATGCAGTGTTCCACATCAGTAGATCTCCCACCTCTGCAAAAGAGTAGGGGAAGGTGCTTCCTCATAGCTCTGCTTTGGGGTCAAGCTTGTTCTTTGTGATTCTTCTACTTTCACTTTCATTGTTCTTTTCATTTTCACTGTAGTCATTATATACATTGTTTTCTTGAATCTGCTTAGTTCACTCAATATCAGTTCACATAAATTTTTCCATGTTTCTCTGTATTTATTATATGCATAATTTCTCATACCACTGTAGTATTCCATTACATTCATGTATCACAAATTGTTTAGCCAGCCATTCTCCAATTGATGAGCATCTACTTTTTTTCCAATTCTTTGCTGCCTCTACAAAGTGTATATGGATACTTTCTTCTTGTCAATGACCTCCTCTGGGTATATGCCTCTGATGGAATCTCTGGATCAAAAACTATGGGACATTTTAGTCACTTTATTTGCATAATTCCAAATTGCTTTCCAAAATGGTTGTGTTGATTTACAGCTCCACCAAAAACATACAAGTACAGTAATGCTTATTTTCCTACAACCCCTCTGACTCTGAATATTCCCATATTTTATCACCTTAGGCATTTTGCTGGGTGAGTGATGAAGTTTCTGGTTGTTCTGATCTGCATTTTCTTATTAATAGTGCTTTAGGGATGGCTAGGTGGTTGCAGTGAATAGAGCACTGGCCCTGAAGTCAGGAGGACCTCAGTTCAAATTCTGCCTCAGACACTTAACACTTATTAGCTGTGTGACCTTGGCCTGGTTCCCCCTCCCCCCCAAAAAAACCAAAGAAAAATGTCATTTAGAGCATTTCTTCATATGAAGAACCTTACATTCTAAATCATTGGGTCAAACAGTTCAACGGATTCCTGAGAACGTCAAAAATAATAGTTGCCATGACATGTTCATGGATGTACATATTGTTGTGTGCTCCTGTTTTATTATTTTTCTCTTGAGCATTTGTTTTGTATTAGCATCATATATGTGTTGTAAAGTTTACCTATATTTAATTTAATAGCAGATTATATAATGTGAATTTGTAGTGGACTCAGTCAGCATAGTTCAGTGACTGAAAAGCAATACAGGAATGGTAGCAGAGAATACAGATGGTGGATCCAAGTGATCCAAGGTAGAAGATGAACATGGTATGAATGGGAGAACAAAGAGGCAAAAGATTTAAAAGTGGAGAACAGCACAGAATCAAACAGTCTGACTATGAAGTCAAGACTATGAATGGAAGAAAATTAGGCCAGACCAAAGTTAATGGACTGGGAGAACAGGGCAGGATGGAGGAGATGGAGTTCAGGATGAATGTGAATAGTTTTGAGAATAAAATGGGTGTCTATCAATTGGGAAATGGCTGAAAAATATGCATGTGACTGTAATGAATAGCATTATATCTGTACAAAATGTCAAAATTTGTAGTGGAGCTAATCAGTGCAGTTGCGTGCCCTCTAGCATTGTTCAGCAGCATTTGAGTGGGAGTAGAGGAGGTAAGTGATATTAGTATTATCCAGGTATTACTCAGGTCTGGAGTTTAGGTAGGTTGAACAGTGATTGAAGAGGACATCCCAAAGCAGGAATGATGACCTGTTGGAAGTTTTGGAGTTCACAGTGTGGATGAAGAATAGGGAAAAATGGAATGATAGGTGATGGTTGCATAAAAGAATGTCACAATTCTTGATCATTGAAGTGGGTTGCAGTGGAATGAAGATGTAGGTCATGAGAATTGAGGTTCATATGAGTAATGTCAAAGTGTTTAGAAGAACATCAACATGGATGCTGAAGTTCCCAAGGATAAAGGCACTGATGACTCTCTACAGGACCACAGTGTCACGCAGCATGAGAACAGGTGTAACCAGTTATAGAAAGGATGGCTAGGGACAGTGTTTTCTGGGGACCCAAGTGGTAGGAGAAAAAAGAAGCATGAGAGAAAGAGGTCTAAGATGAAGGAAATTTTGTTGACAATAGAATGGGGATGTTAGGAGGTACAATGGAAAAAAATAGGCATAAATGTACTGGGACATGGGACTAGGGCTGAAATGGATAATGAGGAAATAATAATTCAACAGAATCAGGGGAAAGGGGTAGTTTTCATTCAGGCAGCTTGGATGCCCTGGCTTCCATGGCATTGCTCTCGATTCTCCTGTTTCTGTATCTCACTTGGTTGAGCTTCTTCAAGAATCTCTTGTCCCCCAGCTATGCTGAGTCCTTCCCAAAGCCGCCACTGCCCTAGTTCAGGTCTCCTAAGTGGCCTCACCATTCTAATCTACCCCTCACATAGCTACCAAACTTAACTTCTTAAAGCAAGGGTCTAAAACATCACTCCCCACTAACAATAAGGGTGTTTCAGAGACCCAGAATTTTATTTTATTTTGTTTTTAATTAAGAAGAGGAGAGGAAGAGATTTAGATTTTAGAATACAACTGAATGGAAGATTCCAGAGGACACATTTGGTGGGGGAAGACAGAGAATTGGGGCGGGGTAAGGTTGAGCTGAACGAGGATAAGAGTGAAGGGAGTCTTAACTGGAGAAATGGGTTGTTGACTTGGCAGACATCCACTCTGGTTCACAGGGACTAGGAATGGGAGGGGGGAGTTAGTTTAGCATAGGACAGCAAAATGCCAGTCACTGTGGGGCACCATCCTCCCAGTTCCTCTGTGTAAGGTGTTCAGTGGTTAGAATCCATAACTGTTCAAGCTTTATGTTCTTTATGGCCCCATGCACTTTCTTGACAACTTTCTACAGATCATCATGTTCCATCCTTCTTTTCTCCTCCTCCTCTTCCTCCTCTCCTCCTCTCCATTACAACTCCCAAGTGCAGGCTGAGCCAAATTAAAATGTAATTTGGAAGTGTTTAGCAGAATATCCCCTAAAACACAGATAATGTTAATTTGTAGTTTCCAGAGCAATATGCAGCTATACCCTTTTTTATTTGAGAATGACTCCTCTGCTGTAGATACTACTGCACATTAATCAAACATAGGTGCAGAGCTGGTTCTGGGGATGGTCTTTCAGGTCTAAGAAATAACTTGTCAGATCATGTAGAACAGAGGTTCCCAACTTATATGACCTACTACCCTCTTTAAAAAAATTACTCAGTGTCCCCTTAGAAATCTACTTTGACATTTGCATCATTTCAAAAGAAATATGAATTTTTAAAAAAATGACACATCTTAAATTTAATAATTTATTGTCAATTTGTGGGTTTTTCCTGCACTGAAATTTTGATACTGCATTACGTGACCATATAGTACCGTATTGTAAACAAGGCATTACATGCACATATGCCTGCCAATGCATGCTGGACTTCCTGACAATGCATAACATACTCGCCTGTCAACACTTGCTTGTTAAGACCTGTCATTGGACTTGACCACTCATCAGTTATAACTTGCATTTTGTGTGTTTATTTAGAAAATAATACAATCACTATGACTTTAATTCTGTTATACAACAGATGAACACGTACAAATGGTTTTTAAAAATTTTATCTTCTTTCCTTATGCTTCCAACACCCCCTTATTTTTATTCAATGCCTCCCAATTATACCTGAGACTACTACCTCCCCCCTGGATCTTTCCAGCACCTCCCAAAGGGTGGTATCACCCACTTTGGGAACCTATGAATTGTAGAAGGAACTAAGTCCTAAGGAAATTTCTTTAGAATAATCAAACTTAGAAGTCATTTAACTTAAAACAAGAATACAATTTTAAATACACAAAAGAAAATACAAGTTAGTAAATGACAATCCTTATCCCCTAAATTAGAACCTCCCGTGCTTAATAGTCCACAGTTGGACAGGTGGATCTGGTGGCTCAGATCCAAGACCAGAACTAAATGAGTTACTTTAGGTAATTCAACAGACAGTAAAGGGTTTATTTAACCCTAGTATGGGAATAACAGAGCAGTTAAAAAGGATATTAATAAAAGACATAGCCTTGATTCAGCTGAAGTAGCTCTCCTATGCCTGTATTGGTAATTTTGCTGACAAAGTCAATACTAAGGGAGGAGTTCCAACACATCATCACCATCATCATCATCATCATCATCATCACCATCATCACCATCACCATCATCACCATCATCACCACCATCATCATCACCATCACCACCATCATCATCACCATCACCATCATCACCATCATCATCATCATCACCATCATCACCACCATCATCACCATTATCATCATCATCATCATCACCACCATCATCATCACCATCATCATCATCATCATCATCATCATCATAGCTACCATTTGTATAGTGCTTACTATGTATCAGGCACTATGCTAAGCACTTTATAATTATTCTTATTTGATCTTCACAACAACCCTAGGAGGAAGGTGCTATTATTATCCCAATTTTTCAGATGAAGTAAATTGAGGCAAAAAGAGATTAAGTGACTGCTAGGAGGCATCTGAAATCAAATTTGAGCTCAGGTTTTCCTGACCAGAGGTTCATCCACTGTATCACTTAGTTGCCCACATTAGCAAACAGTTCTCACCACAGCGTCCCCTTTGGGATAATGTCCCAAATGTCCTCTAGAGCAGAGGTGTGAGTGCAGGGGAACCAGATTAAAACATAACTGGGAAATATTTAATATGCAATGGGACGTGCTAATATGTGGTTTTCTATGTCAACAATTTGCTCCCAGAGATCCCTATGTTTGGTTTAGTGGCCTGTTTCAATTTGAGTTTGACACTAAGGCTTGCTTCCTGTGGAGCTGTTCAATGACTATGAGGTACAAAACTGGTAGAACCATGGAGGGTCCTATCAGTTTCAGATTCTAGTACAAGCAAAGGGTCTGCCTTTTCCACTGTATACACTAGTACCCACTCTGCTGCCACTAAGGCCTCTGCTTCACTCCCTCTGTTGGGGGGGAGGGGTAGCAATGGGTCCCTAATGTCATGGCCATGACCTTAGGTAATACCACTGACCTTGTGCTAGGCACTACTGCTACTTGGGCCTGAGTAATGCCATAATGCCATTGTACTCCTGTGTCAGAGAAACAAGAGACATTCCCTGGGAGGATCCATCTTGAAGATGGTGGCAGAGGAGCAGCAAGAAATCGTAGCTCCGACACAGCCACATTAAATATCCAAAAAATATGGCTCTAAACAAATTCTAGGGTTCTAAAACGCACACAGATATATTTCCTGCTGAAGGCAGCTTGGTTCAAAGTGACCATTTCAACTCTGAGAGCCAGAACCAGCCCAGCCTGAAACTGCGGCTTTTGCCCCCGGGGTGGCTGGATGAAAGGAGCCCCGCCTCAGCTGGAGCTTCAGGAGAGCGGATCTGCGGTAGCTGTGGCAGTATCCAATTATCAAGCCATAAGAAAAAAGGACTAAGGTTAGTGGAACTTGGCTAAAAACCGGGGAAGAAAAGTGGGTCCAGCCAAGCCACCTCCAGGGCAAAGAAGCAGGGAGAGGAGGTTCTGCAGGGAGCGGAGGTTCTGCATCCGCCTCCACATTGCCGCTTCAGAGCTCTCAGCCTGCAGACAGCAGCAGGGCCAAGAGATCGTTCAGAGGCCAAGTGCTCTCGTGTTGAGTGGCCTGGATACAGATTGCAGTCTTGGGTGGTGGTCCTGGGGCTTTTTTTTTTCAGTGAGCCGGAGCTGGGGAGGGACCCAGCAGCCTCCTAAAAGCCCTGACAGATGGGAAAACCCCAGTGATTTGGGACAAAGCTGTCCCCTCTGGAAGCAGAGTTCCACAAAACTAAAAAAAAAACCAAAAAAACCATTGAATGGCGACCATGAATAAGCATAGGAAGCAAAGTAAGAACAGCAACCAAATCCTAGATTCCTTCTTTGGGGAAAAGAAGGAACAAAGCAGGGAAAGGGAGGAAGACAACACAGTCAGAACTCCCACACCAAAAG
>CM053586.1:200718563-200739673 GCA_028646515.1 Pseudochirops corinnae
GCCAAAAAGCTCGAGATCAGCTGAAGAAAGATTTTGAAAACCAAATGAGAGAAGTGGAAGAAAAATTGGGAAGAGAAATAAGAATGATGCAAGAAAATCATGAAAAGAGAGTCAACAACCTGACTGAAGAAATTAACACCTTAAAAAATAGATTAACTCAAATGACAAAAGAGGCCCAAAAAAGCCAATGAGGAGAAGAATGCCTTAAAAAGTTGATTTTGCCAGATGGAAAAAGAATCTCAAAAGCATTCTGAAGAGAATAACTCCTTCAAAATTAGAGTGGAGCAAATGGAAGCAAACAACTTTATCAGAAATCAAGATACTATCAAACAGATCCGAACAAATGAAAAAATAGAAGGCAATGTGAAATATCTCCTTGACAAAACCACCGACCTGGAAAACAGATCCTGGAGAGACAATCTAAAAATTATTGGACTACCTGAAAGCCATGATCAAAAAAAGAACTTAGAAAGCATCCTTCAAGAAATTCTCAAGGAAAACTGTCCTGATATTTTAGAACCAGAGGGCAAAATAGAACTTGAAAGAATCCACCAATAACCTCTTGAAAAAGATTCCCAAAAGAAAACTCCTAGAGACATTCCATGGTCACTGCCAAAGTTGGGGACCTGAGATCTGCCCCCTCCCACATCACTACCCCTTAGCAGTTCTCCATTTTGAAGCCAGGAATAGCCCATGAGATCTCTCAAGAAACTCCAAATGGCTCTGGTTAGCCAAGTTAGAGCTTGGGGTCCTCTCCTTAGCGGTCATTCTCTGATAGAGGAACTTCCTCCTGCTCTAAGTCAGTTCTAGGGTTCCCAGAAGTCTTGAATGCATAATGTGACTGCCAAAGATAGGACTGTCTTAACTCAGGATTCCTCACTTTGGCTCAAGAAAAGATATCCAAAGAAAATTAGTCAGAGACTCCTCTAGGTCAGTACATGTACTATATTTGCCAGGAACAAAGCAATTATTACTTCTGTCAGGGTGGGGGAGGGCACCTGGAACCTGAACTCCATAAAGGCCCCCCAATAGAAGAGAGTGAGAGAGGCAGGAAGAGGCAGGCCTGGAGATCACTATCACCCCTAAATATTAGAATTGGGTAAATTTAACAAACAACCATTTATCACAATTATCCGGAGAATACAGTCTTAGAAATAGCATATTCACATTTGTCTTTAGTAAGTGAATGGCTAGTTTAGTCTCTCGTCTCCCCAGGGGGAATGGGAGAAGGCACACACTAGTGAGAGGAGGAAGGCCTTTCATCCATGTGTGTGCTGGAGCTGACCGTCACGTTGTCAGTGTGAGCATTTACATCTCTCAAGCTGGCACATACTATAAATCAGGTCTTGATTTATTGTTTTGTTGATTGTCCAGATTTTTTAAACTAATGGAGAAAATGTTAATAATACTTAAAACTTAAAAGTTGTCCTAGCACCCACTTTATTTTTTGATTCTGAACCTAAACTCCAATAATGGGTATTTACATACACACAAACACAAAAGGAAGACTTTATATGAAACTGAATCTCCATTTCATACCACTTGCCTTTAAAAGATGCCAAAGTTTAAATTCTACACCTTAGCTTTCAAAACTGTCCTGCTTGACTGTACTTCCCTTTTGCACTGACTTCTGTTCTCTTTTGCGCATATAAAAAAAAAGTTTCAGTAGTTCTATTTATGGGATGAGGGTGAGAAATAATTTGCTAACTTCCCTCCACTGGTTCTACCATGAATTAAAAAAAAAAAGCCTTGTAACAAACAGTCAAGTAAAATGGACCTACACGTGGCCATGTACAAAAATGTCTATCTTGGCACCTTAAGTTGATCATACTATCAGAAGATAACTTGCACCATTATAGGTTCTCTGGAGTCATGGTGGGATTACTACATTGATCCAGATTCTTAGTCTCTCAAAGTTGTTTTATTTTACAATGTTATTGTCCTAATATAAATTGTTCTGGTTCTGCTCACTTTACTCTGTATAAGTTCAGACTAACCAGGACTCTCTGAAATAGCTTTTTCTTACTACTTATGGTGCAGTAATATTCTATTACATTCATATACTATTATTTGTTAAACCATCCTTTAACTGATAAGTTACCTCTTAGATAATGGTTCTTTTCTCTTTTTAATCCCTATTTCAGGATCAAGAAGTTTTGCTTGTAGCTCTTCCCAATACTGCTTATTATTCCCCCTCCCCCCATTCATGTCCAACTCTTTGTGACGCCATTTGCGATTTTCTTAGTAAAGATACAGGAGTAGTTTGCCATTTCCTTCTTCAGTTCATTTTAAAGATGAGAAAACTGAGGTAGCCATGTGGCTGCCTCCACAGTTCCTGGCCTACAGATCATAGCAGGACCAAGTGACCATTCAGAGGGTAATTGCTCTCGCTTTGACCTGCTTGGATTTGGATCATGGTCTTGGGTGGTGGTCCTCAGGTGTGTGGCCAGTGTGCCAGAGATTGAAGTGTCTGTAGAGAGGGTGCCCTCCTCATAGCTCTGACATTTGCAAAATCCCCAGCGATTTGGGACATAGCTCTCTCTACTCTGGAAGCAGAGTTCTACTATGGCAAAGAGCTCAAAAGTCAAGTAATTGGCTGACAAGATGAGTAAGCAGAGGAAGCACAGACCATAGAATTCTTTTTTGAGGACAAAAAGGATTAAAACATGGAACCAGAAGAAGTCAACAAAGTCAAAACTTCTGCATCAAAAGCTTCCAAGAAAAATATGAACTGATTACAGGCCACGGAGGAGCTCAAGGAGGATTCTGAAAAGCGAAGTGGAGGAAAAATTGGGAAGAGAAATGAGAATGATGCAAGAAAATCATGAAAAGTGAATCAACAGCCTGCTAAAGGAGACCCAAAAAAATACTGAGGAAAACAACACTTTAAAAAGTAGACTCACTGAAATGGCAAAAGAGGCCCAAAAAGCCAATGAGGAGAAGAATGCCTTAAAAAGCTGAATTTGCCAGATGGAAAAGGAATTTCAAAAACTCATTGAAGAGAATAATTCCTTCAAAATTGGATTGGAGCAAATGGAAGCTAATCACTTTATGAGAAATCAAGATACTATAAAACAGATCCAAACATATGAAAAAATAGGAAGCAATGTGAAACATCTCACTGGAAAAACCACTGACCTGGAAAATAGATCCAGGAGAGATAATTTAAAAATTACTGGATTATCTGAAAACCATGATCAAAAAAAGAGCCTAGAAATCATCCTTCAAGAAATTCTCAAGGAAAATTGCCCTGATATTCTACAACCATAAGGCAAAATAGAAATTGAAAGAGAAAACTGAAGTTAAGCAAGGTTAAGTGTCTTGCCTAGGGTCACACAGCCAGTAAATGTCTGAGGCCAGATTTGAACTTGGGAAGATAAATAAGTCTTCCTGACTCTAGCTTTGGCACTCTATCCACTGTGCCACCTTGTTGCCACTTCCCAATATTACCTTCACTCAGTCCCCATTCTCATTTGTTAAATACTTTTTGTTGGTGGTCATTCCTCTTTTTGTCTGTTTCATATAAGATCGAGGTTCATCTGTTGTCCACATCCCCTCTGCTCCATGTTTGTCTATTCTTCCATGCTTGGAAAATAAGAAATACCAAGTACCACTCCTTAACAAACGTATTCCTTCCTTTTGTCCCTTCTTCTCTTTCCTTTTCAAACTTTTGGCATAGAACCAATCTTGCCCCTCCTCTGACCTGTGTTTTTCTTACTTAATTTCAGTATCCTTTGAAGGTTCTAAAAGGATACTGTTTTTTTCTCTTAATAGAATGTGAGCACATCATCATATGGCCTCTCTCAATTGCTCAAAGAAATGTACCCATCAAGGTTCTCTTGACTTTTATGTTTGTATTTCAAAGTTCCTGCTCAGTTCTGGTCTTTTCATCAGAAATGTCTGAAAGACCTCTGTTCATTAAAGGTCCATTTTCCTCCCCCGTGGGACTATAATCAGCTTTGCAGGCAGTTATTTTGGCCTTAAGACCCTATCCTTTGCCTTTTGGAGTATTGTATTGCAGGGCTTCCTCTTGTTTACAGTGGAAGTTGCCAGTTCTTGTGTGATCTTGATAGTGCTTCCTTAGTACTTGAACTGCTGCTTTCTAGAGGCTCATAATACTTCTTCTTTGATATGGGAGTTTTAGATTTTGGCTATTACATTCCTGGGACTTATCCTTTTGGCATTCCTTTCAGGAGGTGGCTGAGTTCCATCTTCAATTCTTCTAATAAATCTGGATAGTTTTTTTTTTTTTTCTGTTTTTTGAAATTTTATTCAATTCTAAACATAAGGTCAGAATGCCCTGGAGGAAACAATGAAGGGCCTCTCTCTGAAGTTAATCACTAATGTTTCATCAGGGTGAGGGAAGTGGGAATGGGCTCTCACTCCATACACAGACATTCTACAATGTTTAAAAATGTAACTCTTTCCAATAATACTGTATTCAGAATGTGAATTGAGAAAAAAAACAATGTCACTGTTGGGCACAAAAACAGGACCCTTCTTTTGTTTTTTTTACATCCATGACTTATAACAAAAGAGTAATACCAATTCTTTCTCTGGTGGCCAAAATAACTAACTAAATAAATAACTCCCAACCTCACCCCAACCCCCAAAAAAACCCAGAATCCAAGCAGATACTTGTCCATTGATTAGTGAATAACTGAACAAATTGAGGACTAGTTACATATTATTGCCACATAAGAAACAATCCATATGAGAAATTCAGAGAAACACTTGAATACTTGAAGTGTGAAGTGAGGCTGAGGGAAGTAAAGAGAACCAGGAAAGCAAGCTATGCAATGATCTATGATCATATAAATGAAAAGAACACTAAAATGAAACCAAACACTGTGTGCAGAATTATAATGCCCAATTTTGGCCCCAGAGAAGAGGTGAGGAAAGGCATCTCTCTTCTTTGGAAAGGTAAAGGGCTACACAGAATGCTACAATAAGCCATCCTATACAGAAGCTGTGTCTGTTGATTTTAACTTTTTTTTTTGTTACCAGGGAAATCTGGATAGTTTTAATGAAATATAGTGTCTAGGATTTTTTTTTAAATCATGGTTTCCAGGGCCTCCAACGATTCTTAATCTCATTTTGAGATGTTTTCCAAGTCAGTTGCTTTTTGAGAACAGATAGTTTTCTTTCATTTTTTTTTCAATCTTTTGATTTTGTTCTAGTATTTACCTAATGTAGTCAATGATTTATAATGATTTCAATAATTACACTACTAATGGGCAATGTTTATCAATTTCTTTTCTAAGCTAAATATTCTCCTTCCCATTCTTTTCTCCAGAGCTATCATTTCACGTCCCCTGAATTTTTTTGACTGCTACAACACACTGCTGATTCAGATTGAGTTTGCAGTCAGTAAAAGCCCTAGGACTTTTTCAGAAAAACTGCTCTCTAACCATGCTTCTCCCATCCTGTTTGTGAAAAATTTTTTTTTAGGTACATAGTTTTTGTGGCAAATCAAACTTCCTCCCCCACCTTTTTGCTTGTAATTATGGAATTCTCTTCTAGCATATCTTTTTGGGCACCTATAGATCTACAATAACTTTTATAGTGTTTTGGTTTTACTCATCTCCAGCTTTAGATCCTGAATTGGGGCTTTATGACAGAACTAAGCTTTGTATCCTGATGCTTTTTTGGGTGGGGTAGTTGTACCTGTTTGGTCTTATCTTGAACGATCTGGGTTCCTTTGTCGATCTCCATCTGTGAGGTTGGCCATATCCCCTGAATTTTTGTGAGATATTAAATCTTCGAGGTCCTAAGTAGACCAGATATAAATCAAAGTACTAGGGACTTGGGACATGCTGGTTTGAATACTGCCATATGACAGTTTGCTACTTCTCAGAGTTTCCAAGATGCCCAATGTGTGTTTGGCTAATCTCATTAAGCTGGTGCTGGCTTTACAAGTGTCTCCTTTCCTAACGGCCACAGGCTTCTGAATAACTTTTTGTAGTTCTGGGAGTGGAAGAAGTCACTATGGCTTCTCATTGGATTTCTTAATCATTATTTGATCTGTGAATTTCAGGTTTTTGCTGTGTTCTGTATAGAGGAGCTGGGCTCTCTGCCTTTATTCAGTAAGTCATTTTTGATAGAAGCCCTCCTGCATTCATTTTTTTGACTGCTACAACTCACTGCTGATTCAGATTGAGTTTGCAGTCAGTAAAAGCCCTAGGACTTTTTCAGAAAAACTGCTCTCTAACCATGCTTCTCCCATCCTGTTTGTGAAAATGATTTTTTGAAACCAAACTCATTAAAAGCAGATCTGTTTCACTTTGTCTTTGTCTCCCCACTGCCTGGCATTGATGGTACCTGGAGCGTAGCAGGTATTCAATAAATGTTGACTGACTTGAATTGAACCTCCCAGTGTGTCTCCAATTTCTTTTTTCTTCACTCAGGGATCATTTTTTTCTGACTTTGGCCTAATTTGCTTTTTGAAGACATTGCTTCCCATAGATGGAAAAGCTCTACTTAAACATCAAAATATGAGCTAGAACAGACTTGAACACAGAAATGGCTGGCAAAAATTAACACCAAAAGAACAAGAGGCAAGAGAAAAATGGTGCTTAAAATTAAACAGCAATAGTTATCTTGCTGGGTCAGGCTTCCTTCAGAGGTTCACTGCAGGAAACCCACTTCCTAGACAGAGAACTGCGGTTTAAAGAACTGGCCTTCTGGCACATGGCATCAAAAATAAATTCATGATAATTCAGCTTTGTGGAAAAAAATCTAACTGTAGCCTTATTTAGTGGTTAAAATCCAAGTGATTTACTCCTGAGGCAAACAAACACTGTAGAATCTTACAAATATGATATTATAGGTGGGCTGACAGCAATCACTGAAGTCCTTTCACAAAGATTTAAAAGTTATTAACATGGGTTGGAGATAAAAGAAACAACTTTTAACTGATTTTTAAGAAACAATAGGAATTTTCCTCTCTTAGCCAGTATTAATTTTGTTAGTTATAAGACAGTTAACCAAAGCTTTAACTATAGTGGGATAACTGACCTTTTACTCTAGGTCACTGAAACTGAGGAAGCTAACCGCCCTTATTCCTTAAGCATTTTAAAGACAGGAAAACTTAGCATTAGTCTTGCAAATTGATAGGATAACAATAGACATAGGGAGTGGACCTGAGGATTTTATTCACTGCTTATTATCCTTTTTAAACGGAGAATGCACTTTGTGAAAAGATTACTATGACCCATTTTTTCTATGCTTGTACAGAGAAGTGATGCTCTTGTCCACTCTAAAATGGCTTTGCTGTAACAAAAAGATTTTTGTCATTTTAAAAAAATCTGATTTTGAAAGGGCAAGGTTTTCCCAAATATTTTTTTAAAAAGCTATCATCTTAGGTATTCCTTGAATGTCTAAACAAAACTTTTGGAACAGATGAGAGACTATTTGCTGGCTGCCTACAACAGGTTGAAATTAGTACTAAAGAAAATTTGAATTAATAAATTTCTTACTATAAAATAGTTGTATGTTTATAAGAAATTTGCATAAAAATGACTTTCTGAATTATACTAAAAGCATTTATATTAAAATAGAACCAAAATTTTTTTATTGTATCCCTTGGGCCACTTTATGCCTCTAGCCCCGTTCTTCTGAAGCACAGTCCTGTACTCATGGTGCAGTTCTCCACACCAGACTCCACTGGCTCTCTGGCCAGTTCCATGTCACACCCTCTGATTTCTAATGAGGCTCTGCAGCAACTTCACTGGGGCCCTGTTGTCATCATTGGAGGGTGTTCTCCATAACTGCCTAACCAAACTCATTATGAAGCTGCTCTCTGGCAAGGCTGTGCTGCAACGATCTTTCGACTATCTCTCACCCCTTCTACTTCTAGCCATGTGAAAAGCAATCCATTTAGTCCCACAATTCTGAGAAAGAACATGACAGTCCTTATGGCACCACTCACCATCCTTTCCAACTCAAATACCGCCCTAACTTCTACTTTTCTATATGTATTGTCTTTCTCTATAAAACTGTAAGATCACTGAGGGAAGTGATTGTCTTTCTTATTGTGTTTTTATTCCCAACACTTAGCACAGTACCTGGTATACAGTATTTAATAACCCTCCCCTCCACTGGGGAATCAAATCATGTACTGTTTCAAATTATTTATTTTATATATAATTTGGCTTCCCAGAACCCCCACAAAGGAAAATGAATTCATTATCTAGTAGAGTAACCCCCAAATCTATGGGCTGGAGCCTGACAAAGGGACCATGCGATCAACCCATCAAAGCAAGACGGGTATAATCAACCCTCCCCAGAATATCTAATTTTGGAATTTGACTTTCATGCAACCATACCTACCCTTTTCTCCCAACACTACACCACCTGTCTCCTTTTCCAAAACATAAGCTCTTAGCCTTTTCCTTTTTAAACTATAAACTGGTCCTGCAGGTATTTATAACCTTCTGTACCAGGCGCTATAAGGAAAATTCTGTCTTTTTTGCTTCACCCAGTCTATTGCTTCTTCCTCCCCCTCCTCAATAACCTTGAGGCCAAGGCAGGAATCTTCAACAAGTTCTGCATTCAGTGGACCATGAATAACAGCCTCCTTTCCCTGTTTAATTTTAGATGGGATAGAATCAACTGTGCAAATGAGGAAGCATGAACATGTTGGAAAAGATGACAGATCTCACTACATTGTCTTTTTCCCGAAATCCATCCTTCTTCTAAACTTCCCTATTACCACTGAGGGCAATATCAACTTTCTAGTCAACCAGGCATGTCACAACCTCAGTATCACCTTCAGCACCTCATTCTCCCTCATCCTGACCCCACATATCCTATCAGTTAACAAATCTTGTAATTTCTATTTACAAATCTCTCCGCTTCTCTTGAATCACACCGTCACCATTGTAGTTCTGGCCTTCACTGCCTACTGCTTGGACTAACATTATAGCCTCCTAATTAGTCTCTCCAATCTCACACAAAGAGCTGCTAAGGTAATTTTCCTAAAGTATAGGTCTGATCATGCCACTCCCTTATTGAAAAAACTCTACTGCTCCCTACTGACTCTGGGATTGAATATTATTTTGTCTCTATTTCATCTTTTTTAAATTTCTATTTTCATTTAAGTTTTCTAATGTATAAAACTATCAGTACAGTAGAACATATATGTATATAAATTCATAAAAAATATATATGTGAGGAAGCATGTGCAAAATTTTTTTTACTAGTAAGTATAAGGTCAAAAAGCTTGCAGATCACTGATCTAAAGAACTGTAGGATCTCATTCTAACGTTAAAAATAATTCAAGGTGTAATCTCAAGAAGCAAAAATATCCATAATTTTGCTCCACAAAAAACTTTTTTTATCCAAACAGTATAACAGTTCAATCAACCATGAAGGCAATATTTTACAAGTATTATACTTTGTATTTATACTCTTGATGCTATAAAAACAAAATGCAGAATACAAACTGGTCATTACTTTAACTAGAAATAAAAAATATTTCTTGTTATCAAATTCAAAATGTAAAGTTATCTTAGAGAGGCTGTGGAGGAATAGAAGTATTTAAAAACTTATAACATAAAGCACTGGAGGAAAGAATAGTTAAATTAAAGGTGCTGTGTATTTACTGGGATACGGTTGTCATCTCTGTACCATGCGGGGAGGAGGAGAGATAAAATATTTTTTGTATCTTGTTGGAATTTGTTACTTTTGACTTTTGCTGTTTACATACTTTTAGATTATGTCAAACAATCAAGTATTTAAAAAAAATAAGAGGTAGAAGATGTCTAGCAAATAGTTAAATCCTTTGATTCAACTTTGATTCCAAATGTTTGGTCAGGAGAACCGATGTGCTGGGGGAGCTTTCTTATTCAACTAAAATAAATTCTTCTAACTATTACTTCAATGGTAATTGTTTTTTAAGAAGTACTACTCAAAAAAATTTTGTAAGAAATTAGATTTTTGGGAGTGGCTAGGTGGCGCAGTGAATAGAGCACCAGCCCTGGAGTCAGGAGGACCTGAGTTCAAATCCAGCCTCAGACATTTAACACAAAAAACTGTGTTACCTTGGGCAAGTCACTTAACCCCAATTGCCCTACCTTCCCCCCTCCAAAAAAAAGAAAAAAAAAGAAATTAGATTTTTATCAACACACAAATAAGCTTACTTAAAACCAACCAAGTTTTACTTTTAAGTTAGTGCCAGAATATGACTCTCTATTCCCCAACAATCACTTATAAAATTAGAATAGGTCAGTATGAAACCCAGATCTCTCATCAAGTGAGAAGCAAGTTCTGATCCCTTTGGTCTTTGAAAATTGTCTTGATATTACAACAAAGTGACAAGCCAAATTTCTCTGTATGTCCATCCAAGAAAATATCTTCATAAAAAGACTCTGAATAATGCATACTAATCTCAGATGAGTTCAAGAACTTCAATGGAATACAATCCCATATTTCTTTGCTGGTGCAATTTTTGTAGCTGCTGTAAACTTCCTTCAATTTTGTTGAGTTCTGAATAAACCCATACCTAAAGAGAAGAATTTAAAAAATAGTATTTTAACAATGCTTTTAACAATGTGTAAACAAATCCCATCTGGCTAATAACTATTCAGTACCATAATTTTAATTATCGATTGAATTTTAGGTGAGAATTGACACTTTACTGAAAGGGAAACAAAAATGAATCTTGTTATGTACCCAATATTCACATACCTGGGCTTTCACAAACTTATAAAGACTTGTCAATATTCCTTTTGCTTCTGGAATCATCACAACAACTGTAAAATGAGCATCTAGCAGTAGACAGATCCAATCCATAATCTGAAGACAAACAGAAAAGTAAAGGTTGTTGGAATGTGCAGAACCTGCCATGTCGGACAATTTCCAGAGTAAAAAGTTGTTTTTAACGTATAGCTGAACTTTTTAGTTTACAGATGGACAGTCCTAAGAAATAGAAGGATCTTCTTTCTAAAACTTGGTTTACATTACAAGAACCACTTTAAGATTTTTGGATTATTTGATATGATTAATACCAATAAAGTCAAAGAAAGTACTCAAGACTTTGAGATATGACACTACTTGCCTCTTCTTTGAAATAACTGTTCTGCTTTGTGACCCAATTCTGCCCTACCCTGAAAGACATAATTTTATATCCTCCAAACTCTGCATAGTTCACTTAATAATTTACATCAAAAAACAATGTTTCCAAGGTCTGAAAGGAGAGCAACAATATGGGGCTTAAACACATGCCAGAATATGAACTTACTAGACTATTACTTAAAACTCTAATATTTAATCTATTAAAAACACTAGATCACAACATATGATTTTATATCTTTTATCTTCTCAAAACATTGCTTGCCATTTAAAATAACTTCAGACAATATAAAACACTCGAGTGCCTACCTGCCAAGACAAACCCAGGGACTACATAAACACAATTACAAAACAATTTTCACACAAATACAGACCTAAATAACTGGAGAAATATTAATTGCTCATGGGTAGGCTGAGATTAAAAATGACAATTCTATCTAAGTTAAATTACTTACTCACTGCCATACCAATCAAACTACAAAAGAATAATTTTAGAGCTAGAAAAAAATAATAAAATTCATCTGTAAGAACAAAAGGTCAAGAATATCAAGGGAATCAATGAAAAAAAATTCAAAAGAAGATAGCCTAGCAATATCAAACTATATTACAAAGCAATAATCATCAAAACAATCTAGTACTGGCTAAAAAATAGAGTAGTGGATCGGTGGAATACATTACGTATGTGATACATAGTAGTAAATGATCACAGCAACCTAGTATTTGATGAAGCCAAAAATCTAAGCTTTGGGGGGAAGAACCCACCATTTGACAGAAAGTCCTGGGAAAACTGGAATGGAGTTTGAAAGAAACTAGACACAGAACAATGTCACAAACTATAAGCCAAAATAAAGTAAAAATGAATAAATGACTAAAATATAAAGGTTGATAGCATAAGTAAATTAGATGAGCAATGAAAAATATACCTGTCAGATCTACAGATACGTAAAGAGTTTACAACCAAATAAGAGATACAAAGAAGCACAAGAGGTAAAATGAATATCTTGGATTAGATGAAATTAAAAAGTTTTTGTACAAACAAAATTAATACAGTCAAAAATTAGAAGGAAAACAGGAAACTGGAAAATTTTTTTTTCATAGTTTCTCTGCTAAAGATCTCATTTCTCAAATATATAGACAACTGAGTCAAATTTGTAAACATAAGAGCCATTCCAACTGATAAATGGTCAAAGGAAATGAAGAGGTATTTTTCAGAAGAAATCAAAACTATCAAAAGAATCATATAAAAAAATGCTCTAGATCATTACTGATTAGAGAAATGTAAATTAAAACAACTCTGGGGTATCACCTCACACATGACAGAAAAGAAAAATGATAAATACTGGTAATGATGGGAAAAATTTGGGACATTAATGCATGTTGGTGGAGTTGTGAACTGCTCCAACCATGCTGGAGAACAATTTGGAACTATGCCCAAAGGCCTATAAAATCCAAGTAACTTGGATCATAAGATCCAAGACAATTCTGAAGGACTTATGATGAAAAATGCTATTCACCTCCAGAGGAAAAAACTGTTCGGAATAACAATGCAGATTGACGGATAATTTTCAAACATTTTTCTTCTTGTTTTTTTTTGTCTGTTTTCTTTTGCAACATTGATAATATGGAAATTTGTTTTGCACAACTGCACGCATATAACATGTATCTAATTGCATGCTGTCTCAAGGAGGAGAGGGAAGAAGAGAATTTGGAACTCAAAATTTAAAAAAAGTAAAAAATTATTTTTATTTCTAATTTGAAAAAATATAAAAACATTAAAAAAAACAAAGAAATGACAAGGAGGATGGTTAAAAAACATAGGAAGACTTAGATGAACTGGTGTAAAGCAAAGCCAGCAGAACCAGGAGAACGTTATATACAGTAACAGCGATATTGTAACAATAATTACCTGTGAAAGACTTAGCTACTATGATCAAGGCAATGATCCAAGAGAATTCCAAAGGACCCATGATGAAAAACTCCATCCACCTCCAGAGAACTCTGTACTGTATTCTAAATGTAGACTAAGTTTTATTTTTGTTTTTACTTTATTTTTATTGTTATTTTTGTCTGTTTTCTTTTGCAACATGGCTTATGTGGAAATGTTTTATGGGACTTCATGTGTATATCGATATAATCAATAAGTTTACCTTCTCAAACAGGAGGAAGGACCAGAAAAGTGAGAGAATTTGGAACTCAAAATTTTAAAAAACGAATGTTAAAATTTTTTTACATGTAATTAGGAAATATTTATTTATTTGGTTGGGGTTTTTTTGCGGGGGAGGAGGGAAGGGTGGGCAATTGGGGTTAAGTGACTTGCCCAAGGTCACACGGCTAGTAAGTGTTAAGTATCTGAGGCTGAATTTGAACTCAGGTCCTCCTGACTCCAGGTTCGGTGCTCTATTCACTATGCCACTTAGCCACCCCAATTAGGAAATAATTAACAAAATAAATTTTAAAATATTTTTAAAAATTTGCCAATGACATGGTCACTCCAATAAATTTGTCATTTATTACAGGTTATTTATTACTATAAGGTTTTTTAAAAATCTCTATTATATTATCTCTCTCAAATTTTTGGAAAGTATTTGGGGGGTAGGGAATACATGAGTTCTCAAAACTAACGATCACAATACTTATAATAATAATAGAAAAGTATACAAACGGTAACACTTAAAATATTAAGGTAAATATGTGTCCTACCACCCCTAAGGCAGCGACAAAAAGATTAACAGATTAACAATGTCTTGTCAACAAAGGAAGACTGATAGATGTTCTTGGAGCACATACTAAACAAGTTAAAATTTTATAGAAATATTTCTGAGAAGGGGTGGCTAGGTGGTGCAGTGAATAAAGTCAGGAGGACCTGAGTTCAAATCTGACCTCAGACACTTAACACACAAAAAACTAGTCATGTGACCTTGGGCAAATTACTTAACCCTAACTGCCCTACCTTCCCCCCTTCAAAAAGCAAACAAAAAAAGTCTAAGAAATATTTCTGAGACCAACAGTATCACTTCACAGAGCAATAATAAAGGTTGATAGTAGGTGTGTATCACTGCATTTGCTGAATACAGCCTTTCATGGCTAAAATTCAAGCACAAAATCAATGGGGCCATATCCACACAAACTCAACCAACAATATGTGGACAAAGAACTCTAAAACAGATGGCTGAATCGTGGATTTATTTACAGAAATGGAAAGTTTCATATAAGCTCCTTGAAGGCAGGGACTACCTTTTTTCGTATTTGTACTCCCAGCACATAGCAAGTGTGGATTGATTACTACTTTTTATTTTTATTAAGTTTATATTTCAATACTTTTTGTTCATTTAAAAAAAGTCATTTTGCTTCTCTGCACCATTGTCTATATAGTATTAAATATCAAGCAGAAGAACTAGATAGCTGTATTTGTCCCTAGTTACTCTCTAAACTCCACTAAACAAGAAATAACTGACTTTTATAAAGCACTCTAATATTTATAAAGTGCTATCAAACCCAATCTCATAGAAGCTTCACTATCACCCTCTGAGATGAAGTAGAATTATTCCCATTTTGAAAATGATAAAACTGAGGCTTACAGAGGTTAAGTAATTTGTGACATACCACTAATATCAGTTGTGGGAACTGAATTCATGCCTCACTTGACACAAATTCAGCACTCTTTCCATGAATTCAATGAACTGGTCAGGAATACAAGAGGCTACAGAGATGGAAGCTTTAAAAAAAAAAAAAATCCAGATTTTAAATACAACTGCCAAATGGATATTACTTTTTTGGGGTGACAAGGAAAGAAAGATCTATTGCAAAGGTCATGTATAAGGAGCAGGAGTCCTATGAAACTCCTCAAAGAAATCCAACTATTGTCACCAGTCATGTTTTCCCCCAAAACCCTGCCAATAACCAGAGTTAATTGTTTAGCTACACGGAACAAAATAATTGTACCACTGTCTCACCTGGTTCAGGGTTGGAGGACAGGGTCCAGGAAGAGTCATACTAGCATTTTCACTACATTTCTCATAAAGGAAATGCAAATACTGGAGAAAAAGCTAGGACAAAGAAAAGCGACAACAAACATTTTTGTTATACAAGTTACTCCAATGCTAATACTTAGCTCAATAAGAGAAGTCTTTCAACCTTTTCCCCTGCTTTATTTATTTCTTCTTTATCTCTTTTTAGTGTCTGTTTACTTTCAGTTGTGCTCTGAGACTTAACTTGGAGTAATATCACATGTCCATTTGTCTCCCCCCCAAGGTTCCCCAATTTCTCAAACCCAATTTTAACTCAACATTACGGCTGTGTCATGCTGTTATATTCACAAGCAGACTAGATGATAGCAAAACTTAAAAGAGAAATCTAATTTCAACAACAGTTCTTTACGAAAGAGTACTTACAATGACATGTTGCACAGTGAGGTCTTTCAAATTCGGCAAAAGAAATGTTTCACTATATGCTGAATGGAGAATTGCATTTCTATTAATGACTAAAGGAAAATAAACATCACCTTACGGGTGTATAAAAAAGACTATATTACAAAAATACTTTCTTAAATTTATATGAAATTTTTAAGGAAAAAGATTAACTCTAATATCAAGCATTTTTGTGCTAAACTCTGAGATACTGCATGCATGAGTCTTTTATTCAGAACAATAACAAGATATTTTTAGAATTATAATTTTATAATTATAATTTGCTAATTAGCAAACTGATACTAAGAAAGCAGTTACTTTTGGTTGTCTGGTGGAAGTTCTTTCCATGAATTGCCACTTAAATATTACAATTTAAGACTTCACACTAGGAACACTGATTATGACATTTAGAAATTAAAACTCTAGAAGAATTCAATTTCTTTAAAATTTCTTTAACTGGCTAAAAGAACTGGCTTTAGGTAAATAGCCCTGAATATATGCATTATTACAATTCACTTCACTTAAAGAAAACCCAACCATCTCAGCTGGTACAGAGCTGTGATTTCATCATTGTTCCTAGTTGTATAAACTCCTCCCACTACGCAGAGCATCAACTTATCTGTAACTTACAATCTTTGAGTTATCTGGGACACTGAGAAGCTATGTGGCTTGTTCATGATGCTACCGTGAGACTATGGTGTCAGAGGCAGAACTTGAATTCACACTATTCCTGACTCTGAGTCTGGCTTCTCTATTTATTATACAATGATGCCTCGTCAGTCACTTTAAGACTAAGTTAACATTCTAAAACATAAAATAATATTCTTGGCTTACTCTAAGATATTTTTTGTAAAGTAAGGCTACTACTTGGTAAAAGACACACAAAAAATTCATGTTTCAAAGGATACAGTAAAGCTGCTTTTTGGGGAGTTACAGGACATGTCAGAGTAGTATTCATTGTGTCATCTGGTTTATTTAACTTGTCATCAAAGTTATTCTCTTCTAAAAGTACTGGACTGAAACCATTTTGAACAACTTCTGTTTTTCCCATTTTCTCATCTTGGGCAAAGTTAATGTAACCAATCACTGAATCCATATTTACATTTGTCCCTTCAAGGCTGTCATCACCAATACTACAAGAAAAAAAATATGTCATCAATACGCATGAAATTAATTCTGACAATTCCACATTGCTTCCTCTCCCTCCCTAATAATAGGTTACAATAACCAAAAATAACAGTCTCTTTCCAAGTCAGAGAAATACCAAAATCTATTTTTTCTAAGCATTCTCAAAATGTCTGTAGTTAAACATTAATAATGATAACATATACTAAGAACTGAAACAAAGGGAAAAAAACCACTTTACCTTAGGAAAACCTTTAAACAAGAACAAGTAATTGATTCAGGAATGTCAGGGAACTGCTGTAGACAGAGCTGCAATAAATGTACATCTCTCTTTTCCAAGGCAACTGCCATCAAGTCAGGACACAAACTGAGAGAAAAAAAGATGTGATATTTTAAAATCCCACACAAATTTAACTCGTAAAAATATTCTGCAATTCCTCCCCTCCCAAATATGGAAGTTGGAATTTTATACAGCATATTACAAGAATGTAGAACATACAAAGTTATCCTTAAATAAGAAAAGTTTTTACCTGTAAGAAAGTACTTGAGTTTGGATGAGTTGTACCAGACTACTCTGAGGATAAAATGCTGGTTCTGCCTTACACCTTTCCACCAGTTCTGTTACTATGTGCCCAACAGTAATTTGAAATTCAGGTGTCCGTTTATCAGCCAAAAACTTATGCAGTTGTTGTTCAAGGTGCTTTTCAGAAGCATCCTGAAAGACGAGTGGTATCCCAGTCTGTTATGATAACATGCTATTAAATCAAAATTCTAAAGTGTTATGAACAGAGTATTTTCTCATTTTCACTCAGTTACTAGCAGTGGCATCATTAATGCTTGCTTATGGGTAATGAAAAGTAATATACTGTACTTGATAAAGACTGCACTCTAGCAAAGCTGCAGCTTAAAAATGGATTCTAAGTTAAACTCCTTGGAAGACAATTAAATTGCTGCTTTAGTCAATGTACGATTCAATGGTTTATCTATAAGTAACTTGCAATCACAAACTAATAACCTGGAGAAGACCTTGTTAGACCATTTTGTCCAACTGATTCTTTTTATAGATGGGGGGAGGGGCCGGCACCAGGTGCAAGTGGAATACCTTGCATGAGGCTACAGGGCTAGCCAGAATTTGTTTATAAGCTAGGCAAGATCACAAAGAAATGTTTGTGCAAGTTTAAATACTCTATGCAGGGACAGAAACAGAAAGAACTTAATCAAGAGCACTTAGTTCCCAGTTTCATATTCAGATTTTGTTTCTGAAGATTCCCTGTCTCTTTAGATGCTATGGACAACTAAATCCTCTCCTTACTGAAATCTAATTTTATCTCA
The DNA here is from genome assembly GCA_028646515.1 of Pseudochirops corinnae. Taxonomy (NCBI): domain Eukaryota; kingdom Metazoa; phylum Chordata; class Mammalia; order Diprotodontia; family Pseudocheiridae; genus Pseudochirops; species Pseudochirops corinnae. The sequence goes on from CM053586.1 coordinate 200,736,500, forward strand.
AACGGAGGTTCTGGGGACCCTCTGGCAGCTGGTGAATGAAACAGAAGGACCTTTCCTCAGAATGTTTATTTAAATGCAAAGAATTAAATTCATAGGATACAAAGGAAATCAATGGTACTGAAATACAATTTTCAATTTTTTCTTTTTGCTTTTTTGGAGGGGAGAAGGCAGGGCAACTGGGGTTGAGGGACTCGCCCAAGGCTAATTTTTTGTGTTAAGTGTCTGAGGCCGCATTTAAACTCAGGTCCAAGAAAAGGACCACACCCTGTAAAGAATCAGACTGTTCAAAAAAGAAGTACCAAGAGGTTTCAATTCTCGTTCTGTTAATATGATGCTATAAAATGTACTTTCTTTATCATCAAGTACTGGATTCAGATTGAGAGACATAGTAAGGATCAAAATTAGAATTCCAAGTAATACCACGTATTCAAATACAGAAAAACTTTATTTAACAAGAGTTACTATTACCTAGCACTCCACCATTAAGAGAAAGAGACAAATCTCTATGAAAACAAGTTATTATTTGAAGTTTATGTTAAAAAGCAGCTTCCAGGATATGGTCAGGTATCAGTACAACCTCAATTCAATATCCTATGCTTCTAAACCTACACAATGGAAGTGGATGTTGGAAATGATCAGTATATATAAAGTCAATCATTACACTATACTAAGCAAGCAAAAGGCATTATTAAGCACCTACTATGCGCAAGGCACTACGCCAGGTAAAATCACGCACTTAAAATTTTTAAGCCAAAGTTTCTGTTTCTAAAAAATTCTAATTAATTGAGGTTTTACTACATTTCCTTTGCACAGGATTTAAATTTTTTATTGCTCCTGAAAACCTCACTTTATATTTAAAACAGTTACCCTAATATCCAAACTTAAAAGTTGTCCTGAACTTATAGAACCTTGTACTTGTCAAAACACAAGGTAGAAAAATAGAATGAAATAATTCAAAAGGGAGTCAGAGAAACATACAGATTTGGATGTTAAAGTGAATATATATTTAAAAAATTAATTTACAAAGAACAAGTTTATAGACATAGTTTAGCACAGTGCCTAACATATAGTAGGGACTTAATAAATGCTTACTGACTGACCAAAATTGACGATTTTAATCTTTTTTTTGTCATTGTTTTTGTTTTGAATACTTGTACATACAAATGGAAATTACAGTGAAATTTTAATTGATTTAGGAATAACAACAACAAACAATATAATAAAAAAAATTTCTGATATTTCAAATTTAGCAATTTGCCAAGAAATTTACTTACCTTTATACCTGATAAAAGTTCTTTGTTTGCTGAATCCTCCACTTGAGACCTGGTCTCATTTCTTCTTGTCCTTAACTGGAATTACATAAATTGATTAGGACCCTGAAGCAATTTTAAAAAAAGATCTAGTAGAAACAAACTCCCTCAAAAGATTAATGTCTCTTTATATCACAGGCAAAACAAACTCAGGAACATCTACACTATTTTGTTATTGTGAAATTTTGTCATGATGATTACAGTGCTAGCATTAATACCTAAGGATGTGGTAAATCGGCCAGAGAAAAGAAGTATCCCTACTGTGTAGACAGGTGCTGCGGTGCACCTATCCTTCACCTCCTTGCCTCCCCCCTTTTAAGTTTCTTCTTTCGATCCTTTTCCTTTATTGTCTGCTGAGTGGGTCATCTAAAAGTTTAGGCTGTTTGAGGACAATTTAATAAGCATTTATTAAGCGCATACTGTATGCCAGGCACTGTCTATGCTAAGTGATGGGGATACAAAGACAAAAATCAAAGTGGCTTCCACCCTGAAGAAGCTTCCACTCTGACATGAGGAAAACACATCCACAGAGAAGTCGATACAAAATTTAAAGTAAATACAAAGTCTGTTAGGGAGGAGCAGGATGTGTGCGAGGAGAGATTATTAACAGAAGGTGTCAGTATGGACCTCTTTGAAGGCCGCGCTTGGCCTGGGCCTTGAAGGCCGCTCAGAATTTCCTAACAGGGGGCGGAGCCAAGATGGCAGCGTAGGAGCAGCAAGGTACCCCAGCTCCCACACAGCTACCTCAAAACACCCATAAAATATGACTCTAAACAATTCTAGAGCTCTAAAACGCACAGAGTTCTACCTCCTGCTGAAGGCAGCTTGGCTAGGAGAGACCACCTCAGTGCTGGGAGCTAAAACCAGCTCAGCCTGAAACGGCGGGTTGGCCCTGGGGGCGGCCTGAAGAGCCAAGCCACAGCTGGAGCTTCAGGAGGACGCATCAGCAGCAGCTGTGGCAGTATCCAGAATTATCAGGCAATAAGAAAAAAAGGACTAAGTGAAAGGAACTCAACTGAAATTGGGAGAGACAAGCAGCTCCAGCCAAACTGCCTCCAGGGCAAGGAAGGGGCAGAAGCAGAGGCCCTGCAGCTGCCTCCACCTTGCCGCTTCAGAGCTCCTGGCCTGCAGGGTGCAGGGGGCCAAGCGATTGTTGAGAGGCCAAGTGCTCTCCTGCTGAGCGGCCTGGATACAGAGTGTAGTCTTGGGTGGTGGTCCTGGGGTGCGAATTTCAGTGAGCCAAAGCTGGTAGGGGCTGTAGCAGCCTCCTAAAAGTGCTGACAGCTGGGAAAACCCCAGCATTTTGGGATGGAGCTTTCCCCTCTGGAAGCAGAGTTCCACAGAGCTAAAAAATCATTGACTGGCCAACCATGAGCGAGCAAAGTAAGCAAAGTAAGAACAGCAACCAAACTCTAGATTCCTTCTTTGGGGACAAGAAGGATCAAAGCAGGGCAAGGGAGGAAGACAACACAGTCAGAAACCCCACACTAAAAGCTTCCAAGAAACACGAAGATTACCTAAAAGCCATAGATCAGCTGAAGAAGGATTTTGAAAACCAAATAAGAGAAGTGGAGGAAAAATTGGGAAGAGAAATAAGAATGATGCAAGAAAATCATGAAAAGAGTCAACAACCTGACTGAAGAAAATAACATCTTAAAAAATAGATTAACTCAAACAGCAAAAGAGACCCAAAAAGCAAATGAGGAGAAGAATGCTTTAAAAAGTTGACTTTGCCAGATGGAAAAAGAATCTCAAAAGCTTTCTGAAGTGAATAATTCCTTCAGAATTAGAGTGGAGCAAATGGAAGCAAATGACTTTATAAGAAATCAAGTTACTATTAAACAGATCCAAACAAATGAAAAAA
>CM053586.1:200740173-200763618 GCA_028646515.1 Pseudochirops corinnae
TGAAAACAATCGCTCAGTCTCCCTGCTGTCTGCAGGCCCGGGCGGGAAGCTACAACATGGAGGCGGGTGCAAAACCTCTGCCTTTTGCTTTTCCACTCTGGAGACCTTTTCGGCGGGACGCTTTTCTCCCCCTTTGGCAATCCCCACTCGCAGCTGTGTAATCCCTCACCTGAGAGCTTTCTCTGCTTCTTCCGCCCAGCCGCCCCCGGGGCACAGCCGCGGCTTCAGGCCAGGCTGGTTTCGGTTCGCAGTGCTGATATGGTTCCTTGTAGCCGAGCTGACTTTAGTGGGAAGTAACCCTGTGTGCGCTCTGGGATTGTAGGTTTGGTTTAGAGTCCTATTTTATGGGTATTTTGGGGTGGCTATGTGAGAGCTGTGATGTGTCGCTGCTGCTACGCCGCCATCTTGGCTCCGCCCCCAACAAAATCTTTTTGTGCAATTTCATTATTCCTCTCTTAAATTTTAATTCAATAAAGCCTGACAACTCAATTTAGTTTGATAAATATTTACTGAGTATCAAGTATGTGCAGGGCTCTGTACTGGGCACAAAAGATGCTCTAGGAAGACAAGGCAAAGCTTGGCCACGTTTTACATGAAAGAGGCAGTTGGTACATGGAAGATATAAAGCTCTGTTCAGAAGAGTGAGGAACGCCTAAGATTGAATCCTGCTGCAGATATCCATTAGTTGTGTAAACCTCAGTTTACACATCTGTAAAATGGGCATAATAAGGGTACTTTCCTCAGAAAGTTTTTGTGAGGATCTAGTATATGTAAAGCACTGTATAAATTTTAAAGTGCTATATAAATGTTAGCTATTTACTATGACATATCTGTATGGTGCCATACAGTATGACTCTCCTTCTGCCTTTCTCCATTTCTATAATATTTCAGAATACAGTGAAATCCACTGTACTGTTAAATAAGTGGTGGTTGAGAATGTAGCACAACGTCAACACACAGATAATACAACCTTAAGAATGCACAACACCTCTGACTCATGCAAAAATCTAATGTAAATAGCTCAATTATTTTTAAGGGTAGTTTCAAAATTATATTCATAGAAGTTCTAGTCTCTTTCTTCAATTTACAATGGTTATTCCTATGTTATTCTTACCATTCAAATGTTATAATTCTAATATTTCTGTCTAGCCCTTTATTTGTTTCCGTAAGAACTTTTAAGATATCAAGGAGAAAAAGAAAAATATTTAAATTCACCAAAGAGCAAAATAACAGTCTTAGGTTGTAGTTTACAATAAAAACGATCCAGAAGATCAAATCACAGGTCAGCTTAATTTAAAAGATAAAGCTCTCTGTATAAGGTCTAGACTTAAACCTGTAATAGGACTCCAATAAGCAAATTTGTGCCTTGTATTTCTGTTTGGCTTTCTACTTCTAAAGCCAAATCACAAACTTTTTCTGCCATGATTAATACACTTAGTAAATTAAATTCTTTTTGGACATCTTACATTTTAAACTTCACACCAGCGAGTAACTATATTACTGTGGTAACAGGTCAACTCAATCAAAACAAAAACACTAAGCGTCCACTGGACTGATTCATCACTGTGACAAACAATGTCATAAAATGTTACAAAACCCTATCAAGCAAATGCATCCCCTATCTATACCTCTCTTTGTATGGAATATAACTTTTCTTCTATTTGGAATAGTTTAATAAAGACTAACAACATTTAAGTTTTACTTCTTCATTTTGTGCTCTACGTATTAGTAGAAAATTGTTTATAATATTATCTGACTGACAAAGAAACTCAGTAGGTCAACCAGAACCTCTCTATGCCCTAATTTGTAGAACTGATAAAAAAAATGTGTCTGACAGACTGATTTTTTTTTCTTCTATAGTTAAATATTAAGTTAGTTAATAATCTGAAATTCTTTCAGGTGGGAATATTTTCCTAGTTTTCCTGATTGTCAGTAGCTCAAGATTTCCTTGTCACAAGCAAGTTCCTACTCTGATGCCTCATCGTGGTTTGAAGGTGTGAAGAGAGAACACCCTGGAAGATTTTACCATCCTGGAAATGTTCGAAATAGAGTCCTAGAAACAGATTATGTTGATCTTCCAAGGGCCAATCTAATCAAGCTAGAGAAACTCATCACCAGATTAGAAGATATGGATAAACTGTGAGTTATAACATTCAAGGAATTACATTAATGACATGGCAGATCCAAAGTAATGAATAAGTACAAGGAATTTTAAGGAGTCTGGATTTGTAATTTCCAGTGTTGATGAACTCCTATGTGGAAACTGCAGATATGCAGATTAACAATTTGTCTCAAGAGTTGCTTGAGACAGTGACAGGCTAAATGACTTACCCACTGGTCAGAAAACTAGCATGTCAGAGGTAGGACTTGAATTCAAGTCTTCTTTACTCTAAGGCTGACCTTTTATCTACTAGACCATACTGCTTGTTATAGGCATGCTATCAAACTAAAATTTTTTCTTCAATGAACCAGAAAAGATTACAAAAAGACATACCTGACCACTGGTCCCCTGTGATAATTCCTTTGAAGTTTGTAATGTTTGGAACTTTATATTCCAAATAGAGATGCTTTCTATGAAACAGAAATACGGTATTAAAATAAAAGTATAAGTATAAATGTTCAGTGCCCCTAAACATTACAGTAAAAACAAATAATTATTTTTATTTTTTGTTATAAGGTCTTCCAAATTTATATTAACAGTTTTGTCCTAAGTCTTAATCTCATATTAGTTTGAGATATACATATATATGCACAAATATAAAATATATATGAATTTGATTTTAGTTATTTAGTAATTCTTAAAATATCAAGCATCACGTGTTTCTCATTAGCACTGTAGGGCTTAAAACAAATATAAAATGTCCATCCACTCAACAACATCTATTTAACAATTATTATGTGTCAGACTCTGTGCTAAGTACTAGAGACAGAAAGAAAAAGTAAAAATAATCTCTGTCCTCAAAGAGTTTACATTCTAATGGAAGTGACATGACAAAATAAGACATGGTAGTTATGAATAGCCAGGAGATAACTTTAGAGAGGAAGGCATTAATACCCAGGGTGATTTAAGGTGATTTTTGAAGGAAGCCAAAGATTCTAAGAGTGAGGAGGGAGAGCATTCCAGACATGGGGGACAAGGAGATGGGAGATGGAGTGTGTGAGGAACAGCAAGTAGGACTGGATGACTGGGTTATGTAATATGTGAGGGAAGCCCAGCATAAAAATGGAAAGGTAATAAGGGGAGAGATTATGGAGAGTTTTAAACACCAAACAGAGCAATTTTCATAGGATACTAGAGAACCTCTACAGAGCCACTAGAGATTACTGAGCAGGGGTTAGGGGTGTGGAGGCAGGAAGTGGGATAGGAGAAAAAGAGTGCTGACATAATCAGATTTGCACTTTAGGAAAATCACTTTAGAGGATGGACTGAAATAGTAGAAGACTTGAGGCAGGAAAGAGTCAAGCAAAATATCACGAGGGCCTCAACTATCTAGATCACTGTGTAAGCAGAGAGAAGCAGAAATATATAAAAGTTGCTGTGCAGACAGAAACAAAAAGATCTGGCAGTGGGTTGGATATGTGGGTAAAGCAAGAATCTGAAGATGACACCAAGGTCATGAATCTGAGTGACTCGGTACTCTTAACAACAATGGGGAAGTTTAGAAGGATGGATTTGGGGAAAAGGACAAGTCCTGTTTTGGATATGCTGAGTTAAAGGCAATACAAATGACAATAACATGACAATACAAATCAGGACCTGCATTTCAATACCAGCTTTGGCCTTGGAAAATTCACTTAATCTCTCTAAGCCTCAGTTTCCTTATCTGAAAAATGAGGGGCTTGGATTAAAGGACCTCTGATGTCCTGTGCAACTCTAAACCCATGCTTCTATTTAAAGTGATAAAATAAGTGTTAAAAACATAAAATAATATATCACAGAAAGGAATGTATAGGCAACTAAAAGACAAACTTGTTTGCCCTTGAAGAAATGGTAGTACTTAGATGGGTGGAAGGGTGTGAACAAAGGTACAGAAATAAAAAAAAGAGCAAAGAATTATTGTGGAAGGGAAGAAAGAGATGTAGGTAATAGTGAGAATAACCTTACTGCTGAAGCAGGCAGTCCCCATTGGGAAGTACAAGGAAAATTCACAATGTGACCAAAATATAAGGTTCCTTAAATATTACACAGAGAACCTACAGAATAAAATTTCACCAAACCACTGACATCCTCAGCTCTGAAACAATCCAATAACTGAAACAATCCGTTTCTAAGAGTGATGGTTGCTAACAAAAAAGTCCTCTTCTATCGCTAAATTACAGGAACTTTATATTCAAAATTGCTAAGGAATAATCACCAAATTTCAAGTTCCTACCTGTATAAATTTGCCCAATGAGAAGTTTACTGGGTCCAGAAGCAATGGACCTCACCTCCCTCATGACGTATCAAATACCACAGAGGCTAAAGGAAGGTGTGGGATCAGAAGCATCAGTTATCTCAAGATATGTGAAGGAAAACTATTGCAGACAATGAGGAATTACTTAAGGTTTCTGAGCAAGCCAGAGATGTGGTTTATTTTTAAAGTGTCTTAGGAAGCCATATGGAGAAAGATAAATTAGGAGACCACTGAAAAAATCCAGGTGCGACATAATCCAGTTAATTGTGGGGATGTGAATAGTATCCTTCTCAGTCCTTTCATTTACAGAAGACGTTTTGAAGGAACAGAACTTGGTGACAGACTGGAGACAGTTACCTTTAGGAGCCTTGAGTGAAGTCCCCATGACGGCTACATGATCCTTATCAAGGATGGCAAATGAAACGCCCTTTGGAACACTGCCAGATACATAGGTCTTTAGTAAGAGAGAGGTGACCAGTACTTGCTTTTCCTCAAGTTTACCCTGATTTAATGGTATCAGGGTTTCATATATACATCCATTACAGCCTATTGGAAACAAAAATGGTTTCTGGGTTAATTACTGGGGGAAAGGGGGGTAGTTCCTTCCCTTTTCACAACTTTAGGTAAGAATATACCAATACAATTTAACCAAAATAAGTAATTCATAAAACTTCAGATCCAGTAACATGATAGTTTTGTTTGGGAGGGGGGAAGGCAAGGCAATTTAAGTGATTTGCCCAAGGTCACAAAGCTAGTAAATGTGTCAAGTGTCTGAGGCCACATTTGAACTCAAGTCCTCCCGACTCCAGGGCTGGTGCTCTATTCTTTGTACCACCTAGCTGCCCCTATCCAACCTTCTTTAAAGTCTCATCGCACATCTTCAGCTGTACATCTCCCACAACTATTAGAAAGTTCAAACTAGATGTCTCCTAGGCATCTCAAGGGCAGTTAGATGCGCCACTTAGTTGCCCCATTTTTGTTTCTGTTTTTGAAATCAAACTTTCAGTTGATAGACTAGCAAAAATTTTTAACACAAAGACAAGAAAGTCCTACCAGTCCTTGCTTTCTACCCATATAGCAGAGAACTATGTTTCACCAGTGAGAACAATGCTAATTCACTACAGGCTAAGTTCCTGACCAGGGACTCAGCATACAAGAAATCATGACCAATAATGCCATGTATGTATATATACAACAAAAACAAGCCATTTAAAATAGCCATTTAAAAATATCTAAATTGTGCACCTACGCTACATAAAATGGACTCTTAAAGAGGATTCCCTAAAAGGTATAACATATACCAGGCAGTTAGGTGGCACAGTGGATAGAGTGCAAACCTGAAATCAGGAAGACTCATCTTCCTGAGTTCAAATGTGATCTCAGACACTTACTTACTTACCTGTGTAACCCTGCGCAAATGACTTAACCCTGTTTGTCTCAGTTTCCTAACCTTTAAAATGAGCTGAAGAAGGAAATGGCAAAGAACTCTAATTAATCTTTGCCAAGAAAATCTCAAATTGGGTCAAAAAGAGTTGGCCACAACTGAACAACAAACATATACAAATTTCATTATGTCATAAATTTAACCTATACTGACTCTCACTGTATTTCTTACAATATTTCAAAGTATGGATAATTTCACTAGTAGGTATCCTTTCCACCAATACAGCTGAGAACTACTCTATGTATTACAAAATTTCACTCTGAGTTGCTGGGCCTTGCTTTCCAATAACAAGTTTATTTAAGCTTAGTTGGTCCCTCAGCTGACAGAAATACAATGCACTCACTTTGACGCCCAATTGTTCCATACCTAAAGCCCTTCCATGGCAGCATGATCTAGTACTGTTACTTGTACCCTACTAGCATAGCTTCTGAGAACTTAAGGAAGACAGAGAGTATAGAATGTTGCATATACTGTTACATATGGTTGCTAAGTTTTGCTAAACTGCTGTTTTTCTTCATATTGCTTCCCCTTTAGCGAATAAGCTCCCTGAAGGATAGTTTGTGTCTTTCTATACCCAGTTCCTAGCATATAATGGTAATTTTGTTGATTACTTTCTCTTTCTTTTTGAATCTTTGTTATAAAAAAAGTAAAGGATACATTCAGAAGACAATGTGAAGTAACAAAAGGTTTAAGTTTTTAAAAAAGAAAAAAGTTCTTAGCTTGAAAGTTTAGAAAATCACTTACTCAAACATAACAAAGTGACTAATCTTTCTTTCACAGATGCAGCAAAACGCAGTGTTACTATTTCTTCTTCTCCATGTAAAAGGGTATATTTGTGTAAATTATGTGGGTTAAATACTTGCACATACACAAAATAATTTCCATGCTACAAGAGAAAAATAATATTGTTTCATTAACAGAAATATCAAAAGTTTAACAAATTGCATTTAAAAATGAATTTTAAACTATAAGTAGTTAATACAAATTATATGTTAATTCAAAGAATCAAATACAACTACCTTTTGACTCCATCTTCAAAATACTTTTGTCTATTATCAAGCCAAATCTCTCTATGGGTTCCTTTGCATTTGACAAAACAGGCCAAGAAACCACCAAGGGATACACTTACCTTTTCTGTAACAAACATTAAAACAGGTTGATCAGAGTCCAAGAAAAGTTTCGCCCATCTGAAAACGAAATGACAATTTCAAAGAAATACATGCGTTCATTAAAGCACAGTAAATTAAATGCCAACTACTTAAGAAAAACTATCTAGTTTTTCTGGTATAAAGCTAAAAATGTTAAAATGCATATTCATATACATGTAAACTTTTATTTCAATACTGTGTAACAGAATTTAAATAACTAGAAATGAAAAAGACCTCTATTTAGTCTAACCCTTTTATGAGTGTCACAGAAAACTAAGACAAGATAAAGCCACTTAGCCTTTCTAACAGGAAAAAAGTACTGGTTTTAGAGTTAAAAGAGCTCGGTTAAAATTCTGCCTCTGTCCCTTAATATCTGTGTGCTGCTGAGCACACAGCTTAAGTTTAAGTTTGAGTTAAGTGAATTCACTTAACCTTTCTGGTTCAGTTTCCTCACCTGTAAAATGAAGGGTCTCGGTTAGGCCAGATTACCTCAAAGATCCCTTCAAACTCTAAATCTATTATCCTATGACTTGTCCAGTTATGTTAGTTAGCAGAATATCAGGGACTAGAATCCAGGATGTCTGATTTCTAAGCTAATGCTCCTTTTATTGTCTCTTCATTAATGGTAAAAACTCTGAAATCAGCACCAATAAAATTAGCCTAAGGAGTCATTACTACCCTTATTATCCATTTAAACAAGAACATTTTGCATTTACTTTAACCTACAACTTTTAATTTACAACAATTATATATAGTGAAGGCTCCTCTCAATTCCAATTGGGTTTTCTTTTCCTTTTCATTCTATCCACAATCTAGATAACGCTACCTATTTTTAGATCTTGAAAGTGAAAGCAAGCTTTTCTCTTATAGCAGTGGTTCTCAACCTTCCTAATGCCGCAACCCTTTAATACTCGTATGTGGGTGGACCCACCTGGAGACAGATAAAGGAGCGGTGTCTCAGTTCCTAACACTATCGGAAATATGTGTTTTCTGATGGTCTTAGGTGACCCTGACCCCGTTCAACCACCCAAAGAGGTCACGACCCACAGGTTGAGAACTGCTGTCTTATAGTATCTAGGGTTCATACATGCAGAATGAAGAATATATGCTTAAGGGCCATATAGTACAATTTCCTCATTTTACTAATGAAGAAACAGGGGACAGAGAAGTAAGCTTGCCCCACGTCACACAGGTAGTGACAGAGGTGAGATGTGAACTCAGTTCTCTAACTCACAATCTAAGCCTTTCTCCATTATACTACTTTCTATATGAGAAGTAAGATCTGAAGTATGACCAAAATAAAGGGACAGATGATTTAAATATATACACAGATTCTGAACTATTTACATACATATAAGAAGTCATATATTTATATTTGTACACACACACACACACACACACACACTGAAAAACAGTAGCTTGGATGAAGGTCTGGAGTATACGTATCTCTAATATACCAGAACCCACCCATCTCTGTCTCTAAATATCTATTTGCCACTTCTAAAATAAAAATATGCCACCATTAATAATATGCAAGAGAATTTGTTACAAGCTCTGAAGTCAAATTATTTTATAGTAATACTTTGTAACACTGGCACTGATTGAAAATCTGAGTGACAAAACAAAAAAAGTGGTTAATGACTGAACTGCATTGATAAATCTCAGGCATATAGTGAGGCTGCACTCATCACAAATTTGTAGAGACAGACTTGTCTTTTTCCCATCCGTTCTCTCTACTGCTTGATAGCAGAGGTCTTACAATCACATTATTGAAAGGATTCAAGACTATTTTGAAACCACTTCCCCCAGATGTCAATGTCTGGTAACTTTTCTAGCTCAGGTCAAGGCTTATAAATTCCTCTAGTTTCACCAAGTATCATTTGTGAATAGTCACCACATGCTGTGCGGCAGAATTCTTCTGAAGAACTCTGCAAATACATAAAAGTTCTGCATTTGAGCTAAATAGCACTAGGAAGCTTATGTTTGGATAATATGTATAGTACTAGGCTATCAAACTTCTACAAAAGAACCTATTCTATGTGGTTGCAGGTGTGAGGAAATGGAAATGTTAAAGGTGACAAAACTAAAGAGTCAAAATGATGGCCAATATACTGAGAGAAATAAGATTTTAATATGGGAAAAAAAGATGTCTTTCAGAACTGTAGTTGAAATGTATCTGATTTGGTTAAAAGCAGTTTGGATGTGCGGCAACTTACTTAATAATTTCTTCATCTGAAATTACAGCTTCAATTTTTTGCTGGGGTTCTGCAAGCAAAGCATCTAGCCTTCGAACAGCACCTTCTCTGAACAACACCAGTGGTTCAGTATTTTGTATTGAATGTATCCTGTATACATCAGCAGACAGCTGCAGGGGAAACAATGTATTTTAATTTCATTCTAAATGAGTTTACAGTGAAGAATACAAAACTATTTCAAAATTAACCAATAGTGCTTCCTGAAATTTCAATATGATTACTAATTAGTTTTGTCAGCTTATAACTACATTTCAATTATTATTGAGTCACAAATTAGTGGCATTATAGTTACAACCTTACAACCAGTAAATTAACAACAAGAATTAAACAAGTCAAATTCCTTTATAAAGAATTGCTTTAAAAAAACAACAACAAACCTCCCATAATTTCAGGAAAAGAGCACAAAGAATCCCAGATTTGGTTAGAGCTGTTTCACTTATCTTAAACCATCTTCTAACCATATCCCTTCATTTTATGGTTAAATAATCCAAGTCAAATGAAGTTTTGTAACTTGCCTAAGGTTATACTGCTAATTACCAGCAAAAATCTGGGTTTAGAACTTCACTTTGGAGGGGACAAAGTCAACCAACCAGTAGCAGTAACAGAATCTAGTTTATAGCAAACGTGAATTAATAACAAACACACTTACTCAAAAAATAAATACTTATCGAAGCAGAAAATCCTTGCAAAGAAAGTTAATTCACATAACTCACTTACATGTCTAAATTCAACCATTAACATTTCAAAACATGTAATTTTTAGAGCAAAAAGGAACCTCAGAGCTCATGTGATCCAACCCTTTCATTTTACAGCTGAATAAATAGAAGAGAAGTTCAATGATTGCCCAAGTGACTCAATAGCAAGGTAGGACCTACAATCCAAGGTAGGTCCTGACTCTTTGCCTCTAGTCTTTCCATTATACCACATAGTCTCTCCTAATCTAAAAGTTAAAGAAATGTCTGGATGAACTAAACCAATGATCTACCTGGTACAGTATTATAAAACTTTCCTACCTTTACCTGAGTAACACATCATGGATCCACATATATGAGAGGCCGAGTGGCATAGTGGTTAGAGAGCTGGCCTTGGAGTCAGAAGACCAGGATCAAGTTTTGCCTCTGAAACACAGTGAGCAACTCATTCAACCTCTCAAGTGCCACAGGCAACTTTAAGTTATAGACTTGCTGAGCTGTATCAGTGGAGAGCTTCTATTCCAGAAGTTGCTCACATAGGAAATCAGTATGTCTAAGTTCCTCTTTGCTCCATCCCAAAATCCACATTTTTAAAAAATCTTTTTTGAATCCATTTATATTTTTGGTTTCTCTTGAAGTAAGATAGTCCTGTTGTTAACTCATACACAACTGTCCCAAAAGTCTTAGAGAAGTTTAAAGTTATAAACAAATAACAGAGCTATTGTCCTAATAGCCCAATTATAGCTATGCTATTAATCCTTCAACTTACTGTTGCTTTGAACACTTTATCCAAATTCACATCTTCATTTTTCCATATTCTTAAAACCTAAAGCAGAAAAAAAATTAAAGCAGAAAAAAAATTATAACCAAATACTATTCACTAGAAAAGTACAGCATAAATGTATGAATTAACATGTATCTTAACAGTTAAAACAGTATTTACTTAAGTAGCATGTCATTAGCAATAAGTACATTAAGTTTTAAGACTCTGAGGCAATGTTAAAAGAATCTTCCTAAAATTTCTTTGAGGCACTTTAGCTATAATAGAAGTTGTTGATTTAAAGTAGGAAACTATTTATGACGGCTCCACTAACACAAATCAATGTAAAAAATCCCACCTTATCATCATGGACAACAACATACTCGCCAGTTTGAAAGTTGCACACAGCTGGACATGTTATAGTCTGACCTTGCTTCACTGACCAGTAACCCAACGGTTTCTGATCTGAAACCTAATTAAATAAAAACACACAATATTTGATATCATTAGAATCAAAAATTCCAAAGCAAAGATATTTATAATCAACAAAATAAATCAGAAACTAGCAATAGTGACAAAAGAGTAAGCCTTCCATCTGATCCATGCTAGACCAGGTTTAAAGAATACAGTGATACATCTTATTTTTTCTATTCAAAATAGTACTTACATGGTAGTACAATACACAGCGTCAGAAAGACCTGAGTTCAAATGTGGCCTCAGATACTTACTATACTAGCTGTGTGACCTTGGTCAAGTCACTTCACCTGTTTGCCTCTGTTTCCTCAACTGTAAAATGGAAATAAAAACAGCACCTCCCTCACATGGTTATTGTTAGAATCAAATGAGCTTGCAAAGTGCTTAGCCCAGTGCCTGGCACATCACAGGCACTCTACAAATGCTTATCCCTTCCCTTCTATAGCTACAGATAATTATGTTCAACAGCAGAATTCATTCTGCCTTCCAAATCCCCCAAAAGTTTCTAAACCTCTGGATAAAATCACTAGTAACCATGTTAACTGATGGAGTCAAAGACAGAGAGAAAGGTTTCATACAGATAAAAATATTTATTGAAGAATTTTTTTGAGGTAGTGAAGAAATGGAATGAAAGTGAGTTACCAGTAACTAAGAGAATGGCTGAACAACTGTGGCATATGAATGTAATAGAGAGAAATTTGGGAAGATTTGTATGAAATAATTCACAGCAAAGCAAGCACAATACCCAAATAATCACAGTAATATAAAGAAAAGAATGCTTTCCAGTACAGCGAATGACCAATCCTGATCTCAGAGAACTGTCTATGGAGCATGGTTCCTACCTCCAGAATGAGGCTTACATTTTCAGAGATGGCCAATCTGTTGACTGATTTTTCGTAACTGTACTTAAGTGATGGGGAAAGGGAATCAGTGGGAAGTGAAGCAATGTTTTAAAATGCACAGGCACAAACTAAAAACACCTAGAATAAATAAGATGCTACAATGATAAATTCTTCAGGGATAGATAGAAAATCATGCCATGTTCAAAACCTACCCTTTTCTTTTTTAATTAAGATGCCAGATTCTGTGGCCATAGAAGGTAAGGATGAGAATCTGTGCTAACTTCTTCAGGCCACACAACAAGTAAACATAAAGGAAACATGTAAATTACACCTTTCAAGAAATCAGATACTGGAAAACACGTTCAATTTTCTGGGCAAAAGTTATTTTTTCCTACAGGCCTTCTAAATCTGTAGAAAATCATTCAGGATAGAATCATTTAAAGTTGGATATGTTCAACATGCTCAACAGAATCCTTTTAGGTCTCCAGATTCCAGCTCTGGCTCCCCACTTCCCTTTGTAAAAATATTTTACTGTGACCTAAAAAATCATCAACAAACAAGAACATTTCCATATAAAAATAAGGCTCTTATTAGAGGGGTCTTATATATAAAACCACAAATCTACTGTATAAAAAATCTGCTTTCATATATATTTGATATGCACCTATGATGACTTTCTATGGACTCTTCTGAACATTTTTTCTTGTTTTTGTATTTAAAAAATGTTTTATTGATGTTTTTCCTTCCTTCTTTTTCAAAATCACTCTCTCCCCTTCCATTAAAACCCAATCTTATAACAAATAAGTAGTGATAAACAAACAAAAAAAGCCTGTAGCATTTGCTGCATCTGAATATGTCTCCGTACTTATAATTTGATCACCTCTCCATTGAGAGGTGGGAAGCATGCTTTGGGGTTGTGATTGGTCACTGCATCACATCAGAGTTCTTAACTCTCTTCAAGTTGTTTTCCTTTACAGTGTGGTAGTCATAAAATAGTTCTGGTTTGGCTCACTTCACTCTGTAGCTGTTAACCTAAATCTTCCTAGCTTTCTTTGAATAATTTTCTCAAGGTGTAATAATTTGTTTAGTTATCCCCCAACTGATGGTCATCAACTTTGTTTACAATTCCTATAATTTTTTTTTGTACACAAGGCATTTTCCCATTTCATCCCATCTTCTCTCCCAATAAATGGCCCCTCCTGTCATCCCTACTCCTCTCACAATTCTTCAATTTTTCCTCATCTACTGGATGATTCCCGGCTGCCTACAAACATCTCCATGTCTCTCCCATTCTTAAAATAACTCACTTGCTCAGATAATCCCCAACAGCTACTGTCCTATGCCTCCCTTTCCTTTCCTGGATATACTTCTTGAGAAAGTCATCTACAATCAGTGCCTCTGATTCCCCTCTTCTTAGTGGCTTCCAACTCCACTGTTCACATGAAACTGCTTTCTCCAAAGTTATCTATGATCTCTTAATTGCCAAACCTAATGCCCTTTTCTCAGTCCTCATCCTTCTTAAGTTCTCTGCAGTTTCTGAAAACTGTTGTTCCCCCTTTTGTCCTGCATATTCTCTGTTCTCTAGGTTTTCATGCTATTATTCTTTCCTATTTCTCCTCCAACTTGGTTGACTGCTCCTTCTCAACCTTCTTTGTTGGATCTTCCTTAAGGTCACAGGTGTCCACTAACTGTGGGTATTCCCCTAAGCCAGGGGTTCTCAACTTGTAGGTTATGTTCAATTTGAAACAATGAAAATACATCCTGCATATCAGATATTTACATTACGATTCATAACAGTAGCAAAATTACAGTTACGAAGTAGCAACGAAAATAATTTTATGGTTGGAGGTCACCACAACATGAGGAACTGTATTAAAGGGTGGCGGCATTTAGGAAGGTTGAGAACCACTGCAACAAAGCTCTATCCTGGGACCTATTCTCTTTTTCCCCTATACTACCTCATTTGATAATCTCATCAGTTTCTATGGGTTAAATTAAGTAAATGATTCTCAAATGTATTTATACAGTCCTAACCTCTAGTCTAGGAATACCAATTGCCTATTAGACATCTCAAACAAGATCTCCCATAGATATACCACACTCAACATGTCTAAAACAAGACTCATTTGCCCCCAAAGTCTTCCTTCTCAGTTTTTCTATTATTGTGGAGGGCACCACCATCCTCCCATTTAACCTGGATCTCAACCATGGTGTCATCCTCATCTCTTCATTTGAACTCATCTCACATATCCAATCTGTTATCAAGTTTCTACCCTCATAACAAGTCTCATGTATGCTTCCTTATTTCCATTCACATAGCTTTAATGCAGGCCTCCTCACCCCGTCTGGACTACTGAAATGTTGGTCTCTTTGCCTAAAGTCTCTCCACATACAGTTCATCCTCTGCTCAGCTCTCAAAGTAATTTTCCTAATGCACTGGCCTGACCATGTCACCCAGTCGAAAAACCACAAGTAGCTCCCCATCATCAGCAGGATCAAATATAAAATCTTCTGTTGGCTTTTAAAGCCTTTTGCCACCTGGCCACCTCCTACCTTTCTAGTCTTCGTAATCCCCTTCACATACTGTTTAATTCAGGGACAATGGACTACTTGATATTCCCTCAAATAAAGATACTCCATCTCCTGACTCGGTTTCTTTTCACTTACTTTCTCTCATACATGTACTGCTTTCCTGCCTCACCTCAATCTCCTGCCTTCCTTTCAAAACTCAGCTCAAATACTACCTTCTGAAAAAGTAGGATTTCCTAGTCTTCCCCCCAATCCCATTTTGCAACTGCTAATGTCTTCTCTGAAATTATCTTCTGTTTACAGTTGTATATATACACCTTGTATGTATATAGTTATTTACATGTTATCTTCCCATGAGAATTTAAGTTCTTTGAGGGGAGAGGCTGTTTTTGCCAACCTTTGTATCCCTATACATACTTAGCACAGTGCTTGGCATATAAGGACTTAATGCTCGCTAATTGTCTGATTTTTCTTCTGTTCTAAGACCTTGGGGCTGGACTGAAAATTCTTATCCAACCACTAATAATACAAAAAGCATTACCTGACTTTGAATCTTTTCATCCTGCAGAAAGAGCAGTTTGCTCAGCATAGTTAAAGCAAGACCCACATTCTGGCCACATCTGAAAATGGATATCAAATTCTGCCCTCTGAAAAAGGTCACTCATTAAAGTGTCTGCTGGGTACCGGGCACTATGCTAATTATCAGAGGATATACAACGAAAGGCAAACAGTCCCTGCCACAGGGGAATTCACAATCTACTGGGAAGACAACATGCAAACAATTGTGTACAAACAAGATAAATACGCGATAAACTGCAGAGAATTTCAGAAAGAAGGCACTAGCATTAAAGGGGACAGAGCTGGAAGGGATTAGGAAGCAGGGTGGCTCATCCACTGGGAAGGAAGGGAGGAAAGAAATAAGCATTTATTAAATACTTTCTATGGGCCAGGCACTGTGATAATTAATGTATAAATATTATTTCATCTAATTAATAGGAATGATCAGGATCAAAGGAGTTTAACAGTAACTGGAGGAGAATTTTGGTCCAACCTGGTAGCAGAGAGCACTGCCTGGCTTTCCTGAAGCCAATTTCTTTCTGGACAAAGGTAATGGGCTTGGGGGTGGGGAAAGGAGGCATACAGTCAAACCTTTAGAATCCCCAGTGCTTTGCAGAGTTCTCAGCACATAGTAAGTGTTTTAATAGATTCTTGTTGACTAAGAACAGTACTTGGCACAAACTAAGTGCTTTAATAGATTCTTGTTGATATAACACAGTTCCCGGCACACACTAAATGCTTTAGTAGATTCGTGTTGATAAAAAATGCCTGGCACACAGTAAGCACTTTAATAGATTCTCGTGGACACAGCACAGTGCCTGTACCTGGTAATACCTTAATTACTTCCTGTTTACTGACTGTGGGTGGCTTTCGCCGGACCACGGACTCAGTCACTGGCAACCCGGAGTGGGGAAGAGGCAGCACAGAAGGGGAAATACTGGGAGGCTGACGGGAGCGTGGAGCCCGCGTGGAGCCGGTCCGCGTGGAGCCCTGGCCCCCAACAAGGGGCGCCCGGCGCCACCGCCCCGGCTGCGAACAAGGGGGCGAGCAGGGCTTGTAACCGGGCCCCCAGCCCACGACCCTTCCCTCCACTGCCTTCCCGGAGGCCCCCTCAAGGCGCGGAAAGCCCGAGGGTCCCCGGCCGGCCTCGCCGCCGCTCCGCCCCTTCACCCGCGGCGTGCTTCGCTCACCTTGTAGAGGATGACAGTCCTGCCGCGGTCAGTGACCAGAAACAGATCGGCTTTCTGTCCTTGCTCGACACCCAGCAGCCCATCGAGGCCGGCGCCCGGCACGAGACCACCCAGCGTAAAATCCTCCTCCAGAACCGCCATTTTAGGGGAAACTGGCTCCGCTCCCGCTTCCCTCTCGCGAGAATTGAGGCAGAGGCCAAAGGGGAGGGGCGAGTGGCAAATAGTACGACCCCTAGCGGATGGGGAAGGATCCTTTCTTTACTCTGCGCTCCGTGTTTCCCTCTTTTCCCCTCTCCCCAGTCACACCCCTTTGCTGCCTTTAGGCCAGGGGAGACCCTGGAGTTGGGCTTGGATTGTTGATTCATCCCTCCAGCAGCGTGGATAGGTGTATAGCCTTAGGAGGTCTTGGGTTCAAATGCAGATTACGCTTTGGAATCAGGAAGACCTGAGTTCAAATGTAGCCTCAAACACTGTGAGACCCTAGGCAAATCACTTAACTTATTTTTGCCTGAGTTTCATCTGTAAGACAGGGCTAATAATCACAAATACTTCCCAGGGTCGTTATGAAGATCAGTTGAGATAATACTTGTAAAGTGTCTGACACGGACACCTTTTATAAATGTCAGCTATTATTATTATTATTTGTGTCTCACTTTGCTTATCTGTAAAATGGGCGTAGTGACCCCTTATCTCCTTCAGAGAGTTGCTGGGAGACTGGCATAGGAAATAATGCATAAAAAACTGAAGAGGTTTGAGGCAAGAGTTGGGGTGCTCAAGAGAGCTGGGATCCTGAGAATGCCAAGGCAGGGTCACCTGGAGCGAATTCAGACACTCGCTCATGCTGTCTTTCAGGCAACAGACTGTTTATTATATCACCAAAACAGAAGCGGGCGAAGTCCCTTTTGAGGGAACTTTCAAGACACTGAGGGTGGTGCTGGGATTTATATGGAAAATGGGCACGGGAAAGGAATGCCAGGGATACCAATTAGGTAATCTAAGAGTCCAGGTGTCTTTGGGAGCTATGGATGGGAAAGTGGAGGGAGTATACCAGATATTGAGGGAGTTATCAGAGGCATGGACCTTGGGGATCTGGCAGACGGAGGAGTCCTTGGGCCAGCCAGGGATAAAAATTCTTGGGCCAGACATCCCTCTGTCTGTTGTGATAAGGGAATGTGTTCTGAAACAAGAGAAAATTTTCTCACAGGACTGGTGCCTACTGAGAAATTGGGAGACTTCCAGAGACAGGATCTTAGGGCTAGGGCCTGAGCACTCATCAAAACATTTTGCAGATTTTAAAGTCAGTCCATTGTTCAATAAGAATTTATTTAGCAATTATAATGTATCAGGCACAATGCTAATCAAGAAACTCTCATTCTAACCGGGGACACAACATATAAATGTGTATGTACATACAAGATATGTCGTATGTAAATTGGAGATAATCTCAGAGGGAAGGCTTTAGAAGGGATGGAGGAAGGAAAAGGGGAGAAGGGCTCCTCCAAAGGTGGGATTGAACTGAGACTTGAAGAAGACCAGGGTAATCAAGAGAAGAGAAGGGAGAGTGAGCATTTCAGGCAGTGGAGACCACCAGCCAAAGTCAAAGAGCAAGAGATGCTTCTCATGAGAGGTACAGCAAACACACACCAATGTTGCTGGTCAAGTAGAGTAAGAAAAGTAATGCTTAAGAAGATTGCAAAGGTAGAAGGGAGCCAGAATGTGAAATGCTTTAAATGCCAGATAAAAGATGTTATATTTCATCTTGGAGGGGATAAGGAGCCCTTATCAGACCTATGCTTTAGAAAAATCAGTTTCATAGCTAAATTCAGAGGATGGATTGGAGTGGGGTGAGACTATCCTCAGTAACTAGGTTGAACTTATATAGAAATAAACATTCAAATTCATCAAACATTTTAAAAGCACTTATTAGTTAATGGAAATGCAAAGTTAAACCTCTTTAGTTAACCTTCCAATCTAGTGGGGGGAGAGGGTGGATATAATAAATATAGAAGTAAGTTTAATGCAAGATAGAATGTGATTAAGGCAAAGAAGAAATCTAGACAAAGTAGTGGAGGATAACTTGAAAAAGGAGAGAATAGGGGCGGCTAGATGGCGCAGTGAATAGAGCACCGGCCCTGGAGTCAGGAGTACCTGAGTTCAAATGACACTTAACACAAAACTAGCCGTGTGACCTTGGGCAAGTCACAACCCCAATTGCCCTACTTTCCCCCTTGCAAAAAAAAAAAGAGAGAATATTTTCAGTTAGAGGGATGAGGGAAGACTTTAAGAAGGAAGTGGCAACTGAGAAGGGTTTTGGAGAAATAAAAAAGATTTTGATATGCAGAGATAAGGTGTGAATTCCAGTCACCAAGGAATGTTTTGTGGAAATTCAGAGACCTGAGAGGAAGCTGATAGGACAAGGTCCAGGAAAAAGGTAGTTGTCAGTCAGTAAACATTTATTTAGATACTGCCATGTGCTAGGCACTCTGCTAAGTGCTGAGGATATAAAGAAAGGTTAAAAAAAACCCAACCAAACAGTCCCTAATCTGAAAGAGCTCAGAGTCTAACGGGGTGTGAGGGGTGAGGAGTGGGAAGAGGGAGGAGAGAGATACACAAATAACTCTGTACAAACGAGTTATGTATGGGACAAACTGGAAACCAGTCAAATCTTAGAGAACATGTATTGACTCACTATGGTGCCTGGGGTTACTGTGCCCACTCCCTATTCTGTACCCAAGCATGTGGTTTGGACTAGATTCAGTCCTAGATTAACCTCTCTTTTCTCACATTTTGAGATTTGTTAAAAGCCCTTCATCCTGGTCCTCCTAGGGATGTTACTTATAAATCCCATCTAGGAACTTCTAAAAATGGTGAAAATAAAAATGATGCTCAATGTACAATTTGAATCAGGTATAAGAGAGTTAATTTATTCCTCCCCTCCCAGATTTATTCCTTGCTAAATGCCAAAAATAAAAGATTCACAAGCAGCACATTAACAAAACAGGATTCAGTAACTTCATGTTGTATCTACTGTAACAACCTGCTAGAAGACTGATACTTAAATCTTATCAAAACATAAAGCTTTGCAGGACTGCTGATTAGGCATTTTACATTTCACACTGACTCTGCATGACCCAAATCTCTTCCAGTATACATTTGCTGGTAAAATGAACAAGCTTTAGAAAATTGGAGGAAAAATTTTATAGTTTCTCTGATAAAGGGCTTATATCTCAAATATATAGAAAACTTTGTCTGACAATATGAGTCATTCATCAATTGATAAATGAGCAAAGAATATTAACACGCAGTTTTCCAATGAAGAAATCAAAACTATATATAGTAATATGAAAAAAATGCTCCAAATCATTATTGATTACAGAAATGCAAATTAAAACAACTTTGAGATACCATCTTACACCTGTTGGATTTGCTAAAATGATAGAAGGGGGAAATGACAACTGTGGGAGAGGATGTGGAAAAATCGGAACACTAATACACTGTTGGTGGAATTGTGAAGTGATCCAAACATTTGGAAAGCAATCTGGAATTATGCCCAAAGAGTTATTAAACTACCTATACCCTTTGGCCTATTAGGTCTTTTTCCTAAGGTGATTAGGTAAAAAGGAAAATTACCTACATGTTCCAAAATGTGTATAGCTGGTCTCTTTGTCGTGGCCAAGAACTGGAAATTCAGGAGATGCCCATCCATTGGGAAATGGCTACACAAGTTGTGGTATATGATTGTGATGGGATACTGCTGTGCTCTAAGAAATGATGAGCTGGTTGATTATAGAAAAACATGGAAAGACTTGCACGAAATAATGGAAAGTGAAAAGAGCAGAACCAAGAGAACATTGTATACATTAACAGCAATATTGTTCACAGAACAAAGCCAAGAGAACATTGTAGACAGTAAAAGCAATATTGTTCAAGGAGCAACTGTGAATGACTAAGTTATTCTGAATATTATAAATACTCAAATCAACTAAAAGGACCTATGAAGGAAGATGTTATCAACCTTCAGAGAAAGCATTCATAAACAGAAGTATTCATGGTATGGTTTTTTCCCTCCCTCCCTCTCTCTCTCTCTCTCTGTCTCTCTGTCTCTCTCTCTGTCTCTCTGTCTCTCTGTCTCTCTCTCTCGGTCTCTCTCTCTCTGTGTCTGTCTCTCTCTCTGTCTCTCTGTCTCTGTCTCTCTCTCCCTCTCTCTCTCTCTCTCTCCCTCTATTTCTCTCTCTCTCTCTCTCTCTCTCTGTCTCTCTCTGTCTCTCTCTCTCTCTCTCTCCATGTCTATGTCAAAATGGTGCCATACTGGGGAGGGAGACACTTTGGAACTTAAAATGGAACAAAAAATAAATGAAGTCATCACCAGACTGGAGACCTGGTGGTTGGAGACTGATGATGATGATGATAACTGGCATTTCTATAGCTCTTTAAGGTTTTCAAAGTGCTTTATATTCATATTTCATTTGATCCTCACAACAACCCTGTGAGATAGATACTATTTTTGTCCTCATTTTATGGGGAATCCTCAGATGAGGAAGCTGAGGCCCCAAAAGATTGTGACTTGCCTAGAATCATAAAGTTATTGTCTGGAAGATTTGAACTCAGGTCTTCTTGACCCCAAGTCTGGTGCTACGCTACCTAGCTTCCATTATAAAGTAATATGCAGTAGAGACAAAAACAATATGATCTCTACTGCTAGATAAGCAGAAAAATGTATAATAAACACAAATGAGTGAACAGAGAAGCAAAGGGAATATTTTGGGAAACAGCTAACTAGCTATTATGGACATTTTGCATGCAGAAATGATTTAAGTATAAAATTTATAAAATCATATTTATTTAGTTTTATTATTATTTAAAGTTAAGGGAATAATAAATTACTTTTTAATTGAAAGAGGGAGGGGCAGCTAGGTGGAGCAGTGAATAGGGCACCAGCCCTGGAGTTCAAATCTGAACTCAGACACTTAACACTTACTAGCTGACCTTGGGCAAGTCACTTAGCCCCAATTGCCCTGCCCTACCCCCTCCAAAAAGAAAAAAAAAAGCAAGAGGGAGAAGTTTTTCATCCACACCCTCATCTCAATTAATGTGATCACAGAAGACTCAGACTGTCAATTGACTATTCAGGCATGGGGAACCTGGGTCCAAGCCACATGTCCCTCTCTAAATTCTCAAGTTTGGGCCCCACCCCTGAACTATACCAATTAACAGACTGTGATTAAGTGTTGATTGTTGAGAAAATTGATTAGGTGTTAACTAGGTTAGTAACCTTTGTGTCACTACAGCTTGCTATCATTTATGTTGGCTTTAAGGTTTGCAAAACCCTTTACAGATATTATCTCATGTTATCCTCACAACAATCCTGGGAGACAGGTGCTATTATTACTCCCATTTATATATGAGTAATATATTATTACTCCCATATATATATGAGTAAATTATCATATATAATTTATATATGAGTAATTTTGAAGCAGGGCAGCTAGGTGGCATAGTGAATAGAAGGGGGTGGGGGGGGGGGGCCTGGAGTCAGAAAGACTCATCTTAATGAGGTCAAGTCTGGCCTCAGACTGTCACTAGTTGTGTAACTCTGGGTAAGTCACTTAACTCTGTTTATCTCAGTTTTCTCATCTGTGAAGTGAGCTGGAGAAAAAATGGCAAACTACTCCAGTATCTTTGCCAAGAAAATCCCAAATGTGGTCATGAAGAGTTGGTCACAACTGAAAGACTGAACAACAAAGTCTGAGGCTAGTTAAGTGTCTGAGGCTGGATTGGAACTGCTCTTCCTGACTCCTGGCCCAGTGCTCTATCCACCAAAGTTGTTAGACATATTTGATATCAGTGAAGCTTGTAGCATATCTATAATGTAGGAAGCTGAGGTCCAGGGTGAACTGCACCACTTGGAGGTACCATTTTAGAAGTGAGACTAGACCTGTTACTGGTTTCCACCTGATCCTGTGTATCCTTCAATAAATATCTCAAGTCTTGCAAGAGTAAATTTTTCTCATGTCATTCCCAGCACCATGTTATTCAAACCCAAGCACGGACTGGCTAGCTCATTAGGCTAACAGAATTGTTCAAAAAAGAAAGTAGATACCCTCTGTATCAAAAGTTTGCACTCCAAAATTAGTAAGGATAATCCAGAAACAAGAACATTTTATGCCCTTCCCTGCTCTATTTCCCTTCCCTTAACTCCCCCCTCCCTCCCCACCATAGGTGAAAGCAGAGGACCAAGGCCAACCAGGCACCTTACACCCAACTGCATCAACACCAGTGGTTCTCCCCCTTCACCCCCCTACCACACCCCACATGCTTCACACCCCAACACACACACACCCAGCCACATACAAGGAGCAGGCAGGAGTGATCAAGTCTCTGCATTCCTGAATCTTACCCTGAAACAACATCCCTTTAAGACTGTGAGCTTTTTTATTCTTCTGCCATACACTATTGCTCTCATGAATAGCCATCTCACACTACCAGTTTCTCTCCCTATGCCTGTATTAATCAATTACACACTATCCCAAAACTACCCCCAACCTCCTAATCCTACCCAGCTCATTGTCCTACTTCCATTATGCTCTCTGGAATTCCTCCTATTCTATAATGCATTTTTCTCTCACATTCTTTCTATCTGATCTTCATTGAGACCTGTCTCTTCCTTGACAATGTTACAACCCTAATCATCCTCTCTACCACTGGCTGTACTTAGAAAACCACAAATTAAATTGTATGTTACATTTTTCTTTATTCTGTTATACATTTCCCAATTACATTTTATGCTGGTTTGGGCCACACTCTGGAGTTTTGCAGGCTTTGGGTTGTGAATTCTATACCTTTACTAATTGACTATAATACAAGCTCCTAGCATTCCATCTCTCCTATGTCTTGTCTCTCCTAACCCCACCCCTCTGTCTTCTCAGGTCATTCCTGTGTATGAGCTGATTTAATGTTTTTCTGTTTCTAATCTCCCTATAGCTAATTAAATTCTTTATAATCCTCTACTCTTGAATCCCTATTACCCTGGCCCATCCTTTGCCAAATCTCTGTCCTCTACTGGTCCTACCATTTGCTTAACTCGGGAGCCATTAAACGTAGCTGGAAGAACTTATACATGACTGGATACATACATTGATGTTTTCCAACTTTGACTGGG
>CM053586.1:200764118-200804717 GCA_028646515.1 Pseudochirops corinnae
ATATATATATATATATATATATATATATATATATATATATATATATATGTATATATACATTTATGACTTTTGCTTATGGACTTTCCCTGTTTATGGAAGACTTATTTTTACCTAGAAGCATGATATTAATAGTATATCTCTCTTACATGAGGGATTTCCAAATGGGATTAGTGTCCCCTCTTCCCTGATGTTATCTCCCTCCCACTGTCTATTGGTGTCTCAGCCTGTACTATGCTGAAAGAGAGTTATGTCTTCTGATTCTTTAAAGGGATCAGAACTTCTTTCTGAGTCTCTGTATCAGCATCAATCACACAAAGATTCACAAGTACCAAATATTCTTTGCTCATAATTGAGCACAAGACATAAGCAGAACCCCCTGAGGCTTGTTCCCCAACCCTTAATTGAATTGGAGGGCTAACCCTAGAGAATGGTTGATTGGCACGCCGTTTAGAGTTTTTGGGTAACTCCAATGACCTAGAGTTTTCTGTTAATGTTGCGCATGTCCATTAGCATGTGTCACAATGACTATTAGCCAGATTTAATTAGCCTTCAGAGTATTATCTGTATGTAGGTACAGCAAAGACAGTTGTGACAAATACAATCCTCCCAAACCAGGAACACATTCACCTCACACATAAGAGGTTCCTAGGGACAGTGGGCTCACACTTAGGATGATGGTAAGGCACAGGTACAGAGAGCCCTTGTGGCAAAGGTGGTTTCTAGGAGTCCTTTTCTCCCTCCCTTCAGAGTCTTCCTGAAGTTTTCATATAGGAACACAGTTTTCCACATCTGTCTACAGATGCTTTCTTTGTCATTGGGCATTACTTACCCTGGTAGCCACTGCTACTACTTCTAGTCACTTGGGTATGGAAGACAGGAAAGAGAAATTCTCACCTCTTTCACAAGCAATTTCCTCATTTACCCTTAGAGATTAGACTGACTAGCTGCTAGAATGTGGAATTCTCAGTTAGTTTGCTCTAGGTCCAGAGGTATGTCTGGTTCTCCCAGTCAATCACAAGATATTTCCTTCATGGTTTTATCTATCATAAGGTGCTTTGTCTAATGATTAAAGTACCGCATTTCTCTGAAATTGATCAGGAGGGACATATATCTAGCTTATAGTTTTGAACAATTGATTCCGTAGCATTTATAGGCTCTGGATGTACTTATCCCAACTCTCACACAGCTAGTGTCTGAAGATGAATTTGAACTCAGATCTTCTTCATTTCAGGCTGAGCTCCAGCCCCTGCCCACCTAGCTTCCTCTAAATACTTAACTCATTACTTCCTCTGGTAGAGTATAAGTTCATTGTGAATAAGTATTGTTCCATTCATTGTATTTTTATCTTCAGTACAAATCACAATGCCTGGAACGTACCAAGAATTGGGTACCTAATTGCTGAGTGATTTCCATAGAGCAGACATAGCCTGTGAATGAGTAGATTAGGGTTTCTTATCCTGGTGTGTGAGATGAAAGAGTTCAGTCTGAATCTCAGGTCAGAAAAGGTCTTTATTCTTTCTCATGAGAAAGGACTCTGCCCGTTGCCCACATGGCATCTGCAGGGAGAAAGCAACAGGTAGAAGCCAGCCCATGGTTATATAATCTTCTAATGCAGAAACCCAACCCCCCAGCTGGCCTTCACTCTCATTGGTAGAGGGGTTGACCCACAACCTAAGCACAGGAATCTCCTTCTGAGACAAAGGACCCAGAAACATGTGGGTGTCCAGTGAAAGCAGTCTCAATCATATTTGGCATATCTTGTACTGAGGTGGCACTGGGGAGGGTCTCCATTGCTCTAAGCCCCAGATTGCTGTAAGGTCAGGTGACCTAAACCTAGGCCTAGTGAATACTGAAGCCATTCTAGATTTGATTTTTCAGAATGGGGAAACTTCACTATAAATTATCCCTCACACTGGTGTTTGTGAACTTATTTTTAAAAATATATTTTGATTACTGTATTTCAATATAATTGGTTTTCTTTGTAAATGCACATATTTTATTTTGGATATTTAAAAATATTACTCAGAAAAAGGGTCTATAGGCTTCACCAGATTACCAAATGGGTCCATGACACAGAGGAATGCTAAGAATCTTTGAACTAGAGATCATTACAAATTATATTTTGGGAAATGAACAGGTAGATTCTAAGGAAATTCCAGAAAGCATTTAAAAGAATAGGTATCTGAGCCCTTTCCGTCTCCGGGAGCTGCCGTGAGTGCAGCCCCTGCCATGTCGACCTACCTGCAGTGGATGGTCCTTGGGAACTGCTCCAGCTTCCTCATCAAGCGCAACAAGCAGACGTACAGCACTGAGCCCAACAACCTCAAGGCCCAAAACTCTTTCTGATATAACAGGCTGATCACTGGCGGCGAAGGGCAAGGGCATCGTGGTGGTGCTAAAGCAGCGGGTAGGTCAGAGGAAGCCTGCCACCTCCTACGTCAGGACCACAATCAACAAAAATCCCCGGGCCACACTGAACAGCGTCCAGCAACAGCGTCCAGCACATCATCTGCAAGAACAAATACTGGAGGGATCTCTGTATGGCCACTCTGCGCCGGGCCAGCGCCATGCTTCAGAGCTGAAGCCAGTGGTGGTGAGGAAGCGAACGCGCACCCCCAAGAGCACCTAAGGTGCCAGGCCTGCCTTTAGCTAATAAAGTCAGACTGCCCCCCCAGAAAAAGAACAGGTATCTGAATAAGATGGAAGTAAAACCTGAGATTACCTCTAAACGTTCACACTACTCTGAGTACAGTAAAAGACAATTTAATAAAAATCCACAAACTAATGACCTGGACATCAACTCTAACTGCAAATTTTAGGTATAAAGTAATAGATGAGATTTTAGAATGGACATTTATCATGCACTGATTACATCCCTTGGGTGCTTAAGAGTACAAAATGGATTCCAAGTGTTACTAACAGGCAGCTGGCTCTGCATATTATTGTGCACAAAGAATCCTTTGGAGCATAAATTTTTTTTGAATTTGAGTAAAAACAGTGCCAATGATCAGATTTGACTCTGAAATATTATAGTCCAAACCCAACATTATTCAAGTTAATGAAGGGGAACATAAATAATTTACATTTGCCTTTGGAATGTTTTTATGTTTGAATATGACTGTAACCACATGTATATTCAACCAAATAATGTACTATGCTTTAAAAACTAGTTTAGGAGAAACTGAGAACCAGGCCAATTTCTCTATCTTAATCCTTTCCTTGGCTACTCCATGCCAAGAATATTTTATTTCTTAGACTGATGCAAAGCACCAACCTAGGTAAAGTCATTCTGTTTTCCAACTTCACCAGAAGCAAGACTGGTTAAAGAATGTATTTCAAAGGGCTTCCCTTCTGGGCTTCATTTTGTAATTTATTTGTTATAGAAGTTTTATTAATTTCTTTTGGTTTTTATATCACAATTATTTGCTAACACACATCCCTATTCCCACCCCCATCAATAGTACCCTCCTTGTATGGCTGAATATTGTAATATATGAATGTAATGGAATACTGTTATGCTATAAGAAATGATGAGCAGGCTGATTTCAGAAAAACCTGGAAAGACTTACATGAACTGATGCTGGGTCAAGTGAGCAGAACCAGGAGAACATTGTACACAGTAACAGCTACATTGTGCAATGACTGACTTTGATAGACTTAGGTCTTCTCAGCAATGCAAGGGCCTAAAATAACTCCAAAAGACTCATGATAGAAAATGCCATCCACATTCAGAAAAAGAAATGTGGATTCTGAATGCAGATCGAAGTACACTATTTGCTCTTTTTTGTTTTGTTTTTTCTTTCTCATGATTCCTCCCATTTGTTCTAATTCTTCTATACAACATGACTAATGTGAAAATATGTTTAATAAGAATGTATATGTAGAGCCTATATCGGGTTGGACACTGTCTTTAGGAGAGGAGAGGGGAGAGAGGTGGAGAAAATTTAAAACTTATAGAAGTGAATGTTGAAAACTAAAAGCAAATAATTTATAAAAAAAAAGAAAAAATAGAACCCTCCTTATAACAAAGAAAGACAGTTAAATATAACTGAATAACAGCAACTCCATCTGTCAGAGAATGCAACCTTTTCACTTCCCATATACCCCATTCCCCTCAAATGAGAAGTGGGAATTATGTTTCACTAATTGTCTTCTGGGATAAATAATGGTTAGTGCATTTAATGTGACTTCTCGGATGTTGTATTATAAATAAAAACAAACACCTCTCATTGAAGGATTGGCCAGCAAGCCAATAAAACAAGGAGAGCAGTCATCTTTGACATCCTAAAAGCAAAGATCCCTTGCTTTGGACAAACCTTAATGAGATAATCCCACCCTTCCTGGCTGATTGCAATTCCAGGGCAGGCAGAAGTCCTAGAATTTAGAAATGTGTCAAAATTCACAAATTTGTTGTTGTCGTTGGGGAATTGCTCAGAAAGAGAAAGGAATCTACACTTATAAAGAAGATTGCTTGGTAGTTTATTTACAACAGAATGTAAGAAAAAGTAAGTTATTAACAATAATAAATAACTAGGGGAAAAACACAAAACAGTCATAAAATGATACAGAAGGATGGCATAGGTGGGGGAATCAAATTCATTTGCTCTGCTTTGTATTCTGTAACACTGTGCATTTCTAAACTTGGTCCTTCAGCAGTGGCAGTAGGTTATTGACTAACTTAATCAAAACCCCAAATCTAAAATGTAAACAGCAGATACTACAGGATATTTAAATTTACATAGAGCCGTCATCGGTATTCAAAGAAATGCAACCAATCTGTTGTTTGGGATACACACAAACTGGAAACATAATTCAACAAACATGCTTTTCATTTAAAGCAAAAACATTTGAGTTTAGCATAAAGCATCTGTTAACATAAACAGCGAAATTACATTTTAATAATGGCATCTGAGAAGTTAACATTTGCTTTCTTTTACTGCACTAATTCCTAAAAGCTCATACACTTGTATTTTAAATGAAAACTTTTTTTTTTTTAAAGACCTAGCATGGAGTGACCTGATAAATTGGGAAGCAAATCAATTCTTTGTTACTGTGCAACAGTTTAGTTTTAGCAGAGTGTATGCCAATGGCCTAAAGAATTTATTTTCTTTTCAGATTGCCATCACTGGACAGCTATTTTTCCTTTAAATTCAAAAGGCTGTTAGAAATGGCATGATACCATCTCTTCCACCTACTCTGGAGATTATAAAAATGAATCTAGATGTTGGATAATTCCTTTTCTAATGGGCTTTGTGAGTTGATTCAAATTATAATCTGGTTCTTCTCCTAAATCAATATGCCAGTGACCTGAACCATTGACTGACTTTGGGCTGTGATAAAGAAAACTTTAAGTTCCTTCATTTAATATGATTTACATTAAACCAATGAAACTTTGAACTAAAAAGCAAAAAAATTCTGGGAGTTTCTGAGTGAACTGTGTTATTAACCAATTATTGCAATCTCTTAAAAAGAAAACCACAGAATTCCCTTTTGGGTATTGGTTAGTGTTTTGAATCTTGGCTTCCCCTGCTTCAACAACCATGTTGGCTAGAGTGATTTTTCACAAGAAATGTAGATAATGAATATTCTAATTAAATGTGTGAACCACTCTTTCCCCCACAAACTGATTCAAAAACCACAAAAAAAGATTTTCCAGATTAATCCACCATCAAAAACATATGAAATTGAATCACTGTTTTGGTCAGGACATGGTAATAACCAACAGCTTTCTTTCAGAGGCCACTTTTCTGTCACCATTTTTCCATTTCTTGAGAGATCATTAGAAAAGATATGTCCCTATTTCCTGAATGAAAAAAAAATACAATGGGATTTGGTGCTGGTTTGGGACTGAGGAGATAGCTGTAGAAATTGAGATATCTTCCCAGGAAAGCAAAGTGAGGGGTAAGATACCTATGTTGACAGTGGATGGAAAGTTTGGTGGTATCTTGTTACTGTTATGACCCAAAGTAGGGAGATTAAATGACATTTTCATGACCTTCACCAGCATCAGGGATGAAGAAAGGGTAAATGTATGTGCTATAATGGTGGATCTTTTACTTTAATTCAGCTATTAGCGACTTAAACTGGTAGTGTAAGATTTGGTAAACTCTCTCTATATACATGTATCATACAATTTTGGTGAAAAAGCTGAAGATTACCATTTTGGATACAGAGGCACTGAGTAAAGAATTCTGTTTTTTCCCCAAACATGCTTAGTGAATTCAAGCTACTGCTTTCTGCTTTCTTTCTAAGTTTCCAACATACAGCCATTTCATTTTTATCCTTATGAGAAATGCAACTGTTTACATATATGTATGTATATATATAATATCACACAATCCTATAGCATATAGCAAAATCCTATAGCAAATTCATTTATGGAGTTGGTGAAATGACACAGTTGAAGACACAGGTATGTAAAATATTGAAGTTGTTTTATGTCTTGTGGTAATATTCAAAGCAGCCAAAGGAATATTCGCATTTCCTCTCCCCTTTTTTTATACATAGGTACCACTCCTAGACAGGAAAAAAAAAAGTATGAAGCCTTGAGGACCATTAATCTGTCAGCTAAGTATTAAACTACTGAAGGGCAGCTTTGCTTTTTATTTCTGGCTATGGAAGAAATGAAAATCAAGAAAGAAAATCTTAAAATGGGCTTCCTAAAGCACATAGATTTGTCGACCTCAAGAGCAAAGGTTGGTTTGCAAAATTTGAGGATGGTAGTAGTGGAAAAAACAAATATTAGGTATATATTAACTAAGATAAAAGAAATTAATTCATGCTAGTCCATGTCGAATGATTAATTTCTGCCCTCCTTCACTACCTCTCACCTCCGGCTCTGGTTTTGGCTTGTAAACAAGTACACTCAATATTTCATTATCTTCTGTCAATGGATTTTGCCTTCCCATTTCTAAAACTACACTCACCAGAATTAGACATTTACTTTATCTTCTACAAGGAGTGTGCTGGTAAATGCTTTAACAATCAGCTCTCTGAAAAAAACAAAATGTATAGGGATATACATTTTTTATACTTTTAATTTTAATCTGCATTATTAAGTTTTGTAAGTCTACACAATAACAAAATGATGAACCAGGCCAAGATTTGTAGTGTTCGACAATTTCTGGGGTATAATTGAAAATTTACTTAAAATTTCCTGTGAATTTAATAACTGGTTAGAGTAGGTATGAGCTGGCTCCAGCACACCCCTCCTAGGGAGCTATTCAAAGTTCCAGGGAAAGAAAACTTTCCATAAGCAAACATCATGTGATTGTGGCATGCTGGGAAGATGCTTTATTATAAACACCATCACTTTAGGGGGAAGAGATAATCCAAAGACCAAAACTTTTCACAACTGTTTAATTCCTTAAGGTCTAGATCTCGGTACATTTTGTTCTAGCTCCTTCCAATCAACAGCTAAAGAAATGAACCTAACATTAACTTGCCTCTAGACGTAACATCTGTACACTGTGAGGATATAACTATTAGCAAGAGACTATTTAGAATATTGTGGATAAGGGACAGAAGGGAACAGGTCCTGTACTTTAGACAGGGCTCATTACAATACCTTCCTTTAGTCTTTTTGTCTTGGAAATCCTGGTCTGGGGGAAGGCCCCTTTCCTGAGCTAAAAAGGTCATAGTTGGGGTATTGCCTGGGGAGCTGTTGGATCACCCTCATTTAGAGGTCAAATGTAAATTCTGAGATTCTACTTTTTTTTTTCTCCTGAGTTTCAAGGCAGTGAGGTGTGAAATTAAATAGACTGGGTCCAGTGATTGATTAGAATTCTCTTGCTGCATCTCCTTTGTGATTATACCTCCCATATCCCTCTAGTCCAATTCTAGCTCCACCTGGTTTCAATCAAAGAAAATTAGGCAAAGTCTCATCTATTATTATTTCTGAGGGGTGGGTGGGGGGAAGAAATTAAGCATTTATTAAGCACCTACTAGTGTTAGGCACTGTGCTTAAGTACTGTACAGATATAACCTCATTTGATTCTACCATTTACTTTGCAAGTAGAGGTCAATGATTCCACTCGTGCCTTCTACTCTATCAGTAATGGCCCTCTTTGTGCCCCCCAACCCCTACTTCCCTCTTGCTATTCACTTAGCTCCAGTGACATATTCATTTATGACTCAAGGAAAGATACTGAGAATGACAGTTTTACAAAGTTGGAGGATGGATAAGAGGTCTCAGGGAATGGTAGCTATTACCAAGAACCCATGATGGAAGAAAATGGGAGGCAGAAAATAACCCCAAAAAGGTGTGGTTTAGGACTCTTTCACAGGACTTTATTGACACTTTACCCTCAATACTTCTGATAAACCCTACTGGCACGATAATCTATCAGTTCCATTCTGCTAATGTGGAACTTTACTGTCTTCAGTGGGTAACTTGAGTACAAAAGTGAGAGGATGGAAATTTCAGAGAATGAAGGGGTTGGGGTTTCACCTAAACCTTCTAATTCTTAAATCAGGCCCAGAGCAGTCAGTTAGGGGTTCCCTCATTCAAGCAACAGCTAGAGTTGGAGGCCATAAGAGAGAAGAATGGAAAGTTATTAAAAGGTAGAAACAAGTAGAATCTTTTTCCATTACAAATTCTGTGTAAGATATAAATAGGATTAATGGCCATAAAGTCAATTATCAATAATTGCACTTGGAGCCTTGGTATGTTAATACTTTTTTTTTTTAAGTTTAAAGAGTTAATCAGGCCCCAAATCCTGAGTCAGATTAAACAAAATATGAATCTGGACAATCACTATGGGTGTTCAAGTATTGGTGATAATCAGTTCAAAGTTTAACAATTAAGTATGTCAAGCCTGAGACTATTCAATATATTTTTAGAAATTCAGGTTTAATGAGAAGAAGATGGACTTTTGTCCTTTCCACTGAGTATTCATTTGTTTACCCTTGGAGTCCTTATCAACTTAATCACATATTAACATCAGAATCTATTTCCTGGCTTATAATTATTAAAACAGAAGATTCCTTTTGTCCTTTGCAATTTATCTTCAGACTATTTCCTGACATGTACTATGAATGCTGTATGGTGTACTTTGGAATTCAGATTATATATGGAATTACATCATCACATGCATGCTCATTGAGAGATCTGAAGGAACAAGTCTGAGTAACAAAGCAGTTTTTTCTCTATCAGAAGAATCCTAAAAAAAAAACCCAACCCAAAAAAACCCCCATACCAACAAAACCCCACCAATAAAGAAAAAAACTAAAGGAAAAAACCACCCAAAAAACCATGAAATTTTATTCATTGTTACTCTTGGGGCTGACATGGCTTGTCTGAAGAATGTACACCAGGTAAATCCAGTGTAGATTTTTTCTCAGGATCTGGAAGAGTGAGAGTTTCTGGGGCAGATTTTTTTCGAGGTCGATCTTTGGGAACTGCTAAGAATTCTGGAGGGTCTGTGGAAAGAGGTGTAGACGGAGCACTAGAAGGAGCAGTGCGGATTGCAGAAGGCAGCAGGGAAATGCTGGAGATAGAAATTGAAGGTGGGAAAACTCCAATTTTCTTGTTGGTGGCTTCCTGAGTTGCTCTTTCAAACTCTCGGACTTCATCCATTGTCATGTCTTCAATAAAAAAAAAAGCATACAATTATTTGGTTATAAGATGGACTTCTATGTATTGTACCCATTTCAAAGGTCAATCTTTTGACTCTATTTTAATGGGATCTGTCCAGATTCAAAATCAAGGGAGACAGAGCCTCCCCTAAGTATCAGCTTCTTGGGTTTTTTGCACAGATATCTCAGAGCCAGAGTAGTCTTTCTGAATACTTACTTAGAATTTCCCAGGACACTTCTCAATGTATTTTCCAAACATGAAAAATAAGATTCTATCAGGAAAGCAGAAAAACAACACGTTTGTGTTCATATATGATTGTGTGTGTGTGTGTGTGTGTGTATGTGTTTGAGAAAATCTAGTCATCTCTTCCTAAATGGGAGGTCAAGGGTATGATGGATATAGCAACTAACTATCCTGATAGTAATATTTTTGTCCAGTTAGATCAATTATTCACTTAAAAATTATCATATCAGATTTCATAATGTGTTCTTTTCACATAAAGATGGCGTATAAATGGCTGGTGGTTGGTTATTGGTCACGTGGAAGAAAATCTGTGCTTTGCCAACACTCTCAGCAGCTATGTGTTAACTGATCCACTTTGCAATGAAAAGAACTTGCTATCTCTAAAACTGGAACACTTCTCAGTATACCCAAATGAAAAAAAAATGGGGGAAAACCAACAAAGGATAATTTCATGGGTATTGAGCTTGTTTGAAAAAAATCAGCCCAAACCTCATAAAATCATGATTTGGGATTCAAGAAATAAATACTTCTCATTAGGGAAGAAAGTATTACACATATCTGAGTTTTCTAGATAAATAAAACTTAGCTCTTTGAGTGGCAAAAATTTTTTTAAGTCTTAATTTTTAATAGAAATATTTCTAAAATATACACTGTCCTCCCTTCTTTCAGAGTTAAGTGGAACATAATCTTTTCTTTATGACTTGCCAGCATTACTCATAAACTTTTATTTATTAGGATATAGGCAACAAGGTAGTGATGCTTGGTCTTGGGGGAGGAATGTGTAATGCTTTTTATCTTCACAATAAATGTCCCCAGACTTCTTGGGCTTTTGAGTTGGGCTTCTTTTATTAGTCTTTAGTCTCCTTTCTCATTCTCAAGCATCATCTCTTGGGACTGTTACTATACCTCCCTTTAACTGCAGATCTTTTTCTTCCTTCCAATTATGCTGCCTCTAATGTCCTATGGACAAGGGAACTCAGATCATCTTCCACATTTAGCAACTACCACCACTGCCAGCATTTGCAAAGTATCTGGCTGGGAAAACACAATGCTACGCACCAAGGTCAGTCAAGCTTA
Source organism: Pseudochirops corinnae (assembly GCA_028646515.1). Classification (NCBI taxonomy): domain Eukaryota; kingdom Metazoa; phylum Chordata; class Mammalia; order Diprotodontia; family Pseudocheiridae; genus Pseudochirops; species Pseudochirops corinnae. Next base: position 200,775,016 of record CM053586.1, read on the forward strand.
CAGAAACCCTGTTGAAAAGGGAACCAAGGGGTTTACCTGTGAGTGATGGGGATGGGATTTGTGTCATTGGCTGCCTAGAGATTGCTTTCTAACCTTCTGGTTTCTGACTTTGTTCTGTATAAGTCTGACTAGGCAGGAGTATGCTGAAGCCAGCACGAACCTATGAACTGTTATACAGATTTTCAGTGGGAGCACTCACACCTCAGAAAGTGGCAAATTCTACAAGCACTTGATTTGTTTTATTGGTTGTGTGGATTTAAGAAAGTGATGGAGAAAATGTTAATAATGTAGATTAAAATTATGTAAAATGTGTAGATTAAACATAAAAGTGTGTTGCGTGCCACTGGAGAGCCAGTTGTTAAAACATTTTTCAGCACATCCCTGCTAATAATTATGTGACCTTTACACAAGTGAAGTATCAGATTAGAAATAAAGTGGAATAATAATATGCCTATTTTGGAAATAATTGCTTAATTTTATGTGTAAATTGTCAGATTCCTAATGACCTCTTCACCCCATCAGTGAAGTAACAGAGCAGTGGGCTGCTGATTGGGTGTCTGCACTGTTTGGCACAAAAATGGTGAGACCCCAGTAGAGGTTAGTCTAAGGAATGGTGAACCAACCCAGGTTGGAAACAGAGTAAGCCAGAGATTCGGTGTTGGTCAGTACTGGAATTGGACTTGTGAGTGACTACTGTGCTTCTAGCCTGGGAAAATATGAAGACTCAGTAACAACAAAACAACAAAATCCCTAAAACTCGGAACGTGTCACGTGAGAAAAACTTACAACTTGTTGTTTCCTCAGTGTCGTCTGATCCAAAAAAAGGGGAAAAAAAGGCTCGATAGGCCAAGAAATAGAATTAAGGTTAAAAAAAAAAAGACATGGGTGCCAATTCCCCCCAAAGTGATAAATGTGTCTCTAGAAACTCACTCAATTTCAATCAGAGTTAAAATTAGTGAGGTTAGTTAGCTAGAGGCTGCTAAGCGTATCAGTTCTGTACACATTTCATTCTTTTAAACAAATAGATTAAAAAAACTAAAATGTTATTGACATCTTTTACTGCTGTTCAGTTCTTTTCAGTCTTGTCTGATTTTGTGACCTCACTGGGGTTTTCTTGGCAACAATACTGGAGTGATTTGCCATTTCCCTCTCCAGCTCATTTTATAGATGAGGAAACTGAGGCAAATAGAGTTAAGTGACTTGCCCAGGGTCGCACAGCTAGTAAGTGTTTGAGGTCACTTTTGAACTCGGAAGATGAATCTTCCCGACTCTAAGCCTGGCACTCTATGCATTATGGCGCCATCTAGCTGCCCTATTTCTTTTATATTGGCTCAATTTTCTCTTGTATCCCTCTTTCTCCTCTCAAAACACTCTCTCTCTCTCTCCCTCCCCTTGTCTCTCTCAGCAAACTGGTGTTTGATGGAACCAGATATCGCCCAACCACTGGAACCCTGTCCTGATCAGCTAGCCCAACTCACAATTCCTATTGAGTTATTCTTGATTGAGTCTCTCTTGGCTCATGCTCTTGACTCATAACATTGAGTTTGAGGTTCACTGAGACACCCACATTTTTTTTCAAACTGCTGTTCAACCATAATACGAAGGATTTCAATACCATAGTGCTGCTCCAAATGTAAAAGGTGTTACATCAATTCAATAGATCAGAGTCACAGAATCTGAGAGGAAGAGGGGATCTCATCCTTAACATAAAATTCTCTAAAGCCAAATATTAAATTTTTAGTGTGTATGTTTATACCTTGGAAATTGGTAAATGATACAAATTAGGGCTTGATTTATTATTTTGTTGATTAAGAAAATGATGGAGAAAACGTTAATGATACAGATTGGACTTAAAAGTGTGTCGTGTGTTTATTTTTTTTGAAAACCTAGTTATTAAACATTTACAGCACACTCTTGGAACTACCCACTTCCTGAGACAAATCACTCTACTTTAATGTGCCACTTCCACTCATCACTCCAGGTTCTATACTCTGGGGGCCTCTACATGACAGCTTTTCAAATACTTGAACAACCTACCATGTCCCTTTTGAGTTAGGTTAAACATGCCCAGATCCTTCAGCCCATCTTCATATGACATGAATTCAAGGATCTTCTTCATCCAGGTTGCCCTAATCTGGTCACTTTTCAATTTAGCAACGTCTTTAGAGTCTTAGAACAATGGATAAAGTCTAATATGGGCAGAGTACAAAGGGACTCTTGCTTTCTCATTCTGGGAAGCAATGCCTTTTGATGTAGCCCAAGATGATACCAAATTTTTTAGATGTCATCTCACATCGCTATTGAGTTTGTAGTCCACTAAAAACTCTCAGAAGTTTTTCAGACAAACTGCTGTCCAGCCATGCCCCAAATCTTGTATTTGTGAAACTGATTTTTCATACCTAAGACTTTACATTTATCCCTATTGAATTTCAGCTTGCAATAAAAAATTAATATGAATAGCTAGTGTTTACATGTTTTAGTTTCAAAAGTCCTTTAAAGTATCTCAGCCTATCTTCAAAATTCTAGTAGAGTTTGTTATTATCATCCACATTTTACACATGAGGAAACTGAGGCAGAGGGAGGTTAAGCGACTTGTTCAGGGTGACAAAGTATCTGAGGCAGGAACTGAACTCAGATCTTCCTCATTCCAAGACAAGGGGACTATCCAGTGTGCCACCTGTTCATTTTAAATATCTTACTAGATATAGTTCAACGCTTTAGCAGTTAAGATTGCATGGATTGGAGCGGGGCAGGGATGCTGACTCTATTGTTTTCTGTGTTAACTATGCTTTCCAGCTTCATGTCATCTACCAGATTTGATGAGTATGCCATCTATGCCTTTATCCAAGTCACTGATCAAAATGTTTAACAGCACAGTGTAAAATATAGATCCTTGAGGTGCTCACCTGGAGACTTCCTGCCATGATGACACTGAATCATTAACAACTTTTTGAGTTCAACCTTCCAGCCAGTTCTGATTATACTATTGTCTAGTCATCATCCATCTATCTTCTCCAAAGGAATTAGTATGAGAGCTTTGGCTAAAATCTAGGTAAACTATATCTACTATATTCCCCTCATCTACTAGTTCAGTAATCCTGTTAAAAAAGGAAATTAATTTATTCTGGCATGATCTGTTCTTGATGAAATCTTACTGGCTCTTGATAATCACTGCTTTACTTTCTAGATGCTTGCTAGCCATCTCATGATCCTTCTAGAAACTCTCCAGGAATCAGTCATTCTCACTGGCCTAGAGAATGCCAAAATCTTTGAAAAATTTTTTTTTAAATATCAGTACATAATTCCTTTTTCTCAATCTTGTAATAGCTCTCCCATTTTCAATGACTTTCAAGATCTCACTGATGGTGGCTCAGCAATCTCATTTGCCAGTTCCTTCAGTATGTAAGGATGTGGCTCCACTGGGCAAGGTGATTTGAATTCATTAAGAGCAACTTAGTGCTTTCTATCTACTCAATTTATTAGTGATCAGCTCTCTCTTAATTGTCCTGTCATATCCTGTGCAAAGGTCATTTTCCTTAGCAAAGGAAACACAAGCAAAATAAGGACTGAGTAGCTCGGTGATCATTTATAGTAATCTGTTCACCTTTAACCCTTATCTAGGACTTCTCTCTTTTTCAATCTTCCTTTTCTCTCAATATGGCTAAAAGATCTCACCCTTGTTGTTGTCTTTATCTTCCTTAGCTAGCTCATTCTGAGCTTAAGGACTCCCAATACTGTATTTTACAGAATGTGCCATACTCTTATAAAATTAGCCTATTACCTGGCCTTGCTGCCATCTTGAAAAAAAATCTGAGTCTGTCAGTTCCTAGTCTATCCATATTGGTCTCTTCACATAAATCTCATTTCCCTCATTAGAATTATTTCCCTTTGTATATGCAGAATTTAATTTTTAAGCATCTCCCATTCCTCCTGGGCTGATATTCCTTATAATAGTTTAGTCTACTTGAATACAGTGAAGGGCCACAGCACTACAATGCCCAAATCACTGTGCTGGGACCCAGGGATACAAAAACAAAGAACAAAAATAAATAAGTCTCTCCTCAAGGAGCTTACTTTCTCTTGAGGCACAAGACATTTTTGAGGCAGAGAATGAGCACTACCATTTAGTGGGAATCAGGAATGGCTCCCTTGTATGAAGTGGAATCTAAGCTGATCCTGGAAGGAAGGTAGCTTCCCATGCACTAGGGTGGGAAATAGAAAATTGAGTCAGAAACAGCGAATGAGCCAGTGTGGTTGAAGTAGAGAGTTCGTGAAGAGAAGTAATTCACAATAAGTCTGGAAATATAGACTGGTGCCAGACTGTGAAGGGCTTTCAAAGCCAAACAATATTTATATTGTTATGATAGAAGCAATAAGGAACAGCCAGAATTTACTGAGGAGAGGCCTAAGACCAGGCCTACATCCTACACTTAAGGAAAATCACTTTGGTAACTGGGTAGGGGACAAATTAAAGTGGGGAAGAGACTAAAGGTAAGGAGATCAATTAGAAGGCCACTATAATAGTACAAGTGAATTGAGGAGGGCTGGAGCTAAGGTGCTGACTGTATGAATAGTGAGAAGGGGAAGAAAGGGATAGTTGCAAAATATTTGTGGAGATAGAAACAGCCAAATTTGGCAACTGACTGGATACATCAAGCAAGGCGGGGGGGGGGGGGGGGGTGAGGAGTCTGGGGTAACACCAAGACTGTGAACCTGGGAGACTGGATGGTGGTGCCATCCAGAAATTGCTAACATTTAAATTAAATTAAATTAAATAGCAACAGAAATTGCTAAGTTTGTTAGATGGGTGGGTTTTAGGGGAAAGATAATGAGTTCTTTTTTGGGATATGTCTCTGAGACATCTAATTTGAAGTGTCTAGTAGGCAGATGATAATCTTAAAATATATCACATAACATATATTATTTGGTTATCAAGGAAATAAAGAGGCTCATCTATCACATACCTCATTGTTTTCACTAATTAACTGAGAAGTACAGAGATGAAAGGATAGTATTTGAGGAGGTAGTGGAAAAACAATAACTTTGGAATAAGAGGATATAGGTTTAAATCCTATTTCTTATACTTCATACCTGTGTGATTGAAAAAAGTTATTTAACTTCCCCGGGGCTCACCTCAGTTTCCTCCCTAGGTGATTTCTGAAGTATAAATGTTCACATTGAAAAAAAAGGAAGAGGTTGTTCTAGAAAGCAATTGAGGTTCCTTCTTCCTCTTAGATCTATGATCCTGTGATTTTACCCCATGGTAAATGGACATTTTTCTCTAACAAAAACGACTTCCCAAAGAAGTGACTTGAATATGTCACTCTACTGCACTGGTCCAGCAGGGGGCAGAATCTATCAAAAGTACTCAAGGTTTGATTTTTACATGCCACGGCAAAAAATTATGCAGTCTATTAGAAGTAATGCTCACTTTGAATACGCTGGAACTTTTAAAAGTGTGTGGGAGCAATTATGTCACCTCCTTCCTGTCACTTCATGGATATTATTAAAGCATAATTTTAATCTAATTCTGAAATGGTTTTGAATTGGTAACTTAAAATACATTTCCCACCTATACTTGATATAAGGAACAGCCTGTGCTTGGAAACATTTCCTGATTATATTAGGATCATGGATGAGAGAGGCTATGGAATAAAATGAACAATTCTCAATTTTATCAAATTCCAAGGAACACACGATGAGTAGTTAAGCACTGAGAATTCAACCACTCTGCTGTTGGTAGGAACTGAGTCTTTCTGATCTGGTCCAATAAATGTCTCATGAACACAATAATTAATTAATGCAGTTCTTTAATGGAGCATGGCTCTCAGCCTTCTGGAAAATAATTCATGATAAAAGGACCCCACCCTGTTGTTCTGCATGGTTTGAGGACCAATCTGAAAGGGAGACAGGCATCTCCTTCTATGAGAGGTCCCCTTCGGGTGATTGCTCCCCAAAAGCCCCACACCTGCACCTTCTATCTTCCATGGGGGGTGGGGGGTGGGGAAGGGCACAATTCCATCTGTGTTGTCCTCTGGTCAAATTTTGTTCTACCACGATCTACCCCCAGATCTTCTGTCCCTACCATCTGGGTGGTTAAGGTCACCACTGCAGATGGTGGTAGGTGTACAGGAAGTAAATACACTTAACACCAACTCAGTGTACAAATATTGGCTGACACAGAAGCAACCTGTGAGAAATGAGCCACATGGCAGTTCTGACAGATCTATTCCCTTTATCTGTGGCTGAAACAAGGGAATGGGTTGGTATCTGGGGTCCTTGATTAAGCCCACCCACTCAATGTTCCCCGACTCACAATATCTACTCAAGATCCCAAAAACCTTTTACCCAAATCGCTTTCTGGTGCTCACAAAGTTTCCCTGTGAAATGGACCTAGGCTAAGGGGAAAACAACAGGGAGTTATCCTTGCCCCATACATTTTTTTTTGCTTAGGTAAGTAATAATATTATGATTACCCTGGGGAAACCCATTATTCTACTTAGTATTTACCAACCCTTATAAAGTCACTCTAGAATAAAACCAGATCTGCTCAAACTAAGGACAAGTAAAGTTAAGCCTAAGATTCAGTGGGACCTTAGTGGTGTCCCTAGGAAAGACTACCCCTGGGTTAGGTGCCAAGGTGTGTTAGTGCTAACCCATGAGGGCAGGCCCAACATTTAAGAATAGGTGAGTTAGGGATGTGTTACAGAGGGATTGATAAAATTTCAGTGTGAGCATTTATGCCTCAGAAATCAGCAAACTACAAACCAGGGCTTGATTTATTGCTTTGTTGATTGTCTAACTTAACAAAGTGATAGAGAGAACATTAATAATGCAGATCAAAATTAAGGGTGTTCTCAGAGCACATTCTCCTTTTTTTGAGGAACTGGTTGCTGAACATTTATCAGCCCTCCCCTAGGCTATGAGGTATCACATCTACTGGGGATTTCTCTTCTATCCCCTCATCCCTGGGCACTTGTCATGATTAGAATAGCTAGTACCTAACTTTTACCCTGGCTGTTAATCAAAGGAAAATTCACAAGGATAGACAGATTCACAACAGACCTCTTATTTCACTCTCACATTTAGAAAATAAAAGTAATACACCCTTAACTGACACTATTCCAATATAGTTGGGGTGGTTTATCCCTCCTCCAAACCCTTTTATCCCAGGACCTAAGTAATGGGGGCGGTAGGAAAGGACTGTTCTCTCCCACCTACTTTACCATCCCCCTAGGGTGGAGTCTCCTCTTCCCTATGTGGGGCATGGAGTGGCTAAGCCCAATCTAGGTACATTTGGCTCTTGTTATTGTCTACCTCCCCTTGCAGCTTTTTAGCTCTAAATATAGCGGTACCAATGGGGGAGAAGGCATTCAGAGCTTCTTCTCTGACTAGGTTTTCTTTCCTTTCCTTTTCTTTTCTTTTTAATTAGGGCAAGCCCCTAGATTTCTTTATTCTAATTCCAGTTGCCACCACCACTCCAACATGCATTTAACGTTCTGCCCCTCAGGCTTGAGAGCAAAGCAATTACCATGTCCTAAGTCATGAGGTGACCACTGGTGGGCAGAGTTCTTTCTAGGAGGTCTAGGCTCAATCTGACTTTGCTGAGAAAGATGATCAGGGCTGTAGAACAGGGTGGGGCTTTGTTATTATTATTAATTTTGTTGTTATTTTTTTTTTAAGATTCAACACATCAGGAAGGAAATTCCCACCCAGGAATCAGATTGATGGCCTAATTTGGTTTTCAGAAAAATCCCCTCCTCTTTGGGAACACTATAGTTATACCAACCTCTCCTCTACTGGTTGGGGACAAGACATAATTTTGACCTGATTCAGAATTGGTTTGGAGTTGATGATTTAAAATGTATATGCTTTTTCTCTTGATAAAGGTAATAGCCAGTGCTTTGAAACACTTCCTGGTTACACTGGATCATAGATGAGAGAGACCATGGAAAAAAATACATTCCTCCACTTTATAAAATTCCAAGGAATACAAACAAAAAAAGTCCTAAGTACTCGGAACACTCTAACGTGGGTAGCACTCTGGTTGGGATCCTTTTGATTTGAATGTGAAGCAAGTGGTCCATTGTTTATATGTCTAGACCTGTGAATTCCTCCTTTGATTAACTTAGCAGGGCTTGTGCCTCTGTTCCACAGTCAAAGGAGCAGGGAGAGCAACTTCTTCCCCAGCCAGGGCTGGAATCTATTTCTTAAGCAATCCAGGTCTTTGGCTATGTCTTATAACTGCTTGTGGTTAATCTGCCACTAGTGACTGAGTGGGTTCTGTTCATTTTTCCTATGAGATGTGTATGGGGATGGGGGTGGGGGACCTGAGGCTGCAGGCTGACTCTTTGCTTCATTTGCCATTAATTTCCTCAAGATACAAAAGGTGGAGTCTCCCAGACTATGTTTAAAAGGCTGGAGCCCTCTCTGCATCTATTTCCTTGTGAGGATGGATCATTTGCCTCCTCAGTTTTTGTATGACCATGAGGACTATTGGGTGGTGCTCTTCCATACAGTGCCTTGTCCCTCCATTCATTCAAGGGCTAGGTGCTTAGGCTTAGTGGGATGTGTTGGCTGGCTGTACTCATGGGATTACTCCCTCCTTCTCCCCAGGGGAACCATAACTCTTGGGTTATTGGGTACCAGGGGCTTGTGTTGGGCCATCTTGGCATGAAAAGAACCAGTTTTTATTGATTACTGTTCCTCTCGAATCATAAGCCACTGAGCCAGGGCCATTTTGTTGTGGGCATGTGGGTTCTTTCTAATATGGCATAATATAGTACCTAGTACCATAGTTTTTTTTTTTAATTGAGGTTTTCTCTTCCCTCATTTCCAAGGCCTGCTCAATGGTTCAGGGCTGTATAATCCTTCACATAAGGTCTGAGAAGCTCTCTAAGGGGTAGGCAGAGCAGTCTTAATATGCTCCCAAGAGAGGCCCCTCTGCTCCCTATGTCTGCTCCCAAGACAACCCAGACTGAATCCAGATCATCTACCTGTGGGCATCTTCCCATTGGATTGTACCAGTTAGAAGCTACACTGTTTGCCCATGGCCTAATTTTGGCCTGTGTACACTCCATGTGTTCTTTCATTTATAAGCATCTCCTGTGTTTTACTTTCTTTTAAAACTCTACAATATAAAAGTGTTCTGTTTTTGTTCTGGTCCTCCAAAACTTATGGCAAGCATGGTAAGCACTTAAGAAATTTTTGTTAGGGGCAGCTAGGTGGTGCAGTGAATAGAGCCGGGGTGAGTCAGGAGGACCTGAGTTCAAATCTGCCCTCAGACATTTAACACAAAAAAAACTAGTTGTGTGACCCTGGGCAAGTAACTTAACCCCGATTGCCCTCAAAAAAAAAAAAAGACAAAACAAAATAATGACTTGGATTGAAAGCAGCCTTACAAACAACACTTCATATTACCATAGTGGTTCTGCTTTATGGTGACACAGTGGTAAAATAAAATAAAAAACAAAACATATCAAAACAAAATCCTTTCATAACCCTACATTGAGAGAGAAACTAGTTAAGCTTCTGTTCACTGGTCTCCTGCATCATCAATCAATGCATGAAAAAGGGGGACAGATAGTAATCAGGACTAATCCAACTTTAGGTTCTCTCACATGTATAAAGGTAATGTCTGAGTCCAATGGAGAAAAAGGCACCTCCCCGAGAACACACAGACACACAGACACACAGACACACACGGAGGCTTATTCAGTAACAATAAAAGGCCAGAATGCCAACAAAGAAAGTCTTTGTAGATCCAAAGAGCTCACTGATGATTATTCCAAAACACATTGTTTATTTTGTGGATTGTATGGGCAGTCTAGAGGTTGAGGTTTGGGGAGTGGGAGCTGGGTTACTAAACCAGGTAATGGCTGGGCCATGATACCTGGTGAGTGGGTACACCTGTGAGTGTACCTACCTGTATGACTGAACAAGGACCTTTGAGAGGATTTCAGAGACGAATAAATGATATTGGAATTGTCCTTTAAAAAACGACCTGTCCCTCTTCTCCCCACCTGAGCATAACGTACATTTACAAACTATACATTTCAGGGTCTAATACAATGATGGGTTTTTTTGGTCTGCACTTGTGATTTCATCAATGTAGGGAATACCTAGTATGAAAATTCCCTACACTTAGACAAATCAGCAACTCCTCTGTGAATTATAGTATTGGAGTATGGTCTGGGAGCTAGGAGAGTTTATGTAACTTGTCCATGGTCACATAGCCAGTTATATGTTAGAAATAGGACAACTCACTTCTTCTTGACTCCAAAGCTGCCTCTCTACAAAATATTAACTTAAATTAGCCAAGTCTTTACTACTCATTTGTAAATTACTAAATTTTTTAACTTTTTTTTAACCTTAGACTAGATTTACTTCACTACCTAGCATATATCCAGATCATCTCTCCATCTCTTCTTGGCCAGTGTGAACGCGTGAAAGGCTGATTAGTTCCAAGATTAGTCGAAAGAAACAGAACTAGCAAAGGCAAACAGGTACAAAAAACTGCATGATATATTCAAACAAATCTGAGTGATCTCTGGGTCATTTGATGTTTCTGATCATCTGTGCTATTAGCCTTCAGATAATGGAATTCATTGTCTTACAAAAACCAATCACCCAGAGTAAGATTTTGGACCAGTGAAACGTTGGTTTTCCACCTTCTTCTGTTTTAGTATAGGATTTTCCATTAATGCTGCAGGATGTTTTCACCTTCCATGTTCAATACAACTTTATGACCAATCCAACAACCCAAATGTTAAGTATCCTTAAAGCAATCAAAGGGCTAGCAATGTCCCTAAACCATCATTGCCCAGTTGAGGGGTGATTATAATTCTTTACCAAAAGTAGTGAAGTTTTAGTGTGTTCTGTATGTGGAAAGTTAGGAAAGGAGTGTTTTTGTAATTCTTCAGTGGACATATAATAGGTATATTTGGTGAAGGGATGGGTGATATGCTGAAAAAAATCTACATACACTTGTTTTGTCAAGGCTGTTTATGTCATCCACAGTAGATGAGTGCTGATTGCAAACTTTAATGTTGGTTTGTTCATGCATGTTTTTCTCGTATTCCCGAACATCATCCATTGTCATATCTGAAAGAAGGTCAAGATTGTGGCAACTTCCATTATTAAATGCAAACTTTCAGAGGGAGTGTTTTAAGGGAAAGGTGGTAGTGTTGCAGAAGCCAAAGAGGATTTCATAAAGCAGGGAATCCACTAACTTTATGAAACAAAAGTCATAAAGTTAGTTGAACCAGCCGGGATATGGGGGGGTGGGGTGGAGTGCAAGGTTAAGTTAAAGGAAGTGTGACAAGAGTGGAAATTGTTTCAAGGTATCTCTGTGAAGTGAGCTAGATGGAAAGTGTTGACATGTGGGTAGCGCTAGAGGCAAAGATCTTCTAAAATGCCTTTTTTTTTTTTTAGAAGATCCTCTCAAGAAGAAAGGGTCAGAAATACTTTGGGTAGTTGGGTTATTTTTTTTTTTAACTTACCTTCCAGAGCCCTTTTGAAAGAAATCTTAAAATCATTTTCTTTAATGCAATATTCTTAACAACAAGAAGACATGCTTTAGAAGACAGGGATGTTATCTTTGTTTACAAATATCAGGAGGCTTAGTGTAGTACTAACTAATTGTGGATCTTTTTTTTTTGGTGTGTGTGCAAGTTCTCTGAAAGAATACAAGGTATCAGATCATGCAGGCCTATGTCAGATAGGACCAGCTGACGATAAAATTCCCAGCTTTGTCTGTTTGAAGATAGTTGGTATTATCTCTACTGTGATGTAACTGTGATTTCGGGGTTACTGTTAACCAGCTAATTTCGGGGCACTAATTTTTAACCTAATCAACAAAGGACTGAACATGGCACTCCTCTCTGACCTGTATAATCTATGCTATGTTCTTCTTGGGATTTTTTTCCATAATTTACCACTATGGACACTTCTTTCTTGCTCATCTGGCTTAACTCAATTCCACAGCTTCAGCTTTTCATGTGCCCCTTTACAAGGAAGTTATATCTGAGAGATGTTTTGATGGTAACAAAAGACAAGATAGTCATCTAGTACCCAGATCCCTAAGTAGCTTGGTGAAAATTTAGAGTGGCACTAAAAGCTAGAATTTTTCTTTAAATATTTTCTGTATCATGTGGCTTTGTGTCTTTTTTTAACATGCCATGTGAGATTCGCTTCACTCACCAAGGGCAGACTTGCCAAAAGCTTATGATGTGATTCAATGTGATACCCAGCCAAGATAAAGTGTGGCTACATGTATCTCCAGATATATTTGATTCAGTTTTTTAAGTGAATATTTTTTTTAATGATTTAGTCATTATTTTATGCAGTCTGTGATTCGCCCTCTCCCCCCCAATCATTATCTTCAATCAGAGAAGTTATCCACAAGCAATGTAAGTATCAGGGTGTTAAAAAGCGGTCTGGCCAAGCAAAGAGCATGCTCTTTTGTTAGAAAGTTAAGGTCAAAGCAAAAGAATAAGAAATATTACTTCATGATAAGTTCATGTACATCTCATTAATCAATTAAAAACACATTCCACCCATGTTAGCACTTTATAGTCTTGGTTTCTTATTAATATTACTTAAACATAAACATAGCTTAAGAAATACTAAGAAGTCATTTTCAGGTTAAAAAATCTATCATATTAAAAATGATTTTTTCCCATGCATCATAAGTTCTCAAGGCATTTCATCTTATTCATCTAAGATCTTCCCCAATTCATTTGGAAAATAAAAGCAAACAATTTTCAATTTCTTTCTTCTTCTAAAAACGGCAGTAGAAATCATTTAGGAGAGATTTTTTAAAAAATATCTTTAATCTCATTAAGGTCAAGGTTGAACTTTGGAAGTCTTTGTTGATATAGGATGGGCTTAGAGAGGGGGAAGGCACCCAGAACCTCTTCGGGGTGGAGCATACTAGAAATGCAATTCTTTGTCTATATGAGTGAGTAGAAAGGAATCCAAATTTTGGGAAGACCTCATTTTAGAGAGGGAAGAAAGATCATCCTTAAAAGAGCCAATATTTCCATCTGAATGTACTTAGGGCTGCTCTCCAAAAGATGATGTATGTTTAATCCTCCTGGTGGCGGACAGCCTGGGTTAAATTCCACTCAAAAACACCCTGATATAACACAAATGCTCTTACAAACGGGTCTGACTATTTTCCCATTCTTCAGCTTACGCACAGAACACAGAGCACAATAAATCAAGGGCAAACTTATCTATTCAGGCTACTTTATGCTCCGTTTAATACACTTGGTCCTAAAAAGCCGCAAGTAAATCAGAAATTTGCAGATACAATCATACATATTTTGCCACTGACTTACATTATATTTTCAGGGACAACTTTTACTGATGACTGATTTTCACTTGACAGTGGTTTCTAGCAACCTTTAAGCTTTTAGATTTCTCAGTCTCTTAGAAACACATACAGAGGTTTGCTGAAGCCAGCCAGCTTCAACTCATGAGCTATTAAAATTTTCAGTGTGAGCAGTTATATCTCGAAAATTGGCAAAGCTACAAATCAAGGCTTGATTTATTATTCTGTTGACTACCTAGACTTAAGAAAGTAATGAAGAAAATGTTATTAATGCAGATTAAATGTAAAAGTGTCCTGTATGCATTTTTTTTTTCTGGAGGGCTGGCTACTAAAACACTTAGCACAACACTGCTTCTGGGTATCCAGAGAGCCCCTGTTTGACAGAAACCCTAAGAAAAATTATTTTGCAAAGTAACTCTTAACTAAACACCCATGAGTTTATGTATTTTGGAGTTCTCCAATAGAATGACATATATATATATTTTAATTTCCTGAACTTGAAGGTTCCATCTAGTTCCAACATGCTCAGATTCTATTCTATTCTATCTACTTAAGTCAGAGGTTATTAACCTGGGATTTTAAAATTGCTTCTGAAAGATATTTGATAATGGTGTTTCAAATATAACTGGTTTCCTTTGTAAGATAATACATTTTATTTTATTTAAAGACATTATTCTGAGAAGGCCTCCAAAGACTTCATTAGACTTTCAAAGGGGTCCAATGACACAAAAAAGGCTAAAAATTCCTTACCTAAATCAAGAAAAATTTTTTTAAAGGGATACATTCCAATGGCACAATTAGAAAAACTCTAACAATTTAGCAATGGTAGAAGTAATATAATTAAGCAAAGGGATGCACTCCTGGGGGTTCCCCTACTAGACTGTAAGCTCCTTGAGGACAGAGATGATATCTTATCTAAACAATGTATTTGTCCAAATGCCCTGCATATAGTAGTCACCTAAAAAGTGTTGACAGATTGAAGGTATATTATTCCCTAATTCATTCTGTCAGGGTATTCTTTTCTTTCCTCCATTCTAGATGAAATGTGCTACAGTGACCAAGGCCCTGTTTGTTCATGCTCATTCAATGAATGTTCCTACCCTTCTCTGAAAAGTGCCCAGTACAGTGATGGAGAGAATGCATGTAACCATATCTCTGACAATGTTTATTCTAGTCACAGGTGAGTGGGTCATTCTACTCTTGTAGAGGTCTGTCCTTAGCAAGGCTTTGGTTTGGTCCCTAACTTGCCTTTAAGAAGCTGATACCTAAAAGAGCATCGCTCCGTCATTTTACTGAGCTGCCCCTGGGGTGCTGAGGAAATCAGAATTTCACCCTAAACTCCTTCACAAGTAGGCTGACTTTTGTGAAAAGAAGCTTGGTTCTCAAAAGATTTCTTCCTCTAGATATTACTGAATTTTCTCTTCAGTATTTTCAGCGTGGCTATTCTCTCTCTTTTTTCCTTTTTTTTTGGAGGGGGGAAGGCAGGATAATTGGGGTTAAGTGACTTGCCCAAGGTCATCCGGCCAGTTAGTGTTGTCTGAGGCCGAATTTGAACTCAGGTCCTCCTGACTCCTGGGCTGGTGCTCTATTCACTGCGCCACCTACCCGCTCCCAGTGTGGCTCTTCTCAAGTGAAAATGGTAGACTGGAACAAATCACAGGAAATCC
Organism: Pseudochirops corinnae; assembly: GCA_028646515.1. Lineage (NCBI taxonomy): Eukaryota > Metazoa > Chordata > Mammalia > Diprotodontia > Pseudocheiridae > Pseudochirops > Pseudochirops corinnae. The sequence goes on from CM053586.1 coordinate 200,790,019, forward strand.
ATAAGCCAAAGGATTAGGTTTGATGCTATTTCACCTCTCAGAAAATGGCTGACATCTTACATCTTACATCAATCAGGTGGTGCCACAGAATCCTGGAATCTGGAAGTCTGAGTTTCAGTATGTCTACAGACAGTACCAATGGACCCTGGTGTGACCCTAAATCACTCAATCTCTATTGGCCTGGGGTTAATAACAGTACCTACCTACAAGAGTTGTTGTAAGGAAGAAGTGAGACAGTATTTGCTATATTTTAATGTTAGCAATTATTATCATTATTCTTTAGCATTAAGAGAAAATAAGAGTATGAAGAGATATTAATATAATAATCACTTTTTAGAATTGAGATAACATTAATACTAAGCATAATATAATGCAGTTGGTTATATAACATTATTTACATACTTATTACTCTATTATTAAAAGGTATTATTAATAACAATAATGGGTAGCAATTTTTTGCAAAGTGTTTTACAATATTATCTTATTTGGGGGCAGCTAGGTGGTGCAGTGAATAAACCATCAAGCCAGAAGTCAGGAGACTCACCTTCCTGAGTTCAAATCTGATCTTAGACATTTACTAGTTGTGTGACCCTGGGCAAGTCACTTAACTCTATTTGCCTCAGTTTCCTCATCTGTAAAATGAGCTGGAGAAGGAAATGGAAAACTACTCCAGTATCTTTGCCCAGAAAACCTCAAATGAGGTCATGAAGAGTCCAACACAACTAAAAAAAATATCACTAAACTCAACTTCTCCTCATTCTATAGATGAAGAAATCAGCAAATCAGTGACTGAAACAGTCAGTCTACAAGGATCTATTAAGTGCTTACTGTATGCTAGGCACTATGAAATAGGACTAGAACCCAATTTTTTTACTCTTTCCATCGGTCTCCTTTCATTAGACCCTACATAGTCATTGCAGTAGAGAGAACAGGGCACCTCAGGACATGGGGGTTGAAGCCAGTGAAGATGCCCTAGGGAACTGAAGATCTGGAGAACCAGGACTATGGAGAACAGCTAAATCAATGGCATTTGACTACATTGACACTGCTGCCAGAATATTTTAGTGAGCCCTGGATCATTATGTGGGAGGATGCTGGTATATCTTGGAATGGACTGACCAATGTGTGGTATCCCCACCTGTCTTCAAAGCTGGCCCCAGACACTTTAGTGTCGCAGTTACTTGCGTGACACTGGTCAAGTCACACAGGCTGCCTCCTCAGGGGTAAAATGGGATAATAATAGGAACTATCTCCCAGGGTTGGTGGGAGGAAAAAACAAGATAATATAAAAGCACTTTGCACAACTTAACACGCTATATAAATGCTTGTTATTCTTTGAATACGAATTTTAAGAGCATTTGAACTGATTTTCATCTTGTCTTTATATTCCCCTGATACTAGCACAAAATCTGGTGCTTAATAAATGTTTGTTGGGCTGAACTGGATTGGATTAAATTAAGAGTATGTTGTATACGGAAACTGGTTGAGGCTATTAGGAAAGACGAAACTGTTGTGGCTGAGATATTGGGTCAATCAATTAATAAGTCTTTATTAGATCTGGAAAAGTCCCTGAAGGTCTTCTGGCCTACCTGTTCACTTTACAGATGAAGAAACCAAGGCCTGGAGGGGTGAAGTTATGGTACTAGAAAGGTAGTAATTGGCAGACCTGGGATTGGCTCTATACCACATTACCTCCCTAATGAGTACACAAGTATGAACAAACTACGGATGAAATTCCAGGCACTGTGCCAAGTGCTGGGGATAGGAAAACCAATGAATGAACTATCTCAACTCCTAAGGAGCTTAAATCCTAATGGGCAGAGTTAAGTACATAAAGAATTATCAGGATACAGACAAGGAGAAGAAATACAAATAGATACCAGGTAGGGAACTACAAAGTAGTTTGGTGAGGAGGAGGGGATTGGGAGAAGCCTCCTGCAGAAGGGGTGTGTGTGTGTGTGTGTGTGTGTGTGTGTGTGTGTGTGTGTGTTTGTGTGTGTGTGTGTGTGTGTGTGTGTATCTGGATTTTGGCTCTCACATTTCTGGGAATTTTCATTTTGAGATTTTTTTTCAGGAAGTTACTAGTGCATTCTTTCTATTTTTGCTTTCTCCTCTTGTTCTAATATATCTGACCAATTTAATTTTGTGATTTCTTCAAGTATGATGTCAAAGCCCTCTTTGTAATTATGAGTTCCTGGTAGTCTAAGAAGTCATTTCTTCTTGATGTATTTTTTTTACATCAATTGTTTTTGATATGAAATGAGATAACCTTCAGTTTTTTCTAATCTTTTTTTTCATTTTTAATATTTGTTATTGTCTTATGGAGTCATTAACTTATTTGGTCTATTCTAATTTTTTAGTGAGTCTGTTGTTTGCATAGGTTTTACATGCAGTGTAGCATATGAAAAACACTAGGAAGGCTAGTAGAGTGTATTGTAGAGTGTACATGGAGGGTGGCTGAATGTAAAAACAGTGTAAAAGTAGGAAGGGGCCAGGTTGCAAAGAATTTTGAAAGACAAACTCAATTCCTCTCAAAGGGAAGAGGTTACACTTCATAGTGAACATCAATAAAATCTATTTAAGGAAATAGTTATGTGATGCCCAATGTTTTGATTAAGAAAAAATACACCAGCAATACCATTAGGGAGGGTAAATCTAACCACAATGCCCTACCTATACTGCCTTTCTTTAGCCTATTAAGAGCAGGAAGTGAGGGTATGGGGCAGGGGAAGCCTTTTGTAATTATCCAAACCAGAAAAGAAAACTGCCTCGTAATGGAAATTGATTCCCTGAGTTACTTCAAGTCTCAGTCAAAATCCTACCTTCTGCAAGAAGCTTTTCCTGGTTTTCCTTAAAAGGTTAGTGCCTTCCCTTGGCTATATTCCTGTATATATCTTGCTTGTACATAATTATTTACACATTTTTCTCCCATTAGATCATGAGCTCCTTGAGAGCAGAGAATGTTTATGCCTTTATTTGTAGCGTTTTAAAAAATGTAAAAAAAAAATTTTTCCCCCTTTATTTGTATTGCCAGCACTTAACATCATAAGCTCTTAGATCAGTGGTTTTTAACCTTCCTAATGCCGTGACCTTTTAATTCGTATGTGGGCGTATCTGCATGTGGGCGGGCCCACCTGGAGATGGATAGAGGAGCGGAGTCTTGGTTCCTAAGACCATGGGAAATATGTGTTTTCTGATGGTCTTAGGTGACCCCTGTGAAAGAGTCATTCGACCCCCAAAGGGGTTGTGACCCACAGGTTGAGAACCACTGCCTTAGATGCTTGTTAACTTAGTTGCACAAAGGGTTCTTCTTACTGATGGTTTTTTTCTTCCATATTTCCTCATTTTTAAAAAGTCAGTATAATCCAATACAGGGGTAGGGAACCTGCAGCCTTGAGGCCACATGGGACTTTCTAGGTTCTCAAGTATGGCCCTTTGACTGAATCCAAACTTCACACAACAAATCCCCTTAATAAAAGGATTTGTTCTGTAAAACTTGGCCTCAGTCAAAAGGCTGCACCCAAGAACCTAAAAGGCCACATGTGGCCTTAAGGCAGCAGGATCCCCACCCCCTGGTCTAACCGATCCATTTAAAGCCTTAAACTCAAAAAAATTTTGGTCCAAATCCCATCTCTGATACTTATTAACTGTAGATTCCTTTCAGTTTGGTCATTTTTCAGTAGTGTCTGACTCTTTGTGACCACTTTTGGGGTTTTCTTGGCAAAGACACTAGAGTGGTTTGCCACTTCCTTCCTCAGCTCATTTTACAGATGAGGAAACCGAGGCAAAACAGGGTTAAGTGACTCACCCAGTGTCATCAGATGTCTGAGGCCAAAGATAAGTCTTCCAGACTAGCTGTCTGGCACTTTATCCACTGTGCCATCAGCTGCCCCATAGAGATTGCTAGAGAAGTCATTTTTCTTTGAGACTCAATCACCCAAGAGTTAGCTACTGATTCACAGATGAGTTGTGAGGTGCCCAAATCCCAAATCTTTTAGGCACTGATGAAAATGAAAATTAAAAACTCACCAGGAGGTTGTATAGACAAGCAATAAAAAAGATTTTGGGTGAATTACTGTGAATAATAAATACCTTGAATAAGTGAATTACTAGGCTGGTGGAGACCCGGCCTGAATAAAAATGGTCCAAATTATTAATATTCTTTCCCAAATGGCCTAAGGGTGGAGCTTCTCAGTAGTTTGGGATGAAAAGAACAAAGCTGATTGGAAAAGGATGTATTTGCATGTCTCCAATTCAGGTTGTAAAAAAGGTTTTCTTAAGGTACCACTAGGGAGAGTAAAAACTCACCACAATCTTACCTTAAGAACTCTGGGCATTTTGACTGTCTGCCCCTATGACTGAAATGTTTTCCCCTCCTCATCTCTTCCTGGTTTCCCTGGCTTCCTTCAATTAAGAGCTAAAGACCTTAATTTAAAAAGGACAAGGTCAGACACTATATCCTGGGCCACTACCAGTCACCTTGACTCTTGTCTTGCCACTGAACTCCAATGACTCTGGAGGAGAGAGTGAGGCTGATAACTTTTGCAGGCTCTGCCTCACTTAAATCCAATTCATGTGCAAGTCAAGATATCACCCCCGAGAACAAATAACAACCAGGCTTTTCTTTCTTCCATCAGTTGGAGCTTGCAAGGATTCTACAGCACAATGATGGTGGCCCTCAGGCTGTTCTCAGAGCTGTATGTCTAGACGTTGCCAGAAATGGAGGAGAGGTGGTGTAAGGGTTTGGAACATACACTGAAATCCCCATCTATCATCTTGCAGGCTATTCACTGATGCCTATTAGCTATAAATTGCCAGCAATCTAGCAAAGGTCTTCTGGTCAGACCCCTCAGGCTGGGAGCAACTTTCTCTTAGTCAATACATTCTTCTCCCCAGTCAAGATGATGTCCCTATCATCCTGAGGTCATGGGCTCACAGGGGTAGAGCTGAAGGGACTTCAGATGTCATCCAGTCCAATCCTCTTTTTGTATACATGAATAACCAAGTTCAAGAGGTGAGGGGATCTATTTGAGGTGACACAGGTGGTAGGGCCAGGATGTGAACCAAGGTTGCCTGACTCTAAAATCTAGCATTCTTCCCACTTCAACTTTGGGTATTTTATTCTTAAAAGCTTCTAAAGATGGATGCCTTACATTTTGCTTAGCTTCTCTAATCATATTTTACTTACTCCTATCATAGCCAAAATCTTATGAGGCTATCTTGCAGTCTATTTCTCTTGCTCAATTTTAATTTTCATTTTTATGATTAAAATATTGATAAAAATCAATAAGCACTGACATTTCCTCATGGAAAGGAGAGAAAAACAGGTCTCCTAAAGAAATATGATGTTTGTGGCTTTTTTTGGGGGGGGGGGGGAAGGCAAGGCAATTGAGGTTAAGTGACTTGCCCAAGGTCACACAGCTAGTAAATGTTAAGTGTCTGAGGCCAGATTTGAACTCAGGTTCTCCTGACTCCAGGGCCCGTGCTCTATTCACTGCATCACCTAGCCGCCCCTGTAATATGATGTTTGTTGTTAAAAGTCTGTTTCAAATTTAACATGTTAATCCCAACATTACTCTGCTTGCCTCTATTTCCTTTTCAACTTCCTTCTGCTCTCATAAGTGACTTGCCCAGGGTCAAAGAGCTAGTAAGAATCTGAGGCCACTTTTGAACTCAGGTCCTCCTGATTCCAGGATTAATGCTTTATTTAATGCATAACTTAGTTGTCCCTGTATATATTTTTAATGGCTAATTGATGTTCCTTTCTTCTTCTTTTTTTAAAATCACTATTACTACCCTCTTATCCTCCCATAACTTTCCTTGGCCCAAAGCCCTTCCTTGTTACAAATATAGTAAAGTAGAATAAATCTATACATTGGCTGCATCTGAAAATATACATTTCATTCTTTATCTTTAGTCTAGCTCCTCTGCCAAGAGGAGGGAAGCATGATTCATTGTCAGTCTTCTAAAGTAGTATTTAGTCACTGCAGTGATTACAGTTCTAAAGTCTTTCACAATTATTTTCCTTTACAATATGATAGTCATTCTAGAATTTATTCTATTGGTTTCCTCCTAAGTGTCGGAAGGACATTTTAAGTGAACTTTTGCGTATAGTTGCTTTCCAGAATGGTCATATCAATTCCAGAGCTCCACCAGTGATTGGTTGGTTGTTGCCTTTGTTCTCGGAGAGGACAAAAATGACATCACTATGTTGGGATAAATGTATGGTGTGTCCAACTGTGGCTGATCAAACCAATACAGACTCAGAAAGCTCTACCACAGGTTGGGCACAAATGGTCCACACGAACATTTGGAGTAGAAACGTCTCTAAATTTGCACCAATAATGCATTAGTTTGATTGATCTAGCGCAATCTCTCCAATAGCTGTCTCTTATTTTTGGTCATTATTTCCAACTAATGGGTATGAGGTAAAAATATGGAGTAATTTAAATCTGAAATTACCTTATTATTAATGACTAAGAACACCTAAAAATGGTTGTTGACAGGTTGTCTTCCTTTTTTTTGAGCACTGCCTGTTTATATCTTTTGGTTATAGTTCTCATAAATTTATATGAAATCCTTACATTGATATCAGACCTTTATCAAAGAAACTCATTGGAAGCATTTTTTCCTAATTAACTCCCTTCTAATTCTAACTGCATCAGCTTTGTTTCTGTAAAACCTTTTCAGTTTTGTGTAATCAAGACTGAATGTCTGAGAAAGCATTGCTAAGCACTTACTATGTGTCAGATATTTTGTACATTCTGTAACAATTTAGAATGGAATTCTTTTTTTTTCTGTCTTTCTGTTGAATTTTGTTGGCAATATAGATAAACATTGATAATTTTTGTGGTTTTATTTTATAATCTGCTAATTTGTTGAAGCATTAATTTTTAGCTGAATCTTTAGGATCTGTGAAAAGTGAGACTTCTTTTTCTTCTTTGTCTATCCTTATTCCTTCAATTTCTTTTTTTATTTCTATAGCTAGTATTTCTAGAACAACATAAAAGAATTAGTGATAATAAAAGACAACCATACTTTATCTGACCTTGGTCTAACTGGAAAGAACTTAAGCATTTTTCTTTTATAGAAAATGATAGCAATTGATTTTATAATGCTAAGGAACACTGCTTGCCTAGGGTTTTTAAAAAACCGTTTTTAACACCAAAGGCTGCTGCTACATTATGTCAAAAACTTCTTTTGCATCTCTTGATAAAATGGTGTGATTTTTATAATTTTTGTTATTTAATAAGGTGTACTATGTTTATGGATTTACTAATATTAAATCAACTTTGCATTTCTGAAATAAATCCAACCTGGTCATTCTATGTACCTTTTAATATGTTGTAGTCCTTTCACTAACACTTATTTAAAAATCTGAATCTGTACTTATTAGTGGTACTGGTTCAGAGTTTTCTTTTTCTACTTTATTTCTCCCTGGTTTAGGTATTAATTATATTGTTCTCATAGAAGTAGTTTGTTACAATTCTTTCTTTTTGTATTTTTTGCAAACAATTCTAACACCGGAGTTAATTTTGACACTGGAATGACATATTCTTCAAAAATTTAATAGGACTGATTTGTAAATCCATCTGTTTCTGATTTTTTCTTTAGCAGTTCATTTATGGCTTACCTAATTATTTTTAAAATTATATTATTTAATATTTCTATTTCCATGTTCTTTGTTTTTTTTTAAACGTTTGCTTATTTTTAGTTATACCATTCATTTCCATGAGATTTTGGGTTACAAATTTTCTCCCCGTCTTTCCCTTACCCACCACCCCAAAACAGCGGTTGCACTGTATACTCCCTCCCCCAATCTCCTCTCTCCTATATCCTCCCTCTGACTTTCCGGTAAGGCAAGATGGATCTCCCTACCCCAGTACCTGTATATCTTATTTCCCAGTTGCATGTAAATAATAATAATAATATACAAATACATCTATATTTTTAACATTTGATTTTAGAACTTTAAATTCTAAATTCTTTCCCTTCCTCCCTCGTCACCCACCCCCATTGGAAAGATGAGTAATTCAATAAAGGCCATACATGTGTAGTTACACAGAACATCTCCACAATTCCATGTTCTTTGAACCTAGTTATTTTCTAGTTTTTTAAATATTCATCTATTCATCCATTTCATTAAAGTTATAAGTTTTGTTGGAATATAATTGGGCAAAATAGTTTGAAATTATGTCATTTATATCTGCTTCACCTATTATGAAAAGTTTTTCTTTTTTAAACTAGCAATTTGGTTTTCTTCTTTTTAATAATTAAATTAGCTAATAGTCTGCATATTTTACTGATTTTTCTTATAAACTAGATCCCAGTATAGTTATGACATCAATCTTTTTTCTTTTAAATTTCTCTTTCTTTTCAGAACTTCTCTATTTTATATTTGGTTAGAATTTTGTAATTTATTATTTTCCTATTTCATTTTTAGTTTTATCTCAAATGTATTGGCTTATTCTTTCTTTTCTTAAAGTGTTTAAGAAACATAACATTTCTCCTTCAGACTGGTTGCTGGAAGTTTTGGCATTTTGTTTAATTATGTTCATTTTCTCTGATGAAATTACCTATTGTTTCTATGATTTGTTCTTTGACTCACCAACTCTATAGAATTATTTAATTCCCATCTAAACTTCAATCTTTTCTTCAAATGTCCTTCATTGATTGTAATTTTATTATACTATCATCATCAGAAAATGTGTTTAATACTTCTGCATTTTCACATTTGTTTATGCCCCAGCACTTTAAATTTTTGTAAAGATGCTACCCATAGCTAAGGAATAGGTATATTCCTTTCAATTCTCACTCAGGAATGCTAGTGATCTATTATATTTAATCCTTCTAAAAATTCTGTTCAGGTCCTTCTTTATATCTCATTATTGTGTCTCGGTCAGAAAGGTATGAAGAGGACACATTAATATCCTGAACTATTATAATTTTATAGTTTACTTTTCCCTGTAATTTGATTAATTTTTCCTTTATGTAATTGCTATGCTGTTTCATGCATACATAGTAAGTACTGATATTATCTATTGTACCTTTAAATATAATTCAGTTTTGCTGCTTTTCTTTTAACCATGTCTTTTTTTATGTTGCCTTGCCTAAGAGCATGATTGCTATACCTCCTTTTTGGACTTCACTTGAAGTCTCATAAATTCTATTCCTGCCCCTCATTTTAACTCTATGAAATCTTTGTTTCAAAATGTCTTTCTTATAAGCAACGTGTCATTGTACTGATTTCTAATCCACTTTGCTACCCTCCTCTTTTTTATGGGTGAGGGTATTCTATTCACATTCACTGTTGTGAATGTTAGTTGTTTTCCTCTATCATAACACCTTTTACCATTTCATTTTTCCATACACTCTTTCCCTCCCAGTTAACAAAGAATATGGTGGAAAGAGAAAAAAGAAATCTGATCAGCACTAATAATCTATGATTGAAATGGTCTGCTCTTTAAAAAATATTCTTTCCTTAAAAGACAATAAAATATCATTTTCATATTCAAGGCAAAACAGAAAAAGGGCACATAATCATGAATCTATATTGCTTTTAGCTTGAATCTCTTTCCATGAATACAACAAATTCAACATACTATTTTCAAAGTTGTTCTGCTAGTCTGTGTCTCCCATTGACCTTTCTTTTATTCTCTTCTGTACATTAAAAAAAAATGCTTTAGTGGCTCTCTTTTAATTACCTTTTCATTTTAGTTACCCTGTTTCTTCCCACCTCCCCATTTCCCCAACTCTCTCTTCAAAATTGAAAGAAGAACAAATGTTTATGCTAATTTGGATAGTCAAGCAAAGCAAATCTCCACATTGGCCATGATCAAAAATTTATGTCTCATTCTGTATCTCAAGTTCATTCCATTTTTATTACATGTGAGTAACATATTTCATTATTGGTCCTTTGGAATTACGGCTTCCAATTACACTGATCGAAGTTCTTAAGTTTTTGTAAGTTTTTTTTTTTAAAGAATGGTAATGTGATGGCATCAATTATAATCTAGGTTTTGCTCACTGAATTCAATATCAATTCACAAAGCCTTACCAGGTTTGTCTAAAAAATGCCCTTTTAGTCATTTATTATGATGTGATGATATTCCATTATAGCTATATATCATAATTTGTTTACCCATTCCTTAAATTGAGAGTTACTCATTTTGTTTCTATTTGCCACTATAAAAAAGAATTTCTATATGTCTTGTACAATTGGATTATTCTCCCCTTCTCTCCCTTAAAAAAAAAAAATCTTTTTGGAGTAAAGGAGCACTTAGTGGCATCGCTGGGTCAAATGACATGTAACTTTTGGGGTACTGTTCCAAATAGTTTTCTAGGACAGCTAAACCAGTTCAGAGTTTTATCAATAGTATGTTAGTGTGCTTATTTCCCTACTGTTCCCTGAACAACTATTTTACTTTTTTGGTAAATTTTGCCAAATTTGTAGAAAGAGGGCTTAATTTATATTTCCTCCATTATTAGTAATTTGGGGCACTAATATGCTCTATATGATATTGATATGTTGGATTTCTTCTTTTAAGAATTACCTATTCACATCCTTTGAACACTTACCTACTGGGGAATGGCTCTAGTTCACAATAATTGAATCAATTCTTTATATATTTTGGATATGAAACCTTTATCAAAGAAACTTAACTGTAATTTTTTTTCTCTGTTAACTATTTGTTTCTAATTTTGGCTATATCAAACTTTCAGGCAAAACCTTAATTTTATGTAATCAAAATTGCCTGTTTTATCCTCTGTGACTGTCTCTATTCTTTGTTTGGGCATGAACTCTTCCCCTAGCCAAAGACTCGAATGTGTTTATAATGCCAGTTTTTAGGTCTAAGTAATGTATTCCTTTGCGACTTAACTTGGTATATGTTGTGAAGTGTTTGTCCTAAATGTAATTTTTGACAAACTGCTTTCTAGTTTTCCCAGTAAAATTTCGTTATTATTTTTTCTAGTTCTATATAATAATTCTTTGGTAGTTTGATATGGCACTGGATAATTAAATTAGTTTAGGTAGTAGTGTTGTTTTCATTATATGGGCTTAGTCTATTCCTGAGCAAATTAATATTTCTCTAATTAGTTCTGTATTTATATAAAATGTATTTTGTAGTTGTATTTATATAGTTCCATTGTGTATCCTGGCAGGTAGATTTCCAAGTATTCATACATTCTGTAGTTATTTTGTAAGGAATTTATCTTTCTTTTCCTTCTGGATTTTGTTGGTAATAAACAGAAAAGCTAATGATTTCTGTGGTTTTATTTATTTTGCATACTGCTAAATTGCTAAAAAATTATTGTTTCACTTAATTTTTAGTTATCTCTCTAGAGTTTAATAAACCACCATCTCATCTACAAAAAGTAGATTAATATTGTTTTCTCTTTGCCTATGTTTATTCCCTCATTTTCCTTGTCTTCTTTCTTTCTTTCTTTCTTTCTTTCTTTCTTTCTTTCTTTTTTTTTTTGCTTTTTGGAGGGGGGAAGGTAGGGCAATTGGGGTTTAGTGACTTGCTCGAGTCACATGGCTAGTTTCGTGTTAAGTGTCTAAGGTCTCATTTGAACTCAGGTCCTCCTGACTCTAGGGCTGGTGCTCTGTTCACTGTGTTACCTAGCTGCCCCAGCTTGTCTTATTTCTGGCTAATTTTTGACACTTTCTTCAAAGGCTGTTTACTGCATCTGATTTATATTACGCTATGATCAGTAATGGACAGTTATTATCTCTGCATTTGTGAAATTTTCATGCCCTGATATATGGTCAACTTTTATAAAGGTTTATAAGGTTTTTCATTCGATTTATTTTCTTGATGTCTCATGGAGTCATTAGCTTCCACTAGCCCAATCCTAATTTTTTCAGAAATTATTTTCTTAAAAAAAATTATTTTCTTCAGTGAGCTTTTGTACCTTTTTTTCCCATTTGACCAATTCTATTTTAAGGTGTTATTTTCTTTGGTATTTTTTGATGTCACTTTTACCAAGATGTTAATTGTCTTTTCATAATTTTCTTCCTTTGCTTTCATTTCTCTACCTAATGTTTTTTCTGTCATTCTCATTTGATTTTTTGGGGGGGGCTAAGTGACTTGCCCAGGGTCACACAGCTAGTAAGAGTCTGAGGCTAGATTTGAACTCAGGTCCTCCTGACTCCAGAGCCACCTAACTGCCTCCTCATTTGATTTTGAAAATTATTTTTTAGCTCTTCCAGGAATTCTTTTCAGGTTTGTGTCCAATTAATATTTTTTCCCTTTGAGATGTTACTTGTAGCTATTATAAATTTCATTGTCTTATGAGTCTGGATCTTGATCTTTGTCACCATGGTACCTTTTTACGGTCAGGTTCTTTTCTGTTGTTTGCTCAGTTTTTCACTCTATTTCTTGATTTTGAACTTTGTCTTGGGCTCTGTTCTTGGTGGAGGAACACTATCTCAAGCATTATTGGTTTTTTTTTTTTTTGTTTTTTTTTTTAACGAATTGCTGTTTTTAGAGCTAGTTCTGGGGGTTTGGAAGTTTTCAGTGCTTCCAAGATGGAAAGAGGCGGGTCACAGGGATCTGGGGAGAGGTGTGGTCACAGCTCTCCTGGTCTGTACCTGATCCTCAACGAGGAAGGGTCCTCCAATACCTTCCATGACAAACTTTTAAATTTAATCTTCATTATCAACATTTTCTTTTTCATTTTCTAACTTAGACAATCAACGAAATAATTAATCAAGCCCTGATATTGCTTTCATCATGAAGTATGAATAGTTATACTGAAAATTTAACAATAAGCTCTCACAAGCCAATTTGATATGGCTCCAGTACACTTCCTGCCTTACTCTTTCTAAGCCTCTTCTTTGTCCTCACAGTGACATCTAATCCCTTAACCACTCTGGCCATCTAGCTTTTTCTGGTCTCACTTTCTTCCCTTCCCAGTCTTGATCCATTTGGTGAATCAGTTCAACTCTACACTATCTTCTGCTCTTGAAACCCTTGTTCCTTTGTCCCATGTCTGCTCACCCTGGATTACTGCCCACCATCTATCTGCCTCCTCCACTCTGCCTCAAGTGCTAGAGCAGCGGTTCTCAACCTGTGGGTCATGACCCCTTTGGGGGTCAAATGACCCTTTCACAGGGGTCACCTAAGGCCTTCAGAAAACATGGTCTTAGGAACCGAGACACTGCTCCTCTATCCATCTCCAGGTGGGTCCTCCCACATGCAGATATGCCCATACACGAATATTAAAGGGTTGTGGCATTAGGAAGGTTGAGAACCACTGTGCTAGAGTGAAGCCAAAGGACATGAAACTGACTAGGTTCAGCCATCCTGGCCTACTTGCTGTTCCCCATATAGGACACTCATCTCTCATTTCCAGGCCTTCAATATTTATATGGATGTTTCCTCTCCTCACCCCTACCCCCACTCATTCTCCCCATCTCTTAGACTTTCTGGTTTCCTTCAAGACTCTATTCTAGTGCTACCTTCTGTGGGAGGGTTTTCCTGGTCCCTCACCTCCTTCCAAAACGCCTCAGCTTGTAAGTACAGGTTCCCCACCCCTGTTCTAGTGCCTTCCCCTCCAAAGTTGCCTTGTATCAGCTTTGTATGTGCTGTGTATATGTGTGTGTGTATGTGTGTGTTTGTATATACACACATACAAATTTTCTCCCTGTTAGAATGTAAATTCCTTGGGGTCAGGAACTGCTTCAAATTTGTCTTTGTATCCCCAGCACTGAACATAGTGTCTAGCAAACTAGGTGATTAATAAATGCTTATTGACCACTGACACAGTAGGTTCCTAATTAATACCTGCTGAATGACTGATGAAGAAAAGGCATTTCTCATTCTCTGTATAATAATCCTTCACAGCTTGGCTCTCATAAAGAACAATAACAATGGCTAGCATTTATATGGCACTTTAAGGTTTGCAAAGCATTTTACAAATATCTCATTTGGTCCTCACAACAACTCTGAGAGGTAGGTGTAATTATTATCATCCCTATTTTACAGATGAGGAAACTGAGGCTGAAAGAGGTTAGGTGCCTTGCCCAGGGTCACATGTTTAGTATGTGCCTGAAACCATATTTGAACTCAGGTCCTCCTGACTCCAAGGTCAGGGCTCAATTAAATGTGCCACCTTAGCTATGAATAATAAGAGACAGTTAAAGAATACTTGAAAACTTGCAAAGCTCTTTACAGACATTATCTCAATTGGTCCTTAAAACAATCCTATTTACAAGAACCTTAACACTGGATTTGGAGTAGTTTCCCTGATAAACATTTGATAAACATTCTGATGTTTATCAAAAGGTTCTTCCTTTAAGACCCTGGCATTGTGAAGAAATCTATCAACTTGGGCAACCTCCTAATCTTCAAAGTGTCCTATTTTGGGTTAATTCCTTTTTTGTCATTGCCAACCATCAATTGGAGCCTATGATCTCTTAGATCAGAGGAGTGATGGAAAGCCAATGATATACTTAGAGGTATATTTCAGGGCAAAACTTGGACAGATTGTGGGAAGGACTTTCTATTCTGGCCCTAGACCTTGAAAGTAACCCAGACTTAAGTACATAAAGGTTTGTGTTAGAAACCAGAAGAATCACTCACTTTATGAAGCAGAGGGCAGCCATATTTTGGCTGTCTCAAAAATCTCAGCAGTGTTATGTGTTGGTGGTCTAGGCCCTGGTGGTGAGTAAATACAAAAGAAAAAGAGGGAAC
>CM053586.1:200805217-200822835 GCA_028646515.1 Pseudochirops corinnae
CACTGGGATGGCTGTTTTGGGGCGGTGGGTGGGGGAAAGAAGGGGAGAAAATATGTAACACAAAATGTTGTGGAAATGAATGATGCAAACTATAATAAAATTAAAAAAAAAATAAAGGTTAGAAGGAGGGAGAAAACTGAGGCTGAAAGAGGGGAGGCATCTTGTCCAAGCTCACAGAGCTAGTCAGTCTGAGACAGGATTTGAACTCAGATCTTCCTGCCTCTGATCTCAGATGTTCATCCATTGCACCACACAGTTGCCTAGATTTCATTAAGAAACTCTGAGCTCCAGTTTCCTTGTCAACAAAAGGAGGGAATTGGACTACATGACTTGCAAGGTCCCTTCTTGAGCTCTAAATTTTTGATCCTAAGATTCTAAGAAATTCAGATCTAACCTAAACTACTAATAGAACGCATTTATTCCTATTTACAAGTGGGAATACTATCTGAACACTGATGGCTTTTTTTCAGATAATTTACATAGCACTTTGCCATTTACAAAAGGCTTTCCCACGACCCTATGAGGGTGATACTTCAAGACTTCAGGTATATGCAGCTTCATTAGTGTGGGGTCTCCCTCTGCAAAGAAGAATTAAGATTTCTCTATAACTTGGGAGAGGGCCTGTGAGAGATGAAATGGCTTATCATTTATCACTCTCTAGCCAACCTGGTAATATGCCTCTCCAAAATTAGTTTTGCTTATCCTGGGACACCAGACATAGAGTCTATCCCTAGAGTTCTTACTGAAAACTTACAGCTTGGTAGCAACTACCAGAGCTTCCAACTCATCAGCCTAAAGGCAGCCAGGTGGCACAACGGATAGAGCACTAGACCTGGAATCAGGAAGGCCTGAGTTCAATCTAGCCTCTAACATTTACTAGCTGTATAACCCTAGACAAGTCATTTAATTTCTATCTGTAAAACAGGGATCACAACAGCATCTTGCCTCCCACTGTTGTTGTGAGGATCAAATGAGATAGTATTGGAAAAGCATTTTGTAAACCTAAAAAATGCTATATAAATATTAGCTATTATTAACTTTCAAAGAAAAACCCAGCATCATCTCTACTCTATTATGAGCAAGTCAGTGCTAGCATTTTACATTTTTTTACATTTTACATTTTCTGAAGGCTCAGAGAATGAAATGACTTTGTCCACAGCCAAAGAGATGCTAATAAGCTCCTGAACTGGGACTTGGATTCACGTCTTTGGGCTCCAAGACCAGTGCTCATTCTATTATACTGGGCTCTCCCTGTTAGAGGAATGACAAGTGTGATGTTGTGGGGTGAGAAAGTTGGGAAGAGATGGTCCATCAACCAAGTGATGAAATAATAAAGTCTGATCATTTGCTAGAAATAGATGAAATTGAGAGATGGTCCATCAACCAAGCAATGAAAGAATGAAGTTTGATTATTTACTAGAAACAGATGAAACTGATTTAACTCTTCCCAAATTATATAAATAAATGCACCAATAAACAAAAAGCGACCCCCAAACTCACAAGTTTCCCAAACAACCTTGTTTGTATCCTCAGAGGTTGCTTCTTTGCCAAAAGCCTTTGTAAAATCTTCATGTTTATGAGGAAGAAAATCAAGTAAAATAAACGCACAAAGCTCTTTCCATCCTTGGGGGAGCTATCTAAATGCTGTCCTCCAGCTTCTAATCATAGATGATTTTAAGTACTCCTATTTGATGAAAAATGTTCACATCTTAAATAAAAACACCTCCCATTTAGAATAAACCCTCCCTTCTAGGAATACAGCAAGAGAAGAAGTTGGTATGGGTCATTCCCTGTTAAAGAGGCAGGAATGGGACTTCCTGTGATCTCACTCGGTCAGTAGTCAGTGATTCTAAAGATATTCTCTGTCTAGACCACAGTTTAGAATTACACCTTTCATTAATATGCTCACTTGGACCATACTCTTTTCAAGATAGGAAACAGTACTGTACCCCTGAATTCTTTTTTTCTCCTAACATCCAGGCAACAGTGGAAATCAGAGGGACTGAAACAGAATCAGAAAGATATCAAAGTTTTAGGATGTTCTCTAAGTTGCTTAATGGAAAAGGACTGACTTACCATACCACTCGTCAACCCATGCAAAAGCCTGTCTGTGCCCAATCAGCAGGATATCTCGGACCACCTGAAAAGTGGAAGCAAAAATCCTTGTTACAAAATCTCCTAAGAAATAAACTGCCCTGTTTGCTGGTTTCCTGGGGGAAATGGGTTTCTTAGTCACTCTTACTATATACAACTGCAATCATTATTAATTATTATTATTTTGGCGAGTCAATCATGGTTAAGTGACTTGCCTAGGGTCACACAGCTAGTAAATATCAAGGGTTCAAAGGCTAGATTTGAACTCAGGTCCTCCTGCTTAAAGAGTTGGTGCTCTATCACTGCACCACTTAGCTGCCCCAATCATTATTATTTATTAAAAAGGTAATGGCAGTGAAGAGAAAGGTGTATAGGGGCAGCTAGAATAGAGGTTTGGCCCTTAAGTCAGGAGGACCTGAGTTCAAAAACGGCCTCAGACACTCGACACTTACTAGCTTTGTGACCTTGGGCAAGTCACTTAACCCCAACTGCCTTGCCTTCCCCCCTCCAAAAAAAAAAAGTGTATAGCAGTGTATCTGAGAATCATGGGGTCATTTTCACTGTGTGTATACATTTAGGTCTTAAAGGGATGTACTAATGACAAGTCCTTTGGCAGCAATTCAGCAAGACAATTAGCTTTGACGTTAGTTACCTGTGGAAGTCAGGCCTCACTTATCTTCAATTAAAGCGGCTGATGCTTTTCACTTACTGAGTCAGGGTGGCGTCTCTCATTATTTCAAGAAGGCTAAGGTGTGATTGTTGGAAAAGAACACAGTCATGTACACACTGGAGTATAGGCTGAGAGCCATCATGTTCTCTACTGATAATAGCTGACATTTATACAGCTCTTACAAAGGGTTTTGAACGCATCTGATCTCACCTGATCCTCACAAGGGCCCCGAGTTAGGTAAAGTAAGAATAATAACAACTTACTTTACAGGGTTGTTTTGAGGATCACATGGGATGATGTAGACAAAAAGCTTTAAAAACCTTAAAGCACCATAAAAAGCATCAGCCATTATTGTCATATTATATTATGTCATGTCCTATTAGATCATACCATATTATGTCATGTTATGCCATGTTATGTTATGATATTGTATCGTATTATATTCCAAATCTTGTGTTTGTGTGGGAAGCCTTTCCTGGTCCCCCCTTAATGCTAGGACCTTCCCTCTGAAATCACCTGCAGTTTACCCTCCATATATCCTGTTTGCACACAGTTATTTGCATGGAATCTCCTGCATTAGCATGTGAATTCCTAAAGGGCAGAGGTAGTTTTTGTCTTTTTTCTTTTGCACGCCAGTGCCTGACACACAGCAGAAGATTCACAAATTTGTGCTGACTGACTTCCCACTCTCCTGAACTTAATTCTCTTTTCTCTGAATAACTTCCAAATCTGGTTAACATTTCAAATTGTGTTTATTGAGTAGACTGTGTTTAAAAAAATATATTGAGGACACAGAAATAAAATTCTAACAGAAATACCCTTGTGGTTTTACTTTTTTCTTCCAAAGAGCTGGAAAAGATGTTGGAGATTCTATTCCAATGCCTTCATTTTATAGATTTATATGGATTTGTTTGTACGTTGTCTACTCCATTATATTGTGAATGCCTCGACAGTCTAGTAGTTAACAAAATGCCTCACCCACAGTAGGCATTTAATAACCATCTACGGACTAGACTTAGCACATTTCCTGGCACACAGTAGGTACATAATAAATGCTTGGTGACTTGGCTTGACTTATAGGTAAAGAAGGAACTCACAGTTTACCATGAAAGAGATTAGATAGTAGGAGAATTTAAAGGGAGAAATATATGATAACTAGAACCCCATGCTTGTGTTGCAGGCTAATCATACCCACTCCAAGTAGACCGCAACATGAGGTATACATATGTTAACAATGGCTGGACCCCCTGTGGAGGATTTACAGGATATGGGTTGCAATCTGCAATTCTGGAGGGAGTATTTTTACATTAATATATTTAAAAATACATAAATTTATGGGCTCTGTGAAGCATTAAAATAAATATTCTTTGCTTAGCACAGTGCCTGGAACAAAGTAGGTGCTAACAAATGTTTATCAACTGACTTGTTCAGTTGGCACACCTGCACATGTGTGTATTTTGGGTATACTTGTTTATTGTACATACATGTGTGTATGTTTCCATGACACACTCAGTATGTCTTAACATTGCCTCAGTCCTGCCAAAACCATTTAGCAAATGACAAAAGCTCTCATCTCATGCATGTTTCAGTAAATGACAGATCTGAATTTTGTGGGGTTTTGTGAAGCAGGAGAAGTACTTATAATGAAGTGTTTATTACTCAGGGCATCTGAGTAGCTAAAGAGGCTTTTATGACATGAATGAGGAAAACACATGTAATGAAAATGAGCAGCAACATACAACAATAGACACTTGAGTGCTGAGTATGGGAAACTGGTAAGACTCAAAGAAAAAGCAACCATGGCATCGGGAAATACACCCGTTACATTAGGAACAACACAGCTGCCTGTCGGAAACCAGGATTCAATAATGCTTTAAGAGTTCACATTTTAATGGTTTT
This sequence comes from Pseudochirops corinnae, assembly GCA_028646515.1. Classification (NCBI taxonomy): domain Eukaryota; kingdom Metazoa; phylum Chordata; class Mammalia; order Diprotodontia; family Pseudocheiridae; genus Pseudochirops; species Pseudochirops corinnae. Next base: position 200,809,881 of record CM053586.1, read on the forward strand.
TCTGACTGTGAAGGGATCCTTAAGAAACAAAGGTGTTCACAGAGAGGCATCCTTGAAATTTTAAACCCACAGAAATGCCATCCCCAGATACTAATTAGTCCCTTCGATGCCACAGCAGGTGTGTTTTCTGAGCTTTGATAACACTTTATTCTATTTAGGAATGGGCACCAGGGAAAATTCAACGCTGGTTGGTATTTTAAAGATGAGGATAAAATTCTCAGGATTAGCCTGAGTCACTCATGGGAAAACTACTGGGCAAGTGTTGGGGCTACCTCATTATTAGTTTCAGGAGAGGGAATGATAAAGTTCCCTAATGGCAGGGGCCTGAGGGAGGGAAGACTGCTCTGGACTCAAGATTGCACAGAAGAGATGGCTTGGGAATGATGTCAGAGGTGAGCTAAACTGGAGTTGGAAAGTGGAATTTTAACTCTGAAAGCAATCCCCTGAGATGTACTCTTCCATTCAGTAACACTGGCCTCCTTGCTGGTTCTCAGATAAGACCTGACTCCAGGCTTTTTCCCTGGTTGTCCCCCATGTTAGCTTCCCTGGCTTCCTTCAAGGCCCAGATATAATCCTACCTCCTACAATAGGCCTCTCTTGATCCTCCTTAATAACAGGGCCTCCCTTCTGTTGATTATTTCCAATTTCTCCTGTACATATTTTGTTTGTACACAGTTGTTTGCATATTGTCTCCCTTATGAGATTGTAAGCTCCTTGAGGGCAGGGACTGTCTTTTACCTTTCTTTACCATTCAGCACAGTCTGTGGCATATAGATGTTTAATAAATGACTGGAGGCAGAAGGGGTGTTAGATTTCCATCTCCATGTGTTTCACACCATAGTAACCATTATAGGCTCTACAGTGGTCAAGGAACTGGTTTGGAATATTTACTTACTGGGGTCAGCTACGTGGTGCAGGGGATAGAGGGCCAGGCCTGGAGTCAGGAAGACTTGAGTTCAAATTTGGATTCAGGTAACTTACTAGCTGTGTGGTCCTGGACAAGTCACTTAATGCTTTTTGCCTCAATTTCCTCATCTGTAAAATGAGCTGGAGAAGGCAATGGCGAACCATGCCAGTATCTTTGCCAAGAAAATCCCAAATGGGGTCAATAAGAGTCAGACATGACTGGAAGAACTGAACAACCTCATCTTATTCATTAATTAAAACATTAAGAGTTTTCAAATTCAATCCACATTTAGTTGCTATTTATGATACCAAATTTTCGAAGGGTGAGAACTGTGGAGGCAGATAGAGACTGTTCCTTGGGCACTCAATTCTAGCACCACTTTTTAAGTGCTAATAATAATAGCTAACATATGTAACATGTATAGCGTTCTGAAGTTTGCAAAGTTCTTTACATAGAGACAAGGGACAGAGGGTAGATCTGTGCTTATATTGGTTAAAGAGAACTCCCAAATGAGGAAACTCTCTCCACTAATGCAGGCTGGCACCTTCTCTACAATTATATAGAATTGCCTAAAGCAGTGGCATCAAACTCAAATAGAAGTGGTCACGTATTGATTTAGAAAATCACAGATTGGGGCGGCTAGGTGGCGCAGTGAGTAGAGCACCAGCCCTGGAGTCCGGAGGACCTGAGTTCCAATCTAAACTCAGACACTTGACACACTTACTAGCCGTGTGACCTTGGGCAAGTCACTTAACCCCAATTGCCCTCCAAAAGCAAAAAAAAAAAAAAAAGAAAGAAAGAAAATCACAAATTTACACCTACGTTATATTGTGTTTTTATTTATTTTGTTAAATATTTTCTAGTTAAAGGGCCTTGAGTTGGACACCTCTGGAAGAGCAATGAGGTTAAATGGCTTATCCGAGAGTCCTATGGCTAGTATGTGTCAGAGTCAGGCCTGGAACCAGGTCTTCCTGGCTTTAAGGCCTGCTCTCTAGTCACTGTACTGTACTACCTATGACACAAATGCCTTACATGGCATCTGTTTCGGTTAAGAATTCTGCAAAAATCATTTAGAGTATGGCTCCTCAACTCAGTATTTCAGTTCTTTACTCTGTTACAGATAAATGAAAAGATCTGTAGCCTCTCCTGCAATCCCAAATAATGCACAGGCTAACTAAACTGGGGGAAAATGGAAGTAGGGGATACATTTTTCACTTTTCCTAGACAGACAAGGGCCACATGCTTATTCTTTAAAAAGCTAAGTAACTTGGGGCACAACAGACAGAGTACTGGCTCTGAATTCAGGAGGACCTGAGTTCAAATCCTGCCTCAGACATTTACTAATTACGTGACCCTGTGCAAGTCACTTAACCCCAATTGTCTAAGCCAAACCAAAAAAGCTAAGAGACTGGTCTTTGGCGATAGGTTAGTTAGATGGTTGGTTATTTCCAGTTGATCCCATCTATTATTTGTGTGTACATAGTTGTTCACATGTTGTCTCTTTTATTAGACTGTGAGCTCCCTGAGGGCAGGGGCCGTCTTTTGACTCTTCTGGTATCTCTAGTGCTTTGAATAGCTCCTGGCACACTGATTACTCTTTAGTTGTGTCTGACTCTTCATGATGCTAACTGGGGTTTTCTTGGCAGAGACACTCGAGTGGTTCACCATTTACTTCTCTAGCTCATTTTACGGACGAGAAAACTGAGGCAAATACATTTAAGTGACTTGCCCAGGGTCACATAGCTAGTGTCTGAAGCCACATTTGAACTAAGATCTTCCTGATTCCTGGCTTAGCACTCTATCCACTGTGCCCCCTAGCTGCCCATTTTGTAATAATGGAAGCATTTTATGAATGGGGTACTATGGGATTTCAATCAATTTCAAATCAATTTGGCTTGTAGAGGTAGTTTATACTTTTGCACATGAATCTATCCACACTGGCCAGATCTTAAGTAATATGGTGGTTTTCTGTGGCTCTTGCTTATCCATAGCATGGTTTTCACTCACCTTATGTACAAATTGTTCTACTCTGGTCTGAAGTCCCCAGACTTCGAATTTCACAGTCACCAATTTGTAGGAGCACATGATTGGTTGGTGACTATCTCTCCAGCCTTCCCTTAAATGTCCTCTCCCTGTTTTCTCTGATTTAAAATGTTTAGGATCCTAAAAAATAAAAGGGAGAAAATTGTGATTTAGAAGTACAATTAATAAATAATATTAATTCTATGTATGCACTTTGGAAATTGGCCATTGACCATTTCATCAGAAACTTGTTTTCTAAGAAAGAATATCTCAAGAAGTTTAAAATGAAAATGTGGAAAAGACACTATTGTAATCAGAGCCATATCTAAAAATAATTGTACTGGGGGCAGATCAATTTGAGGTGGGGAGTGTGGCACAGAGCATAGTCTGATTGTAGGTACAGTGATGCCAGGACAGGAGGTCGATCCTCCCCCAGACAGTCTGGGTTGGGGGAGAACGTGGGAGCCAGGCACCCATATTTAGCATCCTATTTTCAGGATGGTAGCATGGAGGTGGTTCCAGTATATCTGTCTAGGCTGTTGGAGTAAGATGAAACTTACGTACCAAATCACTCCAAGTTAGTTACGGCCTTGATCACAACAGCATCACAAAAAGTGATGCCAAGCACCACTGGAGGCAGGCAATTTGCAGATTTTAAGTGATCCATATGTTACCAATAACTCTTTTTAGTGCCCTAAAAATAAAAGAGATGCCCACGTGGTCTGAGCATCTAAATTTCTCCGTCCTGGTGGGCAATGACCAGTAGACAGGGTGCTAGGCATGGAGTCAGGATGACCTGAGTTCAAATCCAGCTTCAGATACTAGCTGTGGGACACTGGGCAAGTCATTTTAACCTCTGCCTCAGTTTCTTCATCTGTAAAATAGGGCTAATACCAGCACCCACCTTCCAGGGTTATTGTGAGGATCAAAGGAGACAATAATTGTAAGGCACTTAGTATAGTGCCTGTCACGGAGTAAGCACGCTATAAATGTTAATGCTTATTATTAAATATTTAGGAGACTGCTAAAAATGACATGGATATTCCCTTGGCAGAAACCTAGGTTCTGGCTCTGTTTGTGGATATTCATATATAAAGGGAACATAATATGTCATTATCTTGAGAAAACATTTACTGAGCACCCACTAGGAGCACAGTACTGCGTTAGGTATTATATTTTGCTCACCCTCACTGAGCTTTATTTTCTCTGTGTTATGTGGGAGGAAATTCACCAAGTACAGTCCCGGAGAGCAGAAAACAAGACTATGCTTGCAACCTGCTTTTTAACAATTTGATTTTCAATTCTTTCCCCACCTGGAAAATCATCTTGCAATGCTACAGCAGATCTGTCTTCTAAGACCCATGGTATAGGGCCAAATCCACTTCTAGGGCTGTTCAGGGGCTAAGGTGAGATCATCTTCTCTGGCCCAATCAAGACCTACTCTTAGGTCCAGACAACAGTTCCCTTCACTTATTATTAATATTTTTATAATTCATCAAATCTAGCCAGCATATAAAAAAAGCTGGACATTCTATGCAGTGTTCCACATCCCTGGTACCCGACTTTTGCGAAGAAGGTAGGAGAGGGGAGGTGTCTTCTCATAACTCTTCTTTGGGATTAAGATTGGTCATTATAATTTCATAACATTGAGTTTCAATTGCTTTTCCTTCACAAGCTTTGCCATATTCATCATATTCAGGTTTTTTATAGCACAATAACACTGCAACATATTCATGTACCACATTTTCTTTAGCCTTTCCCCCGATAGATGGGCATCTACTTTGTTTATAGAAAACGCTGTTAGAAATATTTGGGTGTCTGAGGGGCCTTGCTCATGGTCACTGATCTCCTTGGGGTATATGCTTTAGTGGCAGAAGCTTTGGGCTAGAAGGTAGGGCAAATGGGTGACTCAGTGGACACAACAATGGGCCTGGAGCTGGGAATATCTGTGTTCCAATTTGATAGGCTCAGTTATAAAATGGGGACAAAAACAGTACCCACCTTCCAGGGTTAGTGTGAGGATCAAAGGAGATTATACTCGCAAAGCACCAGGTAGTACACAGTAGGCGCTTAATAAAGGTTTTATTTCCTTCCTTCCAGATGGATAGTGCTTTTTTCAACCCACGGATTCTGTGTTCAGCTAACACATCTTTGGCATTTTGGGCCAACTGTGAAACCTCTGCTTGAGACTCATTCATAGCTCCTTCTCAGAAAGCAAACCCCCCCAAACGTCACTGCTTGCATTTCCAAAGAAGTACAGATGTGAGTTGTGACTTCCTGAGACTAGCTGTGAAGTACAGATTGAGATGTGGCTTCCGTCTGTAAGGCAGAGGGCACAGATGCTAGGTCATTTTCAAAAGGGTCTCCTGTAATTTGGAAGAACTTCGTGGAAGATTTAGTGCTTCAGCCCTACCATCTCCAAGCCTCCCTTCTTCCTGCTGTACTACAAAATGCAAAGAAAAAAAAATAATCCAGGACGGCACAGTTCAAGACCTTAACAGCATCACACAAGAGGAGGATGTGGTTTTGTCTTTTCGTGAACACTTCACTTCAAATGGCAGCACTGAAAGTTGTAAATTAGGCGCCCTTCGTTTTCTAGACAGTTTATGCGGGTCTGAGTAAAGACAGGAACTGCAGTGTGTAGGGCAATATAAAGAAGTTTTCTTTTTAATCTTTCAGAATCTGTCCTTTGCTTATTTATCCTTGCATGCAGACTACTACATGGGCTATTTAAAAGGTGTAACAACACCAGGGGGTTGGCCAGGTCGTATGTGACAGCACACTGAGGGGTTGGGGAACCAGCACTGGAAAACTGGCGTGTGTAGGAAACAATGGAGTCAGAATAGCAATCATTCAATCAGTGAATGAACATTTATTAATGCTTACTCTGTGCTAGGCCCTGTGCTGTGGAAAAATAATAACAGGTAATACCATTTTGCACTTTAACTTTTGCAAAATACTTTCTATGTATTATCTCATTCCTGACAACCTTACAAGATGGGTGCTACTGTTATCTCCATTTTACAGAGGAGGAAACTAAGGTTGAATGTGGTTAAGTGGCTTACCTTCTCTCTGGCTCAGAAGGAACATCAGTAAGCAGAAAACAAGACATATTGGAGGGCCAAAAAGGGAGGGGAGTTGGGAAGGATGAACACAAGGCAGGTGGTCAGAGGGCCAGTGACCAAGAATGGGGGGGCAGGGTGAAGAGCAGTGGTCCCCAAAGGACTATCTACAAAGAGAAATCTCCATTATTGAGAAGCTCTATTATTCCAGCTTCAGTTCACTTTACTCTCCTCTCAGGGCAGGGTAATTGGGGTTAAGTGACTTGCCCAAGGTCACATAGCTAGTTAGTGTTAAGTGTCTGAGGCTGGATTTGAACTTGCGTCCTCCTAACTCCGGGGCCAGTGCTCTATTCACTGTGCCACGTAGCCGCCCCCCTCTTCTCTCATCTTAATGAGAGCTGATACCAAGAAATATTTATGAAATGCTTATTGTGTGTGAGGCACATGCTAAGTGTGAGGAATCCAAAGAAAGGCAAAAACCTACCCCTGCCCCTCACATTAGAATGTGAACATGCAAGTGAATTGTGCACATACAAGATGATCAATACAACACAAACAGCTGTTAATCTCCAAGGGGAGGTGCTGGCCGCGGTGGTGGGATTCAGAAAGGTCCTCCTGCAGAAGATGAAATCTGAACACATCTGAAGGAAGCTGGAAAAGCCAGGAGCCAAGGAAAGAGAATATCCAGGCACAAAGGGATGAAGTGGAGATGAAACGCCTTATTGGAGGAACCCGTGAAGGACAGCATGGCTGAACTGTCAGATACGTGGAAGGGAGTGAAGTGTAAGAGACTGGGAAGGTGGCAAGGGACAGGCTTATCTCAGGCTTTAAAATCCAAACAGAGGATTTTATATTTGATCTGGGAGGTAATAGGGAGCCATTGAAGTTTACTGAGAAGAGGAGTAACAAAATCAGAATTGCACTTTAGGAAGACCACTTTGGTAGCTAAATGGAACACGGAGTGTTGTGTGGAGGGATTTGAGGCTGCAAGACCAATCAGAGGTGATGAGGGCATATGCCAAGATAGCAGCTATTTGAGTGGAGAGGAGGACATATTTGAGAAAACGTATGAAAGTAGAAATGGCAGGACTTGGCAATAAACTGAAAACACAGGGTGAATACCAATGAATAGTTTAGGATGACACCTAGATCAAGAGCTTAAATGACTGATCCAGGCTGAAAGCCTACAGAGACCTGCAGATGATGAAAAGTTAAGGTAGAGAAGGGAACACACACACTTTTCTGACAGATGCAGTTGCCTGCTATAGTGTCTGGCTTAAGCTGACCTGTTCTTCAAGATAACCAACTGGATACAAAAACAACCAACTCAGAGCCCTCCATTCAAACCTCAGTCACCACCACCACCACAACCAATAAGCAATACACTGAATGCCATAATTTAAGTTTCAGAAACTGTTGGTGTGGACAGAGGCTTCCAGTGACCTAGCACCTTCCTAGGGGTGCTAGCCCCACATAGCCATGAGACTGCCCTTAAGAGAAGGTCCCTCAAAGACCTGTGGATGAGGAGAGAATTGAAATGAAAATAAAAGATCATTTACAAAGTCCTTCAAATTTTGCAGTGCATTGTAGATGTTATTTCCTTTGATATATATCCTGTGAAGTAGGAATTCTTATCATACCCATTTTACAGCTGAGGAAAATGAAATGGAGGTGACTTCCCCTGGGTCACCTAACTGGTGAGTGTCTGAGGCAGGGTTTGAATTCAGGCTTTCCCAATTCTATTTCTGTGCTCTTGGCTATTGGGAAGCTCTTTGATCGTGGGTATCCCATGACGGGGGAGAACTGGAGGAAGAGGGAGGCCAGCATGCTGAATTAGTGCTTAGAACCATAGCTATCATTTCTATTATTGCCCTAACAAGAGGTAAGACTCTGGGGGGAAAATGCGGCTGAATGGTGCAGGATTACCCAGAGGCCACGCAAGATACGGACAGCTGACGGCGGGAGCTCAATGTGTGAAACTCAGACCCTCCTTATTGCTTCCATTGCCCCAGCTCTCTGCTATGTCCCATTCCCCATTTCTCCGAGACATTTGCTTTCTGGATTTTTTGCTTTGTCTGCATTTGTTTTCAAAAGAGACTTTAAAAAAATAAGACCATGTCGTTGGTTTTTTCTTGGATTGGTTTATGTGCATATGTGGGAGAATTAAATGCAAAGAGAAGAAGGAGATGATCACCCAAGGACACAGAAAAAATGCATTGCTATCCCTCCTGTTGTTAGGATGACCAACTGGGGGCTTGAGAGCAACCAACAAGATTTTATTAATTTCCAGAGCTGAGAAAAGATTAAATGAAACAGAACAGGCCCAGATTCCCCGGGATAAAGTGAGTTCTGGCAGGAGGAGGTTTTCATCAGGGTCTTTGGCCTTTCTGGGCTCTGCAGACACCTTGAGTACTTTTCCACTTGATAATTAAAAAATGCTTTATCGCTACTATCTTACAACAACCCTGGGAAGTAGGTGCTATTATTATCCCCATTTTACAGATAAGAGAACTGAGGCAGATAGGGTTAAGTGAATTAAGTGAATTTGATCTTGGAGGTAATATGTCAATGAAGGTCGTTTACTGAGAAGAGGAGTGACAAAATCAGAACCGTACTGTAGGAAGATACTTTGCCAGCTGTCTAGCCCAGGGTCCCACAGCTATAAAGTGTCTGAGGCCTGGGTTTGAACTCAGGTCTTTCTGACTTCAGACCTGATAGTCCATCCAGTAACCATCTAACCAGTTTCCTTTTTCCTCTCTATCTTCCTGAACTGAAGCCTGCTAAGGGGCCCTATCTCCCTCACAAAGGTATGGAGTAAGGGTAGTGATTAGCGGAAGAAGGCACACCCGTGAGGATGCCCAAAAGGACACACCTGGATGGGTACCACTCCCATTCCCCTAGACTCTCAGACAAACACTGAGCTATTTGGATTTCTAAGGAATTCTGGAGTGATTACTGAGATGACTCATCCTAAAAATTCCAGTTGTGAAGAAAATGGGAGAACAGACATCAAAGCAAAAAGAATATAAGTGATGGGGTGGGGCAGGGCAGGTCGTAGTCTTTCTCAACCAAGAGGCAAAGCCTTGGCAGCTCTTAGGTGAATTAAGAATACACACAGAGAATATAACGAGGAGAATAATGAATGCAAGGCACACCAAGTATGATAAACGGAAAAGAAGTCAACGATCTCTGTCCCAAGGGTTCTTAACCTTTTCTATATCCTTTCTTAGTCCAGTGAAGTCACTGGATGCCTTCTCAGAAGAATATTTTTTGATGCATAAAATAAAATAACATAAACATAAAATAACATGCATAGGATTACGAAGGAAATAAACTATATTGAAATAATTATCAAAATATTACCAAAAAGGAGCTAGGTGGTTCAGTGAATACAGCATCGGCCCTGGAGTCATGAGGACCTGAATTTAAATCCAGCCTCAGACACTTAACACTACCTAGCCATGTGACCTTGGTCAAGTCACTTTACCCCAATTGCCCTGCCTTCCCCCTCCAAAAAAATTCCCCCAAGGCAAAAAAATTACCAAAAAAAGTTAAGTTTATGGGCCTCAGGTTAGGAACCCCTACTTAAGGTAATGGGGAAAAAAGTCTTTGCAACAAGTTTCTTTGACAAAGTTCTAATTTCTAAGCTACACAGGGACTGGTTCCGATTTATAAAAATAAGAGCCATTCCCCAACAGCAAAGAACTGGAAGCTGTAGAAGTGCTCATCTACTCAGGGATGTTAAACAAATTATGGTATATGTATGTGATGAAATAACTATTAAACTATAAGAAATGATGAAGGGGAAAGTTTTAGAAAAACCTGGGAAGACTTGTGTGAACTGATACAGAATGAAGTGAACAGAACCAGAAGAATGACTTAAACAATAAGAATAATATTGGAAAGATAAGCAACTTTGAAAGACTTGGAAACTCTGATCAACACAATTAACAACTACAATTTCAGAAAATTCAAGATGAACTTGTTACCCGCTATTTGAGATGATGGAATTGACTACACTGAGACACTATTTTTTGGACATGGCTAATGTGAGAATTTGTTTTGTTCAACAATACATGTTTGTAACAGGTGTTTTATTTTTCTTGTTTTGTCAATTGGTGGGAGAAGGAGGAGGGGGAGAGGAGAGAAAGAGAATTCAAGATCTGAAAATAAAATAAAATGTAATTTAAAGGAATGCTTACTTAGCCCCAAGGGCCACCAGGAAGTCTACCACAACACTCTTTTTCTTTTTCAGGCAATTGGGGTTAAGTTACTTGCCCAGAGTGACACAGCTAGTAAGTGTGGGCGGTCACATTTCCAATTCAGGTCCTCCTGACTCCAGGGCCAGTGCTCTATCGACTGTGCCACCTAGCTGCCCTAAGCAACAGAATCTTGGCAGGCCTAAAGTATATGCAGAAGAAAAGAAGGAAACAGAGAAGAGAGGAAGAAATAAGTTAAGGGAAGATGGAGTGGGGAGACCAGCATTTATTAAGGGTCTACTATGTTCCAGGCATTGTGGAAGCCCTTTAAAAATATTATCTCATTTGATTCTCACAAAGACACAATAAAGAGATGAGGGAACCAGTTAAAGTAGAATATTTTTTGTTTGTGTTTATGGATACAACATACATACCCCTACTTCTAAATGGTGTTGATGTGACTTAATGGTTAAAACATGGTGAACAAAAACGAGAAATGGACATTGGAATAAGGCATGTTTTGCTTTTTTAGTATATTCCCAGAACTTAATAAAGTATCTGACACACAGTAAGTACTTTATAAATGCTTGTTGTTAGAGTAAGTGCTTAATAAATGCATGTGGATTGATTGAGAAGACAGAAAAAAGACCACCCAAAGGAAGCAGATGTCAGTAGGTCTTGAAGAGGATGAGGTAAAGACAAACAAATTTAGTTCCAACTTTCTGGTACCTAATGTAAAATGGTAAAAGACGTGCGGTAATATTCTAACTTTCTGACAAGAGAAGGTATACAAATTCATCTTTATGGACAGCAATTTCTTCTTTGAGACTAAACCATATGAACTAATCTGTGTCCAACTCTGTCTCTCTCCCCTCCTCCCACAACTCAGGGGGTCCAATCCCACTATGATCGGCTTCATTTCCCACCTGGGATTGATGGGGACTGATTACATTAATGCTGAACTAATTAGGAATACCTAAAATTGGCTCTGCCTTCTTTACTGTAGCTCAGAAATCAGGAGCTCAAGAGAGCCACCAGCCTCAGCCTACTATAACCTACATGTTCTGCTATTTCTAAAGGTTGCTCCAAATAAAAGCTCTTCCTCCTTAAGTCTTGCCTTGTCTCGCACATTCATACACACTCTCCTTTTCTCCTTCCCTCCCCCCCCCACTTTATGCTACAACAATACAGTATGTTTGGACCCATTTTACAGGACTTGGAGCAAAATGTTTTTATTTTAGAAGACTGCAGAGGTTTATAGCTACAGCTTTGCTTTCAGGACATTGTCAGTCACAGTTACCATCTGAGAAAGGTAAAGGGTATACAATGATTAAACTTTACACTTATAAAATACTTACAATCAACAGGTGAAATAGGTATCACAAATATTATTATCCCTATTGTGAACAATTTTGCACTCGGGGGCCCCCCCCCCATCCTTTCCAATCACCTAAGAAAGGCCCCAAACCTGGATAGGCCAATCAGGAGAAAGACATTTTTGATCCACTCTGAGCTTAACCTACCATAAACTTTGTGTGTTCTGGCATAATAGGTAGGTTTTGCTTTGCTCTCTGAATGAACTCCAAATTCCCCTTCCTGTGTCAGTGAGTGGGGTACACTCTCTGTACTCTCTGTGAAGACTCCTCAGAATGAGGAGAAGGGAGAGGGACTATCTCAAAACCAGAGATAGACTTGTAAGACTGGACAGACCTGAGTCCTGCGTTTCCTAAGAAATTACACAACCTAGGACCCTTCTCCCCTTCCCCTGCTGTTAATCAGCCTTAAGCCCTTCGGAAATTTTAGGAATCCCTTAGAGCCTTCCCTCTTCCTCACTTTGGTGGTTGCCAAATAAGGATAGGTACATTTGGATTGGCTATCCCCTATTTCCTTGCTCTTTATCATTAGAGGAGACTTCATGCCCAGACACCTCCTAGACACTGAGAGACAGTGGTGGGCTTCTTTGTTCCGTATCATTGGAGGAGATTTCACGCTCAGATTGTACGCCTACCTCCCAGCCAATGGGAGAAGGGACAGCAGTGGGAGGGGGCTTGACTTTGTTAGGGTATAAATTCTTGTTCCATCTTCTGTAACATGTCTCACTCGGGTGGTTCATACTGGTGGAAGGGATGCCCTCTTCTTGCGAGAACTAAATAAAACTTACTGTTCTTTCCTCAAGATACCTCTGACTTTTAATTTCTTTTGGGGTAGGGGATTTTTGAGGTCCCCGTACCCCACACAGTCAGCAACTACAAGTTCAGATGAAGCTGACCAGGAGCATTCTTCTATCTATGATTATCAAAGACAAGGTGCCTTGAACCAGATGCTATCTAGAATAATGGAACTTTTCTTATGTTATATTATGTCAGGTTAATAATAAAAGAAACACAGAAATCCAGGATCTATAATTTGAATGGCTACCTTGACATTCTCTTCTTTTATTGTATTTACAACCTATATTATTAAGAAATTCCTTTCTCATATTATGGTTAACACATATGGAGACTATAATTTTAGTTGACACAGGTATCCTGAGTTTGGATTGCTCTAAAGGTATGAAGGGTCCCCTTCAGCTTGTTTACCTCTGAGTTCAAAATTATTTCCTGACTCCATCATGCATGATTCTTTTTGTGTGTGTGTGTGTTTTTTTTTAAATTTTATTATAGTTTGCATCATTCATTTCCACAAGATTTTGAGTTACATATTTTCTCCCCCTCTTTCCCCCACCCACCGCCCCAAAACAGCCATCCCAGTGTGTCCCCCCTCCC
>CM053586.1:200823335-200847544 GCA_028646515.1 Pseudochirops corinnae
AATAATAATAATAATTGCATATATAGATAGAAAGATAGATACACATTCATAACATTTGATTATGGAACTCCAGATTCCAGGTTCTTTCTCCTCCTCCCTCACCACCCATGCCCACTGGAAAGACAAGCAATCAAATACAGGCTGAGCACATCATGCATGATTCTCTGGCTTAATGAAAATAAATAAATATGTTATAGCATGTGTACACAGCCTGATTCTGTTTGTTCCTTGTTCAAACCTTTGGTAAGGTGAACCCCATTCTGTTGTTCTTTGGACAAACCTTTGGTTAAGGGGAACTCCATCCTGTTTTTAGGACAAACCTTTGGTAAATGTTTGATACTACTTTGCATATGAGGAAGCTGAGGTTCAGCAAAATATGACACGCCTATGGTCACAGAGATAGAGAGCTGGCACACTAGAGAGAATATTGGTTTTAGAATGAGGAAGACCTGAGTTCAAATCCAACCTCAGACACTTAATTGCTATGTGACCCTAGGCAAGTCACTTAACCTTTCTCTGTCTCAGTTTCCACATCTATATAAGAGGGAAAATAATAGTACCTACTTCAAACAGTTGTTATGAGAATTAAATGAGATATTATTAGTAAAACACTTTGCAAACCTTAAATGCTATATAAATGCCAGCTATTACATATTTTTGTTGCTATGAAATACCAGAGCTAAAAACCCAAGGGTCCAGGCAGAGAATCTGGCATTAATTTCAGTATACCATGAAATATATTCCAAGATAAATGAATTAATCTGTTGACTGGAGTTGTTCTAAATTTCTTTTTGTTGCTGTTCAGTCGTTTTCAGTCATGTCTGACTCTTTGCGACCCCATTTGGGGTTTTCTTGGCAAAGACACTGGAGTGGTCTGCCATTTCCTTCTCCAGCTCATTTGACAGATGAGGAACTAATGCAAACAGGGTCAAGTGACTGCTCAGGGTCATGCAGCTATTAGTGTCTGAGGCCAGATGTGAGCTCAGGAAGGAGAGTCTTCCTGACTCCAGGCCTGGAACTCTAGCCACTGTGTCACTTAGCTGCCCCATTATACAATTACTTAGTACTACATGCCTACAAACTGTAACAATTTTAGTTTCATTGTAATTCACTGTAAGCTTCTTCTTCAATAAAACCTCATCTATATAATATACTCTTTCCTAAGCCAGCTCCTAGTAAAGGCTACATGTTCATTATCAAAGAGGCCTGCCTATTTGCAAAGTGAATGTTGTACATCCAATTCACATAAGTTTTATAGAAAGATTTAAAAGAAGGATACTAAGAGGCATAACCCTGTAGGCATCATTTCAAGGTGAGATTTCATCCACCACAGAACAGATGTTGCCAACTGTGCTTTCAACAGCAGTGTTCTGATACAGGTTCCAAATCAGCACAGGATCAAGGGAACACAAATTTGGCACTGGAAAGGACAATGGGGACATCTAGTCTAAATTAATCATTTTATAGATGAGGAACCTTAGACTCAGAGTTGTATGCTGGCTCCACAACTGTCTCTTTCCACTCAATGACAATGTCTATTTACTGAATAATGATAGATCAACAAATTCTCACACTATGTGATTGGTCAATCAATCAGCAAGTCTTGGTTAGATAACTTCTATCTGCCAGGCACTGTAGATATTGATGTAAAGAATGAAATGATTACTACTCTGGAGGAACTTACAGTGGGGAAAGGAGATAAGTACATAAATACGTACATACAGAATTAATATAAAGGAACGATTAATTACAAGGTAATTAGAGAAGAAGGACACTGGTAGACATGAGGAAGAAGTGCAATGCCGTCACGAAGGACAGGCAATGCAACGTCACAATTCAGCTCCACATGTGAAAAACAGAGAAAAGGCCAGTTTGGTTGGACCACCAAGTGTGAGAGGGGTAGTAATAAAAAATAGGTTGGGGTCAGGTTGGGAAAGGATTGTGAGAGATGACTCACAGTGAAGTTTCTTCATTTCTTTTAACTCCCTGTTACATTCTTATCTCTTCTCCATACTTTGTAAAACAGTCTTGCAAGTAACTCATGATTTCCCGGAAATGAGGTCATTTGAAAGAAAGCCATACTAGTCCACTTCTGCCGGAGCACATCCAAAGCTGATGAAAGGAAATACATAATGAAGGATTGAAACCGCTTTGCACCAATCAGAAAGATTGTGAGCTTGCCTCACCAACTAATGGTGAGGGAGGACGGGTGTTAGAGGTGGAGTTAGGATCAGGACAAGAGAAACCTGCGAGCTTCCACATGTTGCACTCTCTGGCAGACGCCATTTGAGTGACAGGGACAGTGCCCTTTCTCATGAGAAAGAATAAAGACCTTTTCTGATTTCAGACTCAGACTCTGAACTCTTTCATCTCACAGCTAAACAGAGGAATTCATATTTGATTCTAGAGTCAGTAGGGTGCCATTGGAATTTACTGAAAGAGGATTGAGATGATCACATCTGTGGTTAAGGAAAATAATTCTGGCAGATGGGTACAGGATGGACCAGTATGGGGAGATGAGACAGGAGTACAACTAGGATGATGTTGCAATAATCTAGTGACAGCTGGTGAAGGCCCGAACTAAGGTGGTAGTTGTATGAGCAGAGAGAAGGGGGTGGGCAGGAGAGAAGTGGTGATGACAGAAAAGAATTGGCTAGGTTGCTTGATGGAGATTGAGGTGTCAAGGATAATGAATGCTAAGCTTGTGAACCTGGAAGAAAAATGATGCTGGGAAAAACAGAAGTTTGGAAGAGGCTTGGGTCTTTTTGGTGAAAGAAAATCAGTTCTGTTTTGGACCTGTTAAGTTTGAGATGTCTCTGGGACATCAATTTGAAATATCCAATAGGTCGCAAGAACTGGTATTGTGTTACTGAGTTTTAGCTCAGGGGAAAGACTGACAACTGTGTGTTATACATAGAGAGGATAATTAAAGCAATGGACACTGATGATGATGATATGGAGGAAGAGGAAGAGGGGGAGGAGAGGGACAGGGATAGGGAGAAGAAGAAGAATGAGGAGAAGAAGGAAAAAGAAGAAGGAGGAGAAAGAGGAGGAGGATGGGGGAGGAGGAAGAAGAGGAGGAAGAGAAGAAGAAGAGGAAAACAATCACAGTTAGGGAACAGAATGTGAATGATAAGCTAGCAAAGGGAATCCAGAAGAAACAGTTAGACAGATGAGAAGGAGAACTTGGAGAAAGCAGTGTCAGGAAAACTCATCTTCTACAGTAAGTTTTTTTCTAGTCCTCTTTAATCTTAGTACCTTCCTTCTGAGAAGACTCCCAATTTATCCTGTAAATATTTTGTTTGAATATGGTTCTTTGTATGTCGTTTCCCCCATTAGACTGTGAACTCCTTGAAAGCAAGGTCTGACTGGGCTTTGTGCAGAGCCTGGCACATTTGTTGTCATCCAGTTGTTTTTTCAGTCATGTCTGGCGCTTTGTGAGCCCATTTGGGGTTTTCTTGGCCAAGATACTAGAGTGGTTTGCCATTTCCTTCATGCGCCATTTCCTACACACCTGGCATGGAGCAGGCACTTAACTAATGCTACCTGACTGACAGAGTTGGCTGAGACTAGACAGTATCTACTCAGAAAGGGGTGTTAACCATGTCAATGCAGCATGTAGGTCAAATAAGAAGACTGAAAAAAGTGATCAATTTAGAAATTAAGACATAATTGTGAAAAGAGTAGTTTCAAGATGAATGATGAGGTCAGAAGCCAGAATACAGAGGGTTCTAATGCAGATGGTTCAGAATTTTCTTAATGATATGAAACCAGGAGGCAATGTGATAAGAGTTGAAAGAACATGATGGTACCCAGAGGGTCTAGGACTTAAAAGAAAAAAAATTCATAACATTCTTCATGGTATTAAAATGTGAAAACAAAATGGGTGCCCGTTGATTAGGGGATGGCTGAACAAACTGTGATGTAAAAATATAAAGTGATATGACTGTACTATAAAAAACCCCCACAACTATAAGAAAGTCAGCGAAAGATGGAAGTACTTGTATGCAATGATATAGAGTAAAGAAAGCCAAATGATGAAGACAACAAAGTAACTGATTGCCATATTAAATCTATGACAACTCCTCTGAGGTGGGGACTACAGCTGTAGAATGCAGTGTACAATGCCTGACACTGTTGTGGTGTCAGCTGGATTACTCCATTTTTTTGTTTGCTTTGTTACAAAGGAAAGGTCTAATTTTGGGAGGGGTAGGAAGGAGGCATAATAATATAAGGCAATGCTAAAACTATTATTATTTTGAAAGAGCATGCTAGACTAGGATTAAGGAGTCCCTAATTCATAATCTGGTCCTTGACGAGAATAAAGGAAAGTCAATTTTAGACAATTTGAGTCTCAATTCCTTCTCTGCCAAATGGACATGATGATGACAATACTTATAAGTTATCTGTTTCACAGCACTGGTATATTGAGAAAGTACTCTGGAGTAAGTAAGAACTACATACATGTGAGATGTCATGGTCATTAGGAACAGTGGTGGATCGATAAATCTGGCCCTACGTAGGATTAAAGAGGTATAAGTAGGGGGGATTTCTATTGAAATCCTTTCTAGGTTTGTTGTCCGAAAAGAATTACTGGACTCAGCTGTCCTCGGCAGAGTTACAAGAGTTTATTGTTACACGGGGCAAAGGGGGCTAGGAAACCTGCAAGCAGACAGGGATTTAAGGTAGTTACCAAGTAGGCATGACACTTTTCAGCAGGCAGATAGCCTGGAAAAGAGGAGGGTTTAATGTGACACTCTTCAGTGGGCAGTGGGATAGAACTAGAGCCTGAAAAGTGTAGGGGCCAGAAATGCAGTTTTTAAAGATCTAAAACTGTCAGTCATAGGTTCATTAGGCTAACTAGGTATACAAACGTGGAGTTAGGGAGGGGCCTGGGACTTCTCCCAGGAGTGACTAATAAACGTCATAAAGTCAACCAATGGTCAGATTTAAATGAGAAGTATCCATCCAGTGTGCAAATGGATGAGTCTTGTTTACTAGAACAAAAGGAGGTAATGCTTTTCAATTCCTAGGTATAGCTTATTATCATAGCTATAGAGTCAATGGTTTCAGGGAAATACATCCAGGCTGGGGGCAGGGGAGAGACAGAGTTAATGCTTTACAGCTAGGGGGTGGGGAGGGAAGGGACAGAGTTAATGCTTTGTGGCTTTTACAACTTAACACAAGACCGATGTTACCGACTAATATTACACACCTAGGTGCCCGAACACAAATGAGATTTTTACAGATTGAAGTTACAACAATGTTAGTTATAAGGTCACCCCAAATATTCAGAAGCACCTCATCAGAATCATGGTTTTAGAATCAGAAGGGAAAAAAACTAAGTCCCAACAGAGGTTAAGGAATTTACCCTAGGTCACACAGGTAAAAAAAGTGTTAAAGGTAGGATTTGAATCCCCATTTTCAGATGCAAGAGCCTGTCTCTTGCTACTGTGGTACCACAATGCCTCCACAAATTATGATACCATGATTTGTAAAAGGGAAAAACTGGTCCAGTGTTTGAGAGATTAGTCAACAATTTATCAGTCTGGGAAAAAGACTTATGATTTCCCCTTTTATGACTGTATAATCCACAATTAGTGGCCATTCTAAAGATGTATTATAGAGTGAATTTGGAGAAATGGCTTGGAAAGGCCTTGGATTTACCACTCTAGATTAATTCTAAACAGTTCTCCTGGGGCCTTTTTCAATTTTATGTATTTGTTCAAATAGAGGGAGCTCTCTGAGGCATGCAGAATTGGGAAAACTTGCAAAACCATATATATACTATATAAACTAGGAGAATGGCAGAGCACAGAATTTTAGATCCAGAATGGCCTGGTAGGTTATCTAGTCCAACTCCCTCATTCTATACATGAAGAAACTTGTCCTGGAGAGGCAAAGATTTGGACACTTAACTGAGTCTAGAACCCAAGTATCAGTTCTCAAACTTGTATGTGGATATTTAAGGGATTACAGGCAGCTCTCACTTTTCTCTACTTCTTAATTTATTATTTCATTGATTTATTTTTGCCAAATTAGTCCTCACATCTTGCTTACTGCTATTTTTAGCTATCTCCTAAAGGGTTATCACCCCCATGCCCCCACCAAAAAAAAAAAGAAGCAAGGCAACTATTACATAAGAATCAGGATATAGTTTTAGCAATTCAGTAAGAGAGACTTAGAGGCTTCCTTTTTTTTTTTTTTAATACAAATCTTATGCTAATAAGAAAGTAATTACAGTTTTCCAAAGAAGTGTAAAGTGCTCTGATACCATATCAAAGAGGTGTTACATAGGCCTTATAGTAGGGAAGGACAGAAAAGAGCAACTGAATAGCACTTAAGTTTTCCTAGCTTCTGGCCTCAGGTATGATTTTGAATAAAATTAGAAGAAGAAAATAGTCAATTGTTACTTTAAAAAAGTACTTTTTAGTTGGAGAAACATTGATACCAAATTATTAAAAGGAAAAAAAAACTTTGTTTTTTAAGCTTCTAGGTGGTGTAAGGGATAGAATGGTATCTATCCTTTTCTAACATCAAGAGTGCCTAAATTCATAAAAGACACTAGTAGCGGAACTATGGACAAGTCACTTGACTTGGATCAACCTCAGTTTCTCCATCTGTAAAACCAGTATAATAACAGCAATTGATCCCTTACAAGTTGTTAAATTTTTAGTATAGCTGTCAATATCTCTTCCTGTCACATTGAAACCAGGGTTCAATTCCCGGACAGGGAGAATGGAAGTTACCTTTGAGCAGTTAGGTGGTGCTGTGGATAGAGTGACAAGACTAGAGTCATTTCATCAGTTAAAATCTGGCCTCAGATACTAGTTGTGTGACCCTGGACAAGTCACTTAACCCTGTTTGCCTCAGTTTCCTCATCTGTAAAATGAGCTATAGAAGGAAATGGCAAATCACTCCAGTTTTTTTTGCCAAGAATGGCCCAAATGGGATCATGAAGAGTCCGACACAACTGAAATGACTGAATAACAACTTACAAGTTGTTGTTAAAATCAAATGAGATTATACGTACAGCCTTGAAAACTTTAACTCAATATAGAAATGTCAGCTATTATTAATGCAGTAACATCCTTTAAGTTTGCTAGCCACAGAGTCATAAAAGCCAAGAGCGTGTTAGCTGATCAACAGATATTTATAAAGCCTTCTGTGGGTTCCAGGTCCTACACTGGAACATTAGAGCTGGACAATATGATATCTAATAAATAATATCTGTGATATTATCTATCACATTAAGTGACTTTAGATATTATTAGAAATTTTGATTACATAAAATTGGAAAGTTTTTCCACGAATAAAACCAATGCCATGTATTAGAAGAGAATCAGGTAAATGGAGAAAAATCTGTGCAAGTTTCTCTGATAACAATCTCATTTCTAAGATTTATAGGCAACTGATTAAATTTTATAAGAATTCGAGTCATTCTCCAAATGAGAAATGGTCCAAAGACATGAATAGACAGTTTTCAGTAAAAGAAATTCAAGTTAATAATAACCATGGGAAAAAAATGCTCTAAATCACTAATAATTAGAAACACAAATTAAAACAACTCTGAGGTTCCATCCCATTCATCATTTTGGCTAAGTTGACCAGAAAATGAAAAAAAAAAAAGGAAAATAACGTACTGGAGGGGCTGTGTGAAAATAGTTACCTTAATGCACTGTTAGAATTGTTGAACCAGACCAGTCATTTTAGAAAGCAATTTGGAACTATGCCCCCAAACCCATTATACTGTGTATACCTTTTGAGCCAGTGATTTCTCTATTAAGTCTATATCCCGAATAGATCAAAGAAAGAGGAAAAGGACCTCTACGTATAAAAAATATTTAAAGCAGCTCTTTTTGTGGTGACAAAGAATTGGAAACTAAGGGGGTATCCCTCAGTTGAAGAATGGTATACAAGTACATATATAGACACTATATATAGGCATCTATAATGCATATATATGTATATATGTATACATATATAATGGTATAAAATACATATACAAGTTATGGTATATGTATATGATGGAATACTATTATGCTATAATAAATGAAGAAGTTAGTTTCAGAAACACTTCAATGAAGTGATACAGAGTGAAGTGAACAGATCCAGGAGAATAATTCAGACAATATTGTCAACTCTGAAAGATTTAGGAATTCTGATCAACACAAAGACCAATTGCAAGTCCAGGACTCGAGATGACAACATGCTACCTACCTCCTGGCAGAGAGCTAATGGCCTCACAGTGAAGATTGAGATATTTTTTTGAGGGGGGAAGGGTTTTTGAGGGGACATGACCAACGAGGGAATTTGTTTTGTTTCTACATCTTTTTAACAAAAGCTTTTGTTGTTCTTGCTTTCTTAATTAAGTAGAGGAGGGATAGGGAGAATCCAGATCAGAAAATAAAATTTAATTAAAAATTTTAATAAGAACAACTGTCTCATTTTGTATAATTGCACAGTGGACTTCTGAAGTCAAAGGGCCTGGGTTCAAATTGCACTTCTGCTACGTACTCCATGGCATAATCTGGGGCAAGTTCATTCACCTCTCAGGACTTCAGTTACATGCCCCCAAATGAGCAATACTTAAAGAAATTAATTCAGGGTATTCACTGGAAGGTCAAATACTGAGGTTGAAGCTTAGATAATGTAATATTAATGGGATGCCTTTTAATAGGCTCATTAAGGGAAGCTTCCTTAGGGGGAGACTTACTTATAGGAAGGTTTTCACATGTTTTGGGTTATTATGCCTTCTGGTTCTGAGAAGTGTATATATACTCTGAGTTAGTATTTTGCTTTGGGGGCTTGCTTATAAGAAGGATCTTCTGATTCCCTGGTTGAGGTTCTGAGTGGCTATATGTTCAGAGCTCCCCGACTGCTCAGATGTAAAGGCTTTCTCCATCCAGGAATGTATGTAAAATGCACAGCAATATTGTTTTGATTCAGGCAGTCAGAGCCCTGATGGTCTTTATTTTTCTGCTTGTATTTTCTCTGAAGTTCATGATGCTGACTTTTCCTCTGAACTAGTGAATGTAAATTTAAAAAAACTGTTGACCTCTTAAACAGCTATCTTTCCTAGTAAAGCAGATCTAAGAACCTGTCGTAGCAGCCATCCTGGGTATGCCACTGTGGCTGTGGCTACAGATACTTTGGTGATATAATGAGAAGGTAGGACTCATTGGAAAAGACCCTGATGTTGGGAAAGATTGAAGGCAAAAGGAAAAGGGGATGGTAATGGATGAGACAGGGAGTATCATGGAAACAATAAAGGTGAACTTGGATAGACTTTAAGAGATAGTGGAGGACAGAAGGGTCTGGAATGTCCATGGAGTCATGAAGAATTAAACACAACTGAACAACAACAAAATGAGCAGGTGAGAGTGGGGCAGTTAGGTGGCACAGTGGATAGAGTGAGGGGCCTGGAGTCTGGTAGACTCATTTTTCTGAGTTCAAATCTGGCCTTAGACACTTGCTAGCTGTGTGATCCTGGGCAACTCACTTAACCCTGTCTGCCTCAGTTTCCTCATCTGTAAGATGAGCTGGAAAAGGAAATCTCAAATTACTCCAGTGTCTTTGCCAAAAAAATAAGGTCATGAACAGTAGGACATGACTGAGTAACAACAAAAATAATCAGACTGGACTAGATGATCTCCAATCAATCAATAATCCATAAACCCTGTGATCCTATTGCCTCCTGGAGTTTATTATTTTATAGTAATGCTATTGATTTTTTAAGGTTTATTTTGTAGCCTGAAACTGTTCTTCAAAGGGAAGCTTAATAAGTATGGTTATATGTGGAAAATATTTAAAAATTAGTGTCAAAATCTTATTAATTCAATGACAAATCATATAAAAGAAGTGATTACACAGCAGAAGAACATATTGCACGTTGAAAGTTGGTTTTTCTTTAAGATATAAAAGTTGTAAGGCTTATTGTGTAAGTTAACAAATTTAATTATTTCACTCTGACCCAGTAAATTCACAGAGCATTGTAAATCCTGACTGTGGCCCCTACTGAGCACACAGATGGAGTGGACATTTTATTTGACCCTTCTGTATTCTGGACGTTACAGATATTGCAATTCTGGATGAGTTGGCTGGGACTAAACCTCATTCTCTTCTTTAATTCCCGGCATCCACCTTCTTTCCTGGTGGTCCAATTCTGGCCTTGGTAACCCTTCCCTTTCTCCTCCTGGTAGAGTTCGTAATCAAGAAATGGCTCCCTCTCCTGTTGTGGCCATTACTGGTCACAATTAGATGCTGGAGATCATGCCAGATCTACAGAAAGGATTCCATGGTTGTTGAGCTGTCCTTGTCACCTGAGGTGGCTCCAAAAGCCCTAAGGACCCTCTCTGTCTCTTTGTATTGAGGACTGCTGCTCCAACAGGCCAAGGTCAAGATCCTGCTAGCTTCAGGTGCTGATCACCAAATCTTCTACTTCTCTTGGCAGATGTGATTAAACTTTCTCACATTTTGGTCCCAGTGAAATTGGGCTTGAATCAGGACTTTTTGTCAACAATAAAACAAATGCACAATGACAAATGCCCATGGGTTTTAAAAAAATAGTAATGTTCATTAAAAGATAACAGATTTAGAATCAGAAGTGACTTTAGAGGTTATCTATAGTCCAACTCCTCATTTTACAGTCAGAGCAGGTTTTAGGGACTGTAAAGACCGGCTGAGTTTTGACTTCAGAAGAACATCTCTGACTCAGAGGGTTCCCAGACTTCAGGCTGTTCACCTGAGCCGATGCTGGCTCCAGGTCTCCTGATGGATCTGTTTCCTAGTGCCCACAGGCATCTAGCTGTCTTTCCGTACAGTCTCGGACTGGATGGAGATTATTGTTTATCTTTGGTCTTTTTGATCATCTGGTACTCTTTGAAATCTCTGCCAAAGTGTTTATGGAATACCTGGGCTCTGGTAAGAGCTTTCATGGTTGCCATCTTAACTGGACATTCCAGCAAGTCATTGTGGCAAATAGCTCTAAGGCTAATAATGAATTGTATGACCTTTGATAAGGCATTTTAGCTCTCACTCAGTTTCCTCTTTGGTAAATGAAGGTGTTGGACCAGATGGTTACCAAGATTCCTCCCACCTTTAATGTTATATAGGATTATAGATTCAGAGCTGGAAAGGACCTTATGGGTCATCCAATCCTACCCCATCATTCTAATGAAGACACAGATCCAGAGAGGCTTAATCACTTGTCTAAGGTAACAGAGGAATAAAGGAAACAGTGATTTTCACTCTGTAAGCTCCTTAAGGATAGGGACTGTCTTTTGTTTCTTTCTGTATTTCCAGTGTTTAGCACAGTGCCTGGCACATTAGTAGATACTAAATGCTAACTGACACATCACTTTCTTTTGTGCCACCCTGATTCTTTTCCCAATGAAAAATGTTGACAAAAAACAGGGAGGTTTCACATAAATTCCAGACATCTGAGAAAGGGATGATACGAAAACTGTTGGTTTGATACATACATGAAGACACAATAGGTTTTCTTAACAGGATCAAACATTAATGAACTATCATGTGTGGGATGCCGGTCTAGGGGCTGGTTCAAGTGTAGGAGAAAAGACTTCATTCTTGTTATTGACTTTTGGGCTACATTGGTGATTTCACTGGTTGAAGGAGCTTCCCTTGACCAATGCCAATTGGCAACTTCTCTGTAATTTACCATCTAGGAGATTTACCTGGGCACTGAGAGGTTAAGTTACTTACCCAGGGTCTCACTGCCAGTACATGTTAAAAGCAAGGCTTGAACCTTTCTTGCCCAGAAGTCAGCACTCTTTCACAGCCTCTTGGTGACTAATAATTCAGTCACCTGATATTCTAATGAAGATGAAACTAAAGTGGTTCAATTCAATTCAACAAGGATTTATTGCCACCCTATAATCTACTCTCAGTGGTACAGCTGAGAGAGAGTGTGCTTGGGCTTGGAGTCAGGAAGTCAAGTCAAACCTTAGACATTTACTAGCTGTGTGACCCCAGGAAACTCAGTTAACCTCTGTTTGCCCCAATTTCTTCGACTGTAAAAAAGGGATATACCTTGCAGGGTTATTGTGAGGATTGAAGGAGATATTTGTAAAGAATTTAGCATAGTGCCTGCCACCTGGTAGGTACCCTACAAATGCTTATTCTCTCTTCCTCTCCTATCTCTATTTAATTCTGTCACTTAGATTAATGCAAACATCCTGCTTTGTTGGACCACAGGAAATCTTCAAGGTTACT
The DNA here is from genome assembly GCA_028646515.1 of Pseudochirops corinnae. Classification (NCBI taxonomy): domain Eukaryota; kingdom Metazoa; phylum Chordata; class Mammalia; order Diprotodontia; family Pseudocheiridae; genus Pseudochirops; species Pseudochirops corinnae. The sequence goes on from CM053586.1 coordinate 200,835,570, forward strand.
CACCCCACCCCACATGCTGTCATTTCCTATGGATCATTTATAGAAAACAACAACAACAACAACAACAACAACAAAAGGCCGCTGGTTTAAAAAAATAGTAGCATTCATCAAAGGATAATGGATTTAGAACAGGAAGTGACTTCAGAGGTTATCTATAGTCCAATAAAAAAACTGAGGGCCAGAGAGGAACGACAGCTTGCTGATTCTTTCTCTTTATCTCTCTTTCCCCCTCTTCTCTCCCTAAGACTGGCCCTTATTTCCTCCAGGCTAGAAGTGCAATGGACACTCCCAGGCGGGCTTCACTTCTGACGGGCACAGAATCTTTGACCTACTCCGTTTCTGACCCTGGCTGACTCACCTCTCCGTAGGCAGAGCCCTACTCCTTGGGGCTCACTATATTAATGATGAACTTAGTGCAGACACCCTATTTGCTTTGGTCTTAATGCAGCTCAGAACACTCAAGCTCAAGAGAGCTACTAGCCTCAGTCTCCCCAGTGGCAAGGATAACAGTCACATGCCACCATATTGAAACTAAAACATGTATTCCTGGTAAAGCAAGAGGGTGCCTCAAGGGTGGGAAACCCAAGGCCTTGAGGCCATAGATACCCCTGTAGGGTCCTCAAGTGTGACCCTTTGACTGAATCCAAACTTCACGGAACAAATCCCCTTAATAAAAGGATTTGTTCTGGAAAATTTGGACTCATTCAAAAGGCTGCACCTAAGGACCTAGAAGGCCACTCAACAAGGCCACAGGTTCCCCACCATGGAAGTGTGGTAGGGAAAATCAGGAAGTACAATAGTTTTCTGTTTTCAAGCATTGTGTTTTGTGTTCTAGGGACTAAAATAGAAAAGAATGGGAAAGCATTGATTAAACGCTTACCGTATGTTGTATGCTGAGTTAAGCACTGGGGATACAAATAGAAAGATGAAGACACTGCTCTCAAATTCACTTTCTAATTAGGGGAGACAACACATAAAGAGGGGATGAGTTTTATGGCAGATGGAAAAGTCAGGTGCTACTTGGGATCCAGCAGGCAGAGCAGATGATAAGGTTCCATGGATCTTGGGGTTAAATGGCAGGGCAGATGGTCCATAACCAATGACTGTTGGAAAGGGGTCATAGGCCTAAAAGGTGGGAGTAGAGTGGGGCTCTTGTATACTAAAAGACCTGTAATACTGGTCTTTTAATTATTGATATAATTCAATTCAGCAAACATTTATTAAATGCCTACTATGTGCAAGGTAAGAGAGAACATGGCAGAGAGGATAGAGTACTGGCTTTAGGGTAAGGAAAACCTGGGTTCAAATCCATCGTCTCAAATGCTGGCTGTGTGACCAGGGATGACTCACTTATCCTCTCAGTACTTCACAGAATTCCCTAAGGCTCAGTTTCAGGGAAGTTGCTGATTTGCAAGGAAGAATGGAAACCAATGAAATCATAGGCTTAGATGGCCACCTGTAAGGCACTATGGTAGGTGCTGGAGGTACAGAGAAAAAAATGAAGTAGTTCCTGCCCTCAAACAGCTTACATTCTCCTTCTGTGTAAAAAAGCCTTCTCTGACTAAACTTTTCAGAGTAGTTGATCCATAAAGACCTCCTGTTTCCACTGAGTGTCACCCCTATCACTCCATCCTTAAGTCCCAACGCAGAGGGAGCTAAAGCTTAAAAGAGAAAAACTCTTACATACCATTCTTTCATTTTATATAGCTGTTAGCAGACTAGGGAAAGCAGAGAACTCTGTAAATATTAATTAGTGATGATGAACTTCAAATAGCTGCTGGTCATCTTGTAAATGAGTGTACATGAGAAACAAATTCTGACGTGAGAGAAAGATGAAGACACCAGATATAGGAGAGACAAATATTAATATTATTTAGCAATGATGAAGTTAGAATAGCTGTTGGCCATCTTGCATATAATTGTATAAACGTGTACATGAGAGATAAATTCTCATGCCTGACAAAGATGAGGAAACCAAAGTATGTGAGAGAAAATATTAATACTGATTAGTAAATATTAATTAGTTATGATAAAGTTAAATAACTGCTGGCAACCTTGTATAAAATTGTACAAACGTGTACATGAGAGATAAATTCTCATGTGCAATAAAGATGAGGAGACCAGAGCATGTGAGAGATAAATATGAATATTAATTAGTAAATATTAATTAGTGATGATGAAGTTAGAATAGCTGTTGGCCATCTTGCAAATGACTGTACAAACACGCATGAGAAACAGACTTTCACGTGTGACAAAGACAAAGACACCACGGCACATGAGGGACAATACGAATACTATAATAATATCGGCTGAAACGTTCATTAGAAATGCTGAAGTTAGAGTAGATGCTGATCATCTTCTATGTAACTGTATAAACACAAGAGGCAAACTCTCATGTGGGACAAAGAGGAGGACACCAGAATTAGGTCCTCTGCCGACCTCCGGGCTTGAAATATTCATAAATGCACGGCATCGGCGGGTCATCTAGTCCACTACAATCTCCCTTTCATGAGATGAGAATTCAGAGATGAATTCACCTTCTGTTTCTTTGCAACTTGTGCCCTGTTCCCACTACTATTCAGATCCTTGGTCCTCCATTTGCACAACCTCCAAAACTTTCTGGATGAAGCTCAAACCAACCAGTTTTGGTCTGGTATTTAGAAATTCATGTCTTTTTTTACCTACTGGATCTAGCATTTCAGCCCTAAGTTGGAAGGATGAGAATTTTCAATTTCTCTTCTGGGAGACCTCATAAATAAATGTAAGCAGATATTGGTGGAAGAACTATGTCAGCTGGCAGACAGGGAATGCCATCATTTAATCTACAGCACTCCTAGATAACTTAGCTCTTCGTATTCTGAAGGAAGAAAGGAGGGGAAACCTTCATGAGAGGAGCAAGACCTAGAGGTGACAATGTTGGACTGGGAGACTTGGTGACAGAAAGGCAAAGATGAGAGCCTAGGCATGCAGTCTGGGGTCCCAGGTGTGGGACTACCACCAATCACTACTGTCATGTAGCAGCCACAGTCACTGACGCCATTAGCCACTGAACTGGGGATGTGAGAGAGAGACAGAGAGAGAGAGAGACAGAGAGAGAGAGAAAGAGAGACAGAGAGAGAGAGACAGAGAGAGGGAGGGAGGGAGGAAGAGAACAGAGAGAGGGAGAGAAAAAGAGGGAGAGAAAGATAGAGCAGAGGAGGGGGGGACAGAGGGGAGAGAGGGGGAGAAAGAGAGAGAGAGAGAGAGGGAGAGAGGACAGAGAGAGAGAGGAAGAGGCGGCAGGGGGGTAGAGAAAGAGAGAGATAGTTTGGGAAAAACAAAATGGAGCTACCACTATTGCCACCTGCGCTAGGGACTGTTGAGCATGAAGAGGAGGAGAGAACAAGCATTTATTAAACAATCACTATGTACCAGACATTGTGCTAAGGACTTTACAACTATTATCTCATCTGATGAGGACAGAGTCCAAGGAAGCAGCAGCATAGTAGGAGAGAAGAAGACATGGGAGTAGGGTCATGGAAGTGGGGATAGTATCAGCGATGAGGTAGCCAGTGTCAGATTATCAAGGCTACAAAGAGATAGGTCTAGGTGGATCCTGGTTTGCTAAACTCACCCAAAGGGGTACATCCAAGATGGAGACTCCCACTTCTTCTGTCCTTTCACCATCCCTGTTATAGTACCTTTTTGATCCAGACCTATTTCTTTTTCTTCCAAGTTTTTTTTAAAAACTCCAATCATCCAGTTGTTTAACCCAGCATTAATATAAAGTGACTAACTATTTGAGTTGCTTATTGGCATGTTCCATTGTTAAAACGATGCTGAAGAAGATAGATTCTTAGTCTCATTGCTAGGATCTTCCTTGCTGGGGGCACAGACTTGTATAGAGGAGAGATTTTAATTGACATGTTTTTATAGCCTCCCACTACAGGGAATATATGGATCCAGATTCCCCTAGGCAAAACAGTTAGCAGTTGGATATTAGAGAAATTAGGGCATTGCTAGAGTTAACCTTTCTAAGGCAGTCACTTTAGGCACTTTCTTTTTCCCTTTAAAGGAAAATTAGTCCCACAAAGGGCAAAACTGAGGGAGATAGAAAGAAAGTCATGCCTTCATAAAGTATTTGGGAAAGAGCAGCACCATCTAGCACCTGAGGCCCTCCACAAACTGGCATCAGCCTACCTTTCTAACCTGATTTCCAACTACTTATTCCAAATCTTCTGGCTAGGCTGGTTGACTCACACAATCTTCTGAATCATACAGACCCTTTGCCTTCTCCTTCCTGTCTCTGCTTCTGTTTTTGTCATCTCACCTGCCAAGAAGGCTCCCTTTCTACCTTGCCTAGGCCTCCTTTGGAGTCTAACAGAAGGGCTAGCCAAGAGGGAACAATTAACTTTGCTCACTATCCACCAAAGGACCAATATGCATATGCCACTGCTAGATCTACAAATTGATGCAATAGAAGATGAATGAAAACTAGTTTCCTTGTAAAAAAGAACCTTGTCCAATATACAACTGTGGGAAGGCTAAAGGATTGTGTGGCTCTCTGTGCTGTTATGGCTTATTAACTTCTTTGCTATTATGATGGAATTGGCTTACTGGTTTTGGGATTTGGTTTCCTGGTGTCTGAATAAATGTTTTACTTCTGTCTTCTATATGGAGAATCTCTTATATTTTGTGATTGAGTACCATGCAGGTATATTTATAGTGATCGTGGGCACTGTGAATATTGCATTGGTGCTACAGGTAGGGATAGGTCTGTTCGCCATGCATATACATACATTCATACACACATACATATACATATATATATTTTTTACCATGGTACTCTTCTAATTAGAAGGAAGGGAATCTAAAACAGATTTGTCTGTTTCCCCAGGAAGAAGGGGCAAATGGCAGCTAAAAAACCAACACTGGAATAGCTCATGATGGGAGGCTATTTAATGCATTTTTTTTCCTTTCTAATTTTTCTTTAGCATATACCACATGACTGCTGCTGCTGAAATGGCTGAAAGTTGAGACTAGGACTTCATAATTCTCTACTCTGGAATCACAGGATTTGGTTCTTATCCAAGGCACCAAGGCAAGGATTCCTAATATTTTCTTGTGTTGTGAATGCTTTTGGCAGTCTGGTCAAACCTATGGATCCCTCCCCAGGATAATGTTTTTAAATATACAAAATAAAATTCAGGATTATAAAGGAAATCAACAATTTTGAAATAAAGTTATCAAAATATGTGGAACTCATTCGCCCCCAAAATCCCAAAAAGTGTCAGGGAAAAAAAATGGAAAAAATAGTGATGCTGGGAGTCAGGAGACATGGATGAATGTCCAGGCTCTGACATCAGTTGTATCATCTTGGGTAAACAACTTGACCTCAGTTTCTCCAGCTGTAAAATAGGGGCAACAATACCTGCCCTTCATTAGAAGACTTGAGAGTTATACTGAAGAATCTTAAGCACAGTAGAAATGTGAGTAATTATGAGTCTGATTCTCCCAGAGGGCCATAAAATAAGCTGCATGTGCCACGGTACTGTTAAACATCTGATATCAATGAGGCTGTATCATTCCACAGATTCAAACAAACAAACAAACAAACCCTTAACAGCATCTTCGTTACTATTGGCTAAAGGCCAAAGTCCTTACCCCGGCATTCGAAGCCTCTACAAACTGGTACCAGCCAACCTTTCTAACCTTACTTTCCAGCTATTCACCTCTTCAAATTTTCTGGCCAGGCTGGTTGATTCACAGTCTTCTGAATCATACAGACCCTTTGCAATCGCCTTCCTGTCTCTGTTTCTGTTTTATCCTATCACCTGCTGATTTACCTGGCCTAGGCCTCCTTTGGGGTCCAGCTGAAATGGTATCTCATGCACTCTCCAAATAACCATTCATTAAGTAGCTGCCAGGCATAAAGCACCGGGATAGGTGCTGGGAAAGAATAAAAGTGATCACCGAGACAGGATGGAGTGTGCAATCGAAGACTTCTTCTAACAACAATTGTTGTCATAAATCCTGGGAATTTAGACTTTGTTTTGCTGAGCCTGGGAGCAAGCATGAGGATCAACAGGTGAATGAGGAGGAAAGGTAGATTTCAACTTCACAGAAGGCAAAAGTTCCTAATAGTTATACCTGCACAAAAGTGATATGAGTAGTAAACTCACTACATGACTGCAAGCATAGGCTGCATGAACACAGATATATTCAAGGAGAGATCCTAGATATGTATTAAGACTAAATGACCTCTGAGATCACTTACAGCTCTGAGATATATGGATTAATGATGGACTACCTATCTTGAACCAGGTGTGACAGGCTAGGTGGTATAATGGATAGAAGGCTGAGCTCAGAGAGAGGAAAACCTGAGTTCAAATGCAGCCTTGGACACATACTAGTTGTGTGACCCTGAGTAAGTCATTTACCCTCATCTGCCTCAGTTTCCTCATCTGTCAAATGAAGGTGTTGATTTAGAAGGCCTTACAAGGTCAAGCATGTTATAATGCAAAGATTCCTAATCTTCCAGCTCTAGAACTATGGCCCTATGAAAAATATTTTCCTTAGGTATTTTTCTTCCAACATCTGGGAGATGCTGAATTTCCTCTGTGGCAAAATTGGACACATGCAATGTAATGACAAATACGGAAATTGAATATTAGATGTGGAATGGCTCTTAAGAGAGAGAAGCTAATCTAACCTCCTCATTTTACAGATGAGAAAACAGGCTCAGAGAATGGAATGATTTGCCCAAGATCACACAGCCAGCAAACAGCAAGACTGGGAATCTGAGTCTTTTTCTTCCAAATTCAATGTTTTTTACATATCTGCTTCACTATACTTCCTCCTCACTCAATAAAAATAACCACAAAAGGGGGCAACTGAGTGGCACAGTGGATAGAGCACTGGGCTTGGAATCAAGAGAACTCATCTTCCTGAGTTATTGGCTGTCTGACCCTGGGCAAGTTACTTGACCCCATGTGCCTCAGTTTCTTCACCTGCAAAATGATGTGGAGAAAGAAACAGCAAACCATTCCAGTATCTTTGCCAAGAAAACTCCAAAGGGGAACGTGAAGAATTGGAAATGACTAAACAACAAAAAGAAGAACCAACCAACCCCCGCTCCCACCCACTTCCAGCAACAAACCACAATCAGTGACCTAGGACACTGAACATATCCTTTCTACAGACACATCTTCTTCACGTTTGATGCTTTGATAGTTCCCTTTCCTCTGAATGCCACTGAAATAAAGAGATCTCAGGGGAAAATGTCATCAGTGTTCTTGTACTGTCTCCAGAATGAATTAGTAAGAATGCCTGCCTGGAATTCTTAAAAAAATTTTTTCTTTCCTATATTGTTCTCTCTATGAGCTACATCTTCTCTGACTGATCTAGTTCCAGGGAAGGCTATAAATGCATCATCCCCTCTAATAGCGCTGGAGCTCAGGATCTGCCATCCAAGGTTTCATGTGAACCTCCTACCCAGAGCCTGGAGACGCAGAGGCCACTGGAGGGTAACCTTCACCAGAGGCTGTTATCTTTCACAGTTTTATGTGCTGTCCTTGGGGGAACGGCAGCAGCTGTGTTCTTTCTCCATGCAAGAGATATAATCGGTCATCTTATTATCGGAGACATAAGGTGGGGGAAGGAGGGCACAGGACAACAAGTTGACACACATTCCAAAACAGCTGGTTTACATTCAGACAGACAGATGAAGTGGGGGTTCATCTCAAGGGAGAAAAACAACAGGAGCAACACAAGAGACTTAGTAGAATGTCACTCTGTGCCCTCCTACCTCCCCCCTCCCCACCCAAAGAAGTAGTTGTACTAAATGCAGTTGTAGAAGCTTGGGTTTGGAGCCTGGTTCACCACTCAGGGCTTCAAATCAGAGAGATGGACTCAATGTTCTCTACTGCTAGGAGACTATAAATCTGATGGACTTGGAAGAAACTGTAAAACCTGCCCACTCTCATCTACTTAGCAGGACAGAAAATAAAAACTTTTAATGAGACTGGAAATATGGTTTGTGTAAAGCATTTTATGCTGATGGATACAGTTAAGAATGATAGAATATACTGTTCACTCCTGCTTAGCTTTCTTGGGCAGCTAGGTGGCACAGTGGATAGAGTTTTAGATGTGGACTCTGGAAATCCCAAATGTACATACAGCCTCATACCAGCTGGGTAAATCACTTAACTTCTGCTTGCCCAGTAAAATGTCTACCTCCTGGGGGGTGGGGGAGTTGTGAGGATAAAATATTAATGTACATACTTTAAAGTGCTATATAAATATGAGCCATGAAGGTCATAATAAAAAAGAAAAAATTTTAAAAGACTCTGCTAATACATTTTTAAAAACCGTTCACTATAATTATGGTCCCGCCCTCATTAAGTGCCTGCGGCAGGACGGGCATTCTATTAGGTATGAGGTATAAAAGATAAAAATGCCTGATTCTTCTCTCTGGGATCTTCCATTTTATCAGAAGCCATGTTTTGTAAAAAACAGTGTGGCTGACATATGCCTATTACCTTGGAAGCTCCTGGAGATGCTTCGGATGCAGTGTGGCCATATGCCATTTGTCCTGATCACATCAACCACTCGCCCCCTAACAGAAGTCAAACTTATGGGCTTTACAAATGGTTGTGGTGGATGCTGGAGCATTAGGTGAAACAGAGGCTAAACATCTTTGTGCCTCTGGCTGGTGTTATCCTTTCAGAGTTCTCTCAAGGCAACAGCAGTACAGTATTTTGCTATGGGTTTTCAGATTCATTACAATATCCACTCTACTCATTCAACTTTGTAGTAATTTGTTTCCAGACATGGGATCACTACCTCTGAACATGCCAAGACATATCATAAAGCATACTTGAAACTTGAGTGACAAGGGCTTAAGAGAGCTGGGGTTCAACATTGGCCAATGCAAGAATCTACTTCCCAACCACATAACAAGTACAACTTGCTTATTCTTTGTTCATCATTCTACTTTCCTGCATTTCTGGCAGTTATTAAATCCTCCCCCTCTTCCACCTCTCCCCCACTAAGTGACTGGGAGGGGGGGAATGAGAGCAGATATCTGATGCAAACACAGGAGGACTGGGCTTTGTAGTTGGCAACATGCTGAGATTAACAGAGATAATGTCTTTGCCTGAGAGATCATATATTTTATTTCTGACTGTGATGCCCTGTGGGTGCCTGTACCGAGATGAGAGTAGAACTTGTGAACTGAGTGGCTCTTAGGAATTGGAGCTGGGGCATTTGATTTGGATACAAAAGCATTAGCTTTACAAAATTAAAATACAGTGAAAGGATTTTATTTTAAGGTATTCACTTATCCTGATTTCTCCCAAGTATACTTCCCAGATTCTGGCTGGTGATGGCACAAGACAGACAGACAGATAAGAAGTTTCTAGTGGAAAATTACTGGTTCTAGTCACCTTCATGAAAAGGTTGATTTGGAAATGTATAGTTCAGATGTTTCTGGAGATATTCTTATTTGTCTTTGGGAAAAGAGGAGAAAGAGAGGAAAGAGTTCTTCAAATTCCCTCCTTCTGCCTGAGATGACAAAGTATGGAAAGAAATGCCAATAAGTGAGTGACCCAGATAACCCAACCTTAGATTTGTAAGCACACAGAAATCTAACAATAAACACATTCTAAATGTGGTTCAGCTTTTCCTATTCTTTGGCATTTGTAAAAACTAATCTGAAGAAAAAAAACCCATCAAGTCAGATGTTTTGGAAAGAAAAGTAAATAACACTGGTTGACAAATGTTAGCCTAATGACAGCAACAACATAATTTTCTTTGTTAGATAACATAGATTCTGGGCTACTTACCATAAGCCCCCACTCACATTGTTAGGCTGGGTTCCCAAAGGGCAGCTGGAAACTTCCCCATGTAGGGATTTGGGAGTAACCCTGACAGGTAAGGGCTGTCTTCCTAATATCATTGCTTATCAGATCCCATGAAGATGGTTCCCACATTATCAATTGATATCAACTGGCCAGCCAGAGTTAATTAGCTTTAAGAAATGGTTATTTGCAAAGAGAGTGTAGTAAAAATAGGTGGTATAAAACATCTCCCCCAAATCAGGGGCACACTCTCCCATAAATTCATAAAAAGTCCAAAAGAAAGTGGGCTTAAGCTTAAAAAGCATATGTGGCCAAGTGGGGACTATTTGGCACACGAGAACACACACACATACACACACACACACACACACACACACACACAAATATTCTGGGACCCCAAACAACTACCTAGCTATAGTGCTTTATCACGATAGAAGCTGGAGTCCTCCCCTCTCTTCCCTTGCCCTTAAGATCATAGAATCATAGATGTTAGAACTAGAAATTACTTTAGAGATCATCTAATCCAAGGCCCTCAAACTCAAATAGAGAAGTCATTTATATCAAGGTTATATGGCAGGCAAATGGAAGAGCCAGAGACTGAAGTTAGGTCTTCTGATTGCTCTGTACTTACGCATGGGAAAGGATAGCCTCAAATATACCAGGAATGGTGCTTAACGAAAATAAATAATAAAAAATAAAATGGCTGCGTTTTATTTACCATTTAAAACACCTTGGTTCTACATAGTTTTTGCATGTGCAGAAATGGGACTCTACTCTTCTAGAGTAAAAACCATATTTGATCCATTTCAGCTCCCACACATGGTTCAACTGTTTTGACTTCCTTGCTCTGCTAACAGGATTTCCCTAGTTCTGGGTCTGAGATAAGGATCTAGTTCTCCATTAAAAAAAACCCTAACCTTTTCACAGAAGCTATTTCTGGAAACTGTCAGACTCGTTTCCTTATTTTGTCATCTATGTCTGTTTGGCCTATCTCACATATGTAACCTGGACTGGGGCTCATATTATAGGATTTGCAGCCTTCCTGATGGTTTGGACTGTAACGTGTGGAGTTGTGCAGATGAGGAAACTGGAATATGTAACTAGATGTTAGAACTAGAAATTACTTTAGAGATCATCTAATCCAAGGCCCTCAAACTCAAATAGAGAAGTCATTTATATCAAGGTTATATGGCAGGCAGTAACTAGAACAGATTGAAAGAGAAGCAGCTGAAATAGCAGAGCATCAGGGATGGAGGTCACATTGAATGGGGACTGAGATATGTTTTGAGGGGTTGAAAGCTTTTGCTCATTCCTCTGCTTACTAAGCAAGAATCTGAGAAAAATTCAAGTGGCTGGCAAAAAACCTCTTTTCTCTGTTCCTTTCAGAAAGACTGGAAGCTCAAAAGAACTGTGGGTGCATGAGACAAGAACCTCTACCTTTCTCTATCACTTGAGAAAAGGGAGGGAGGAACAAAAGAAGAAGGAGGTGCCCAAAGCCACCCCTGTGGGCAGAGACACATATGGTCTGGACAAATGAATCTATTGGGAAGTAAGAAAGCACCCCTCACCCAGACCTCTCCACAGAGGCAAGCATCTGTTGGTTACATGTGTATAATGTAGTCCTAGTTCAAAGCCTGGGTTTATCAGAGTGCTTGAAGCCAATGAGCTAATAACATAGTACTAAGTTTTCTCCTTGCCTTTTTTTCTCTTTGTTTCAAAAACCTGTCTTTTGCATCAGAAAATTCCAGGATTCATCAAATGCTCTTCCCAATTCCAATCACCTTATCCCCCTTTATTTTAATAGGAATGATGGGAAAGTCAGTATTCAAGTTGACTAATTATATATGGTTAGTGTTTTATTACTGGCTGCTGAAAGAACTTGGGTGATCCACTCATAAATAATGCTCCAGCACTGAAGCTAAAACAGATGCATGGCTATTTTTGTTATTGAGCAAACATCCAACCAATCACAATATGTCTGGAATCAGGGACCCAGATTTGTCCTTGAGATGCAACACATGGACCTTGAAATTCTTATCTCTGTACCATTAAGGCTGATTTATGGTGTAATAAATAAATCTTTTAAAGAATTCATTGCCACAGAAGCAAAGTGGCTCCCAATGGGGTTTAGATTTT
>CM053586.1:200847644-200858984 GCA_028646515.1 Pseudochirops corinnae
TCAATGTATGCATCATTTCTACAGCTGCCATCCCTAAATGAAATGGGAAGATACAGGGTGGAAAAGAAAGATAAGCTAGTATGAATCACTTCCTTGCAGTCCACAAAGTAATCCAAAGGAAGAGACTCATAATAACATCTATTTATCCTATACTCTATAGCCAACCACACCTATCCTGTCCTAAATAGAATTTACAGTGTACAGAATGCTAGATTTCAGGTCAGGATCTAGGTTCAAATCCCACCTATGACCTTTGATAATTGCACAACTCTGGGCAAATAACTTTCCCTCTGAGCCTCAGTTTCTACATCTGTAAGATGAGGGAAATAAATCCTTTAGATCCTACCTCTTAGAGACATTCGGAGGCTCAAATGAGATTGTGTGTGGAAAGCCCTTTAATAAGTTTAAAGCACTACATAAATCCAAGTTATCATGCTTATTATCCAGCTACATATTGATAAGGGCAGCTTGGTGGCACAATGAATAGAGTGATGGGCCTGGAGTTAGGAAGATCTGATTCAAATTTAGCCTCAGACAATTACAAGCTGTGTTACCATGGACAAATCACTTAATCCTGCTTGCCCCAGTTTCCTCATCTTTAAAAATAAGCTGGAGAAGGAAATGACAATGATACTCCAGTATCTTTGTTAAGAAAACCTCAAAAGGGGTCATGAAGAGCCCAACAAGACTGAAAAACAACGAAACAAACATGCCAACAGCCGCTGAACTTGTTAAGATCCTCCACATCCAATCAACATAAATAAATGTAATATTTGACAAATATGGAAACATATGAAGATGGGGAGAAATGTGAGAAAACATATTTTTTGGAACAAAAAATGGGAGGGGACAAAACCTTGTGAATTGTATTAGAAGCCTCATGCTCCTATATTATGGCTACTTTCTTTAGAAAGAAAAAAGAAAACTGGCAGATATTGGACAAAGCGAGCACCAAGAAACATTGGAGACAATGAAATAGATTTTAATGGACAAGAAAAGACTTGTTATTCACGTGGGAGTTATCTCTGGGTTAGCTGTCTATATGCAGTTGGACCATCAGGGCCAAAATGAAAATTTGTAAAAGAAACAAACACCAGAATAATGAGAAAAAGATACGTGTGCAGAGAAAGAACAGAATTATGAAAAAAAAGTAATTGAAAACAAAAGTCTGAAACAGACAACAGATAGGACACTGACAACAACTATAATAGTTTCATGCTAAAGTTTTACCACTTAAAACATAAAACATAAAAGTGCTTTATGAATATTATCTCACTTTAATCTCATAATAGTCCTGGGGGAGAGTGGGAAGGGGAAGTTGGATGCTATTATTATCACAATTGTCTAGATGAAAAATCCGAGGTAGACAGGAGTTAACTGACTTGCTGGGGGTCAGACAGCTAATAAGCGTCTAAGGCTGGATTTGATCTCAGGTCTTCCTGACTCCTAAGTCTAGCGTTCTATCCACTGTGCCACCTAGTTGCCTCTAATAAGATATAACTGTCACAACAAGGAGATGACAGGAGTCCAGACAGTTCCTTAGTCTGCAAACACACAACTTACTTGCCAAAAGAGCCGGCTGCCAAAGGCAACACTGGGTTAGAACATAAGTTTGTAAAATCTTATATAACAGTTATCATAATAGATGATATTATATAGATATATTATAATACTGTTACTCTAATAGATAATAGATTATTTGTGAACAACACTGTTTTATAAAGCAGAGAAACAGTACAGTATAAAACCAATTTAAGGAAAGTATGGCAAGACAATTTAGTAAGCAAAGACATCCCAAAGGCATTAAAGATGAAAAGGGAAGAAGAACTTTGTATAGAAGGAAAATGGGTAAGATTTGTGAAAGCCATTTTAACAAATCATCTTCTTTATTAAGGATACTGGAAGCACCACTCTTGATCTCTAACATCCCACTTGACCTTAACATTACAATATTCATATGGAATCCTAGATATGGACACTAAAATGAAAAAAGATGGTAAGTATGTGTATGTGTGTGTGTGCATGCACATACACACACACACACACACACACAGAAAAGATCTGTGCTTCAGGCAATAAAATTCTGAGAGCTTTGAAGGTCAAATAGACAAGATTATATGAAGGAGGGAAAGATACCAAAGGTGTGGAAAAATCTCCAACCTTGTTAATACCAGGGGGAAGGGGCGGCTAGGTGGCACAGTGAATAGAGCACTGGCCTGGAGTCAGGAGGACCTGAGTTCAAATCCGGCCTCAGATACTTAACACAAAAAAACTAGCTGTGTGACCTTGGGCAAGTCACTTAACCCCAAATGCCCTCCAAAACGCAAAAAAAAAAAAAAATACAGGGGGGAAAACAGACTGAGAAGGAGGGAAGTGGGGAGAAGGAAGGTAACCAGAATCTATTAAGCTTCTACTATGTACCAGGCACTGTGTTAAGTGCTTTATGAATATCTCATTTGATGAGAATGTCAATAATTATCAACCTATATATCTAATGTCCCAGGTTTACAAAATCTTTCTGAGAGTCATCTATATACAAATCAGAGTAAGGAAGCTTTCACAAGCAATATTCAACAACGGACCACACATTTATCATCTTGCAATTAAATGATGGACATTGTAGATAATATGAGAACTCACTGCGCTTATTGTGCGTGGGTTATCCTCCCCCCCCCAAAAAAAGCATTAGATTTGGTAGAACAAAATGCTACCTAAGAGCTCTTTTACAAAAAGGTATCTTCCATCTGTACATCAAAATGATTCAGGATTTCTTGGAAGATATAAAAATAGAAATACCCCTATTCAATGGAATTAGATAGAACATTAGATAGGGCGCAAAATGGAGAGATACGTGCTCAAACATGGTTTTGGCCACAATGATGGAGGAATACAGCTCAGAGTAACAGTTTGGGGATTCTCTACGGATCCTTCTCCAGAGGGATCTCTGGATATTTTTGGTTGCTAATGGGATTGTGCTGATTGCATTAAGTCCCAGATCTTTTCAGAACTTCTCAAAGGATTTTGGCCTGTCCATCCACACAAGAAAGGCTAAATTGATGAAAAATGTCAGATTTCAACATGCATTTTAATGGACACTTTGTCCAAAGGTATGTATCTGGGTCAGATAATATAGATACATGGACAAAGAGCTGGACCCAGAATTGAAAAAGAGACGGCTGGATTGCTCTCAGAAAATTGCAAAGCACTTTTACTGACCCCCTAAACTTTCTATAAAAGTAAAGAGAAGGTATGGAAAAGTATTTATTATGTGTCAGGCACTGTGCTAAGTGTTCTATAAATATTATCTCAAAGATCCTTGTTTTCACTATTCACATTTTATTGCTCTTACTACATGGTAGCAAAATGTGGAACAGAGTGCCTTGAAAAAACTACAGATGAGAGACAGAACCAAGATGGTGGAGCATAGGCAGGAACCCAGCTGAATTTTTCCAACATTCCTTTCCAAACAACTTTAAAATAACACCTCAAATCCAATTCTGGAGCAGCAGAGCTAACAAAAGTTCAGAGGGAAAGATTTTTTTCAGCTTAAGGAGGTCTTCCGAAGAAGCCTATAACACTGGGGTGGGATCAGGCCTGAAGCATGCCAGAAGCACTAGCACGAAGCAGAGCCTTGGAGGAAACTGCAACAACAGCATATTTCAGTCCAGAGACATTCTTGGTCACAGTTCCAGAGGAGAGGAGTGCTTGTGAACAGTCACAAGGGAAAAGATTCCTAGACCTGATTCTAGTTCAGGGCTAAGAAGAACACTAGCACTTATGATTGCAGGATACCAGGGGCCCTTCTTGAGTAAGGGCCGGAGCACAGAGTAGGAGAGGACTAACCACAGTTCTTTCTGGATTATACTACCTTGGAAGCACCAAAAACTTGCAGACCCCCAGAATGAGCTATGAAAACAGCAGTGCAAAAAATTCTAAAGTTTGGCACAGTGTCTCCCCACTCCCCACT
This sequence comes from Pseudochirops corinnae, assembly GCA_028646515.1. Lineage (NCBI taxonomy): Eukaryota > Metazoa > Chordata > Mammalia > Diprotodontia > Pseudocheiridae > Pseudochirops > Pseudochirops corinnae. The sequence goes on from CM053586.1 coordinate 200,851,612, forward strand.
TGAGCAAAGACCAAGTTTAACATGAAGTTTAAAGTAAGAAAAAATAGATTAAAAGTTAGTTAAAACAAAACAAAACACACACACACACACACACACACACAAATTTGACCATAAAAAGCCACTATACTGGCAGGAAAGACCAAAGACATAAACTCAGAAGACAACAACATGAAAACAGCTACAAACAAAGCATCAAAGAAAAATGCCAAATGGATCCAAGACTAACAAGAATCCCTGGAAGAGTTTAAAAAAAAAAGAGGTAAGAGTGATAGAGGAAAAACCAGGAAAAGAAATTAGGGTGATAGAAGAAAATTATGAAAAGAGAATTAACAGCTTAATAAAAGAGACATCTAGGTGGTGCTGGGGTAGCTAGGTAGCACAGTGGATAAAGTGCCAGACCTTAAGTCAAGAAGACTCATCTTCCACAGTTTAAATCTGGCCTCAGACACTTACCAGCTGTGTAACTCTTGGCAATTCACTTAACACTGTTCAGCTCAGTTTCTTCATCTGTAAAATGAACTGGAGAAATAAATGGCAAACCACTCTAGTATCTTTGCAAGAAAACCCCAAATGGGATTATGAAGTATCAGACACAACTGAAACGAGTGAACAACAATAAAAAGAAACACAAAAATTAATAAGAAAATAAGACCATAAAAAATAGAATTGGTTTAATGGTAAAAGAAGCATACACACAAAGAAATCACTGAAGAAAAGAATTCTTTAAATCAAAATAGACAAAACGAAACAGGAGGTACAAAAATTCACAGAAGGAAATAAATCTTTAAAAAGTAGAACTGGCCAAAAGGATTAGTAGTACAAAAGCTCACTGAAGAAAATAGTTTCTTAAAAATCAGAACTGGGCAAGTGAAAACTAATGACTCAATGAAACAAATAAACAATAAAAAAGTCAAAAGAATGAAAAAATAGAAGAAATTGTGAAATACCTTACTAAAAAAAAAATTGGCCTGGAAAATAGATCAAGGAGACCTAATTTAAGAATTATTAGATTATCTGAAAGCCATAATAAAAAAAAAAGAGCCTAGAAGTCATGTTTTATTAAAGAAAACTGGCTTAATATCTTAGATCACGGGGGTAAAATAGAAATAGAAAGACTCTACTAAGCACATACTAAAAGTAATACCAACATGAAAACTACTAGGAATACCATAGCCAAATTCCAGAGCTTCCAGGTCAAGGAGAAAATATTGCAAGTAGCCAGAAAGAAACCATAAAAATACTGTGGAACCACAGTTAGGATCACACAAGATTTAGCACCTTCCGAAGACATTAACGAAGTGGAAGGCTTAGAATATGATATTTTAGAAGGCAATGGAGCTAGGAATGCAATAAAAAAAATAACATACCCAGCATAACTGAGTATAATCCATTAGAGGAAAAATGGATATTTAATGAAATAGAGGACTTACAAGCATTTCTAATGAAAATATCAGAGCTGAATAGAAAATCTGACATTTAAACAGAAGACTCCAGAGAAGCATAAAAAGGTAAACATAAAAGAGCAGTCATAAAGGATTTAATAAAGTTAAACTGTTTATATTCCTGTATGGGAAGATGATACATTTAACTCCTAAGAACTGTATCATTATTAGGGCAGTTAAAAGGAGTTTAAATAGTTAGAGGGCATGGGTTTGCATCAATTATGTTGGAATGACCTCAAAAAAAAAAAAGGGTGAAAAAGAGGTTTGCAGTAGGAGAAGGGGGAAGGGAGAAGTAGAATGGGAAAAATTTTCTCACATAAAAGAGACTGTAAGGAAGAGATTAGAGGGGGAAAATGTACACATGCACACACAATTGGGTATCTATCTCACCCAATAGGAAAATGGGTGGAGGGCAGTATTAAGAGATATGGAGGCAGGGGAAGGTGGAGATGATAAAAGCGAGGAAAGATTAGATGCAGTGATCAGAAGCAAAACATACTTTTGATGGGAAGCAGGATAAAAAGAAGGAGCAAAGTATAAATAGAAGAAAATAGGATAAAAGGAAATATATAATTACTAATCATAACTATGAATGTGAATGGGGTCAACATAAAAAAGTTTTAGAGCAAGTTTCACTGATAAAGGTCCCATTTCTCAAATATATAGGGAACTAAGTAAAATTTACAAAAGTAAGAGTCATTCTCCAATTGATAAATGGTGAAGGGATGAAGTTTTCAGAAGAAATGAAAACTATCTAAAGTCATATGAAAAAATGCTCCAAATCACTATAGATTAGGGAAAGGCAAATTAAAACAACTCTGAGGTACTACTTCACAATGATCAGAAATGACAAATTCTAGGGGCGGCTACATGGTGCAGTAAATAGAGCACTGGCCCTGGAGTCAGGAGGACCTGAGTTCAAATCCAGCCTCGGACACTTAACAGTTATTAGCCATGGGACCTTAGGCAAGTCACTTAACCCCAATTGCCCTGCCCTCCCTCTCTCCAGAACAAAGCCAAAAAAAAAAAAAAAGACAAATTCTAGAGGGAATGAGGGAAAGTAAATACACGAATGCTACTAATAGGCACAGTTGTGAAATGGTCCAACCATTCTGGAGAACAATTTAGACCTATGCCCAAAGAGTTACAAAACTGCATACCTTTTGACCCAGCAATACCACTACTAGGTCTGTAGCCAAAGAAATCAAAGAAAAATGGAAAGAAGCTAATATGTACAAAAATATTCATAGAAGCTCCTTTTTGGTAGCAAAAAATTGGAAACTGAGGCAATGCCCATCAACTAGGGAATGGTTGAACCAGTGAAGGCATATGATTTTGATGGAATACTACTGTGCTTGGAGAAATAATGAAGGGGATGGTAAGAAAAAACATGGCCAGACCAATACGAACTGATGCAAAGTGAAGAAAAACTGGGAGATGATTACAGTGACAGAGATGTAAAGACATCCAGCTGTGAAAGATTTAGCAACTCTGGTCACTACAACGATACAAAGCGATTTTAAAGGACTTAACAATGAAAAAAATGCCATCCAACTCCAGAGAAAGAAATGAGGAACTCTGAGCGCAGATTGAAACATAATTTCCTCACTTTATTTTTTTTCCCTTTCTTTTGCAACATGGCTAATATGGAAATATCTTTTGCGTGATTTTTTTTTTTTTTTTGCTTTTTTGGGGGGGAGAGAGGGCAATTGGGGTTAAGCGACTTGCCCAAGGTCACACGGCTAGTAAGTGTGTCAAATGTCTGAGGCCGGATTTGAACTCAGGTCCTTCTGACTCCAGGGCCGGTACTCTATTCACTGCACCACCTAGCCACCCCCTTTTTTGTGATTTTACATGTATAATTGATATCATTTTGTTTGCCTTCTCAATGGGCATGGAAGTGATGGGGAGAGAGAGAATTTGGAGCTCAACATTTAAAAAGAAAAGAATCCAAAAATGAATAAAAATAAAATAAACTAGAAAGACTAAAGATGAGCATCATATAGCCAGAAAGAGAGAGGTAGGTGGTAGGTGTGGGCACGCTAAATGACATGATCAAGAAGAAATTCTGAAAAACATAAGGATTTCATCAAGGAACTGTACGACAGGAAGAAAAGATGAAATGGTCATGTAACAAAAGTGAGAGATGATTGGTGGAAGTGAATAAGCATTTACACAGTGCCTTTTATATGCCAAGAACCGTGCTAAGCACTTTACAATCACTATCCTGTTTGATTCTTACAGCAACCATGGGAGTGAGGTGCTATTACTGTCCCTATTTTACAAATGAGGAAACTGAGGCAGACAGAATGTAAGTGATTTTGCCCAGGGTGACCCAGCTGGTGAATGTAGTCAGATTTGAACTCAGGTCCTCCTTACTCTAGGCCCGTTACTCAATCCATTACACCATTGAGGGGGACAACTAGGATGCTCTACTGGTACCTCACAGCATGGGGAGAAAACAAGGAAGGCCTCCAGGATGTCGCGTGAACCAGACCCCACTGTGGCAAACTTTTCAGAAAATGTGGACAGAAATTGCATGTGGATGGAATGATGGAGGGAACTCCCAAATCAGTGAGATCACAGGTCTATTTGGGTAATTGTAAAGTGCTCATTAGCACAGCATCCGGCACATAGAAAAGCTATATAAATGTTAGGTTTCCGTTTTTGAGCACTCGATTCTCAGAATGGTAGTAGACATCTCAAATGTATTAGGAAGCCACATTACTTTGATGGGTCTCCAATCAACAAACATTTACTAAGCCACAGCTATGTGTAGGGTATTGTTTAAGGTGTGGGGCTAGGAGCTGGTTTGTCACCTCATTCTGTGCTTACCTACGCCTCGTTAGTTCCTGTGTATTCGTGGTCTTATTGCTTCACAGTGAAGTCACTCTCTATAAATGAAGACAGGCAGGCCTTCTGAGACACTGAGGAAGTCGGAATGCAGGAGTGGTACAGTGGAAAGAACTTAAGATTTGGAGTCAGGGGACTTGGGTTTGAACCCCCTAGCACTTACTACCTAAGCGACCTTGGGCAAGCCTGGATCTTACTTGCCTATTCAGAAAAATGAAGGGGCTGGATTAGCTGATCTAAAGAAAACGTACATCTGTGATTCTGTGAGCAGAGGACAAACAATCCCTATTCTCTGAAAACTCTGAACTCTCTTCATGAGACCATTTCAGTGTAAACAGTGGGGATGTTAGGGGATGACTTAAATTTACCTGAATTATTTTAATGGTCCCATGATTTCATGCAAAAGTCCTAAATAAGTAATTCTGATGAAAAATCCAAGCAGTCTGACTTCCAACACCAGCAAAGTCAGACTCAATTTCCTCTTTCGTTCTTGTGGAAGATGCCCATAGAGGCTTCTTCTAAGTTCATATGGACATCTTAAAATCTTTTCACAGAAATATATCGGCTTATAGAGATTATATTGCATAGAAGCTTCTGCTGACACGTTTACATTTCTTCTCCCAATCATAAAGGACTCTTGCCTGGCACTGCTTATACAGAGCATTCTATATAAGAAAAAAATGAATAGGTACCTAAGTTGTAACTTCACACAGGCTGGCACTGTTATAAAAATAAAAGCTTAGCATTTATAAAGAGCTTTAAGGTTTGTAAAACACATTACAAATATTTTATTCGATCCTCACAACAGCCCTGGGTGGCAGGTACTATTATTATCAACATTTTATAGATGAGAAAACTGAGGCAAAAGGAGGTGAAGGGACTTTTCCAGGGTCACACAAAGTTCCTAAGTGTCTGAGGCCTGATTTGAACTTATGTTTTCCTGACTGCAGGCCCAGAACTCTAACCACTGCTCCATCTGACCACTGTAAACCTATGCAGGGTCCTTGGAAGTTAGAGACTTCACTTGGAGACCTGGGGCCCAAGAGCCCAGCAGATACAATTCCTGTGCCTGGGTGGTCTCTGTGTAATCCATGGTCTCACTACATTGCACTGAAGGCAATGCCTTGGTAGGCATGGATGGGTTAATGGGGAAACTCCAAAATCAGTGAGATCACAGATTTAATTAAAAAGTGTTTACCATAGCATCTGGCACAGATGAACTTTGTGTGACCCTGGAAAAGTCCCTTCACCTCCTTTTGCCTCAGTTTTCTCATCTATAAAATGATGACAATAATAGTGCCTGCCACCCAGGGCTTTTATGAGGATCAAAGGAGATATTTGTAATGTGTTTTGCTCACCTTAAAATAAACGTCAGCCATTATTATTTGAGCTATCTAATCCATGAAAGGCAGGTGGGCATCTCAGATATATTAGCTGACCATATAACTCGGTATTTCTCCATTTTTATTAGATGAGTAGATAGTCTCACATCAACAAATATTTACTAAGCAATTGCTACATGCACAATATTGAATCATTAAGAAAGATGGAGAGGAGATTTCCCAGGCCCCTCCTACAGTCCAGTCCCCCCACCTGTTGCTCACCTCCGATTCCTTATAGTAGCGCTCAGGGATTTCATCGCAGGCAATATCAATAAAACAAACTTCTCGTTCTACATCTTTGGCTTCATTGTCAAAAATCTGAAAGAACAGAAGGGTACGTTCAAAAGTTAGTCAGACCAGGGGATGTCCCCCAAGAAGAAAGATGACTAGCACCCACCAGTAAGTGCCTAAGGTAGGATTACAAGCCCAGAGTTTCACAGATGGAGCCTTCTGCCTCTCCATGGACGTGCTGTGAAAATCATAAATGACTTTCACCCTGATATTAGTTTTTCTCATAGCAGAAATAGAGAACCTTCAATGAGTGAGGGGTGAGAGAACGGGGGCCATGTTTAAACAACAGCACAGGAACAAGCCTCTTCTAAGATACCTAACTGTTTAGCAATTCATTTTCAGAGGGGCCTTTGGAAATGGGAAAAGCTGGGAAAGGAAGAAGAGGAAATGGAGGAAAAAACCAAACAAACCCAATGAGACAGACCCAACCACAAGTGGAAAACAACCAGTCTTGACATTTAAAAGGCCATTTCCTCAACACACTATTGCTGGAAGATTGGTGCTAGTATGGCCTGCTGCTCAACTGTCTTTGAATTTTAACACTCTTCTTGGTATTCCAAACCAAATCAACTATTCCTCTCCAAAAGCTGCACAGATAAAATTCTTGATAGGTAATTAGCATCTTAAGCAGTGTCTACTCTATATCCTGTGTTTTCTGAGATTACTGCCTTCAGATTTGTAAATCGACCCTCCAGTTGAATGAGAGGAAGCAAGTATATTTCTTTAAAGTTGAAGACTGATTTCTGGCATGACTAGCACTTAAAATAAAATGCTTCAGGCTACTCCTAAAGCCAACATAGGAGTAGCAGCTGGCTTGTTTTGCCCGTTCAATAGGAAGAAAGGGAAATGTTTTTCAAGTCTGACCATGAAATTTAACATAAGGCTACCAGTCTGTGAATCTCTTGTAGATATACACAAAGAAACCACAGAAAGATTTGTGTTGTCAGTGAGAACATTAAAAAACCAAGTGGGAGGCTTGATAATATTATGGATCATGAGAGAAGCTGAGGAGGCTTTTCATTTAGAAATTGAAAATAAAGAGAAATTAAAATTTACAGGAGAGGCAGATTGAGTTAATATTGGGTCTGAAGTAGTGAAAAGCTGAGTTCAAATCCTGCCCCTGACATTCTCAGCAGAGTAATTAGCAAAGTAGCCAATTGATCACTTAAGTCATTTAACCTTTATCTTTCTCTTGTAACCTTCTAGGACTTATCTTGGAGAGAGTTTGAACTTCATTGAAGATGGGACTAAATAAAACATTTATTTATTTTTTTTTTTTTTAGTTTTTTTTAATTTTATTATAGTTTGCATCATTCATTTCCACAAGATTTTGAGTTACATATTTTCTCCCCCTCTTTCCCCCACCCACCACCCCAAAACAGCCATCCCAGTGTGTCCCCCCGCC
>CM053586.1:200859484-200888960 GCA_028646515.1 Pseudochirops corinnae
GGTGGGTGGGGGAAAGAGGGGGAGAAAATATGTAACTCAAAATCTTGTGGTAATGAATGATATAAACTATAATAAAATTAAAAAAAATTAAAAAAAACTGTTCTTCAATAAGAAGTTCTTTCTCCTTCTAGCTCAGGCACTAACCCAGTTTGTGACCAAGGCAAGTCTTCTGAGCTCGTTCCTTCTAAAATCATCTGTCCTAAGAAAGTCACAAGACTCTGTGATAAGAACAGTGGAATCCCTGTGGGTGACGTGCTTGACCTCTGTTGAATGATGCTATGCACCCATCACACCTCCTATGAGAAGCCTTTTCCCATCCCCACTAGTGCTAGTTCCTTCCTTTGGTTGATTATCTCCAATTTTTCTCATCTATATCTTGTTTGTACATAGTTGTCTGCATGCTGTCTCCCCCATTAGACTGTGAGGTCCTTGAGAAAAATAGGACTATTTTTGGGCCTTTCTTTGTATCCCCGGCTCTTGGCACAGTACCTGGCAAGGCACTAAATGCTGGTTATATAAGTTCAAAAGATTCAGAAGGTACATTTTGGGGAAAACTTTCCAAACTAAAGCATCTATTCTCTGTGCCTTTTTAGAATGGTAGCAATAGATGAACGAAGCCTAAGAAGGGAGCATGGAGCTGGATCAATCTGTCACTTGCATAAGTGGACAGGGAAATATTTTTTGCTCTGCCTGTCTCTTTTGTCCTCTAGCTGATTACTCAGTCTATGCTTCAGGTTCAGAAAAAGACTAATGGCCTTAGATGACCTCAGTGCTGTTACCTTTAGAGAAGAAGGCTGGGTTTAAGTATGAAGGAGCAACGTTCAAGTGCTTTTCAATGTCTTCATCTAGAACCACAAGCAAAAAACTGTGTAGAAACTGACAAAGATTCCTGTTCTCAAGAAGTTTACTTTCTACTAGTGACATCATTTAAACAGACAAATATAATGTGATTAAAGAAGGCAGAGAGTACTCCTCAGAGGGATCAGAAACAAGTTTCCATGAGAGTTGGTATCTGAGTTGAGGCCTAAGGAAAACAAAGAATTTGAAGGCAAGAATGGAGGACATTACAAGAATCCTGGAGAGCCTTTAGGCTTCTCTAGTGAACCTAGGCAAGGATGGCTTATAGCAGCTATGATACGAAAAAATGTTCTCTCCACATTTTTCTAGAGAATTTTCTCTTGAACTCTGCTTTTCCCTCATATGTTTACTACCACCACTCCCAAAGTCCTCACCCTTTACCTTCCACTAGCTACTGAGGAGGAGAGCAGGTCACTTGAAACTGGCAGTCTTATATAGGGAAAAACATCCCAAGAAACACAGCCCCTACCCTCCATTCTCCACCCCCTCCCTCCCTTCTACCAGCCCCTTAGATTCAGTCCTGGATCACCAACTCCGCATTTGGACATTTCAAATGGACATTCCAGAGACAACTTAAACTCTACATGTTTAAAACTTTCCTCCTAAATGCTCACCTTTTAAAAAGTTCCCAATTTCTGTCAAAAGCACTACTGTCTTTCCAAATTTAGCACTAATGGACTCCACATAATCAATCAGATGTCAAATCATACCATTTTGAGCTTTATAACATCTCTAGCATCTCATCCTATCTCTTCATGGACAGTTAAACCCACCTCAAGTCTCTCCCTACTCTAGTGCTTCAGACACACTGTTGCCAAAAGAATTTTCCTTAACACACGACACCCCTATTGAACCAAATCCATTAGTTCCCTATTGCCAGGATACCACAGAAACTGCTCTGTTTTGCTCTCTTTGGTCCTACACAACCTAGCCCTAACCGACCTTCACTAGACATCACTCTACCTTCCACACTCCGCAATCCAGCCAAACTGGTCTTCTCTCTGTTCCTCATACACAATATTCCATCCCCATGCTGGGAGGAACTCCCTTCCCTACATCCATCCCAGAGTCTCTCTCTTACTTTAAGATGGAGCCTTTCCTAATTTCTCCCAACTATCAAACTGCCCTCCCTATCAAACTGCCTTGTATTTAATTATTTTGTACATACATTAACTTTTAATGTAACAATAATATCAGTGAATCAGAGAATAATATCTATTCTCTAACTTTATATTTATATAATACATATACATAATGTTCTTGGTGTCACTCTCATTAAAATATAAGCTCTTTTTCAGTAGATTGGGCTCATAATAGGCACTTAAATGCAACAGTACTTTTTGGTTAGATCTTCCTTGTAGTGAAGAAGCAAAATATTACAGTCCCCAATTTGCAGGCCTTTGATATTGTAATCAGAGCAGCCGGGTGGTGCAGTGGATAGAGTATAAGCCTGGATTCATTTTTCTTAGTTCAAATCTGGCCTGAGATACTTACTAGCTGTGTGATCCTGTGCAAGTCACCTAACCCTGTTCGCCTTGGGTTCCTTATCTGTAAAATGAGCTGGAGAAGGAAATGGCAAACCATTCTAGTATCTTTGCCAAGAAAACCTCAAATGGGGTCACAAAGAATCAGACATGAATGGAAAATGACTGAACAACAACATAATAACTAGGCCATTAACAAAGCCACTAGATATTGATCACAAAATTAATTGTCTCTCTTCCAAATGACTAGAATACCAGGGTATATTTTAGTAATATTACAGATACAAACAGCCCTGTTTAAATAACTCCAATTGTTTAGATTTCCAATTTGCAATACTTTTATCTCACCATGTAGTCCTTGAGGCTTTATGCAACTAATTGGTCATGATTTAATACCATCAATGAATCTTTGACTTGTTTTATTTTTCTGTTAAATACTCTGCTCTTGAGTTGCAACTATAATGCAAGATGGCATAGCTAGAGATAATCACTAAGGATTCTTTAGAAGCTCCTTAGCCAGGAATAGTTAGTGCTTATATAGCATTTTAGGGTTTGCAAAGTGCTGTGCACATGCAATCTCATTTGAGTCTCAAAACAATCCTGTAAGGTAGGTGCTAGATTGTTATCCTGATTTGACAGATAGGGAAATTGAGGTACAGAGAGATTAAATGATTTGCCCGAGGTCATATAGCTACAAAAGTTTCTAAGGCCAGATTTGTTCTTCCTTACTCTATATTCAGTGTTCTACCTACTCTGCCACCCAGATGTCTTAGTTATTAAAAACCCTAAGACTCCCTTTAATAGTTGGAATCCTTGAGCAGAGAGGAGCAACTGCCCATCAAGAAACTTCTTTGGGGTGACTAGGTAGCACAGTGAAGAGAGCACTGGCCCTGGAGTCAGGAGGACCTGAGTTCAAATCCGACCTTAGACACTTAACACACACACAAAACTAGCCGTGTGACCCTGTGCAAGACACTTAACCCCAACTGCCCTACCTTCCCCCCTCCAAAAAGAAAAAAAAAAAGAAACTTCTTTGCTATTGCTTGACAAATGAATAAATCTGTATTTCTATTATATCCCAAACAGAACACAACGTGACTCAGTTTATTTGCCTTGACAATATGGTACTATGACTAAGAGGGACTGTTTTCAGTAAAGGCTGGTTCTGTACAGACTTCTTCAATGAAACTCAGACACTAACAGAAAAATGAGGCTTTTAAAATTTCTACAAAGTCTTGGTAAGGAAATCCCTGCCTCTACTTAGATTTTGTTTGGGTTTATGCCGAGCTATGGGCAGAAAGGGGGTTCAACGGATTGCGTGGTAGGCTTGGAGTCAGGAAGACTCATTTTCCTGAGTTCATATCTGGCCTCAGTCAGACACTTACTAGCTATGTCACTCTTGGCAAGTCACTTGACCATGTTTGCCTCAGTTTCCTCATCTGTAAAATGAGCTGGAGAAAGAAATGGCAAACTCCTCCAGTATCTTTGCCAAAAAGATCCCAAATGGAGTTACAAAGAGTCAGACGTGACTGAAAACAATTAAACACACTGACCTAACTTATAAATACTAGTTCTATTAGAAATATTCCTCTAGGTAAAAAGTTTTTGTTGCAGCAGAGTAGTGGGATTAGCACTAAGATTTTAGGTGGAGTCAATGATTTGTAGACCTAAGTGAGTCGGATTTTTATCTCAGTGGGTAAAGCTAGAGATGATCAGAGTATATGAGTTTGCCTTCTCGGCTTCAAACATCACCAATCCTGAATTGGTTGAGTTGAAAACGATATAGTTTCTAAAAGTTTTTTACCCAGTTTATTTTCCCTATATGAACTGAGATAAATTGTCCTTGGAAATGGACTGATGTGGGATTGAGAATGCCTTCCTAAAAAATCATGCCTAAGATACTCCTTTCTTTAGTCTATGAGTCTTTTACCGAGGTGTAAGAATTAAACCAATGTTAGCTCTATCAAATGCACTGTGAACCTGGCACTAGAACCAATGTGCTTTAATGTCAAGAGTATTCATGGAAACTTAGCATGCCATAGGCAACGGATCTATTTGCTGTTTTCCATTTTCTTAATTTTGTAAGAGAAGGATACCTAGAATCATCCTGAGGGTGTAACAGAAGGTGGCACTTACCAAGTCAGTCAAACTACTGCCACCACTACCACCCCTCACACAGCCTAAGGGCCTTGGGAAGAATAGCACTTGCTAGACTATTGGCCCTGCTTCTAGCCTGGCCCTTGGGGCCACTGGATGAGAACAACATCTAGGCGGAATGGATCCTCTCATCCGGATCACCATCACCACTACCAAACTTTGATCAACTGCCATTGTTGAGAAAGTTAAGTTCAAGAGCTCTAGCAACACCCCATCTACAGCTGAAGGAGTAAAAAAAAGTATTTATTAAGTTTACTAATGGGCACTGGATAAGAGTTCTAGTCCTGGAGTGAGGAAGACTCATCTTCCTGAGTTCAAATCTGACCTTAGACAATTACTCTAGGGAAGTCACTTAACCCTATTTGCCTTAGTTTTCTTGTCTGTAAAAGGAATTTTAAAAGGAAATCGCAAACCACTTTAATCCCTTAGTCAAGAAAACTCCAAATGGGGTCACAAAGATTCAGATATGACTGAAAAAAAGACTGAACAACAAAAACAACAACAAGAAGTACTTACTATAAGCAAAGCCACTGTGCTAAGTGCTGGGGCCACAAATAGAGAAACAAGACAATCCCTGAGCACAGAGAGCTTACATTCTATTGGGAGGAGTAACAAAAAGAGCTGTGAGCTGCAAGTCATATGGAAAGGCCCCATGGTCCTTGTGTTGCAACAGCAAATCAAATAGCAATCTATCTTCCTTTATGTTATTTCCATCAATGTCTACTTCTGATGTTGAATCATTTGACAGTGACCAGTACCATCCCCCTCCCATGCAGTCCAGCCCCCAAAGTCATCTTACCAGGAGAAGGGACCGATGACCCCCATCAGCTCCTGACTAACTGCCAAGCACGGGGGCAGGCAAGCTAGCCTACTTGTGGCAGTGAGGGATAGAGAGGAGGTAACATGGGCAGGGCAAGTCAAACCAACACTGTTACCTCGACCTTCACCTCATCTCCTCAGGTACTGATGGAGACGGCCCAGAACCATAAGCCCAAGTGTTCCAAGAATAGCAGCTGCTTCATGCTTCCCAAACTACCAGACCTGCCTCTGCAGCCATCATCCAGGGTATTAATTCTGTGATGAGGGACTCTGGCAACTATTTCTTTGAAGTCTGATCTTCCTTCCTACAAGTCCAGTGCTCAATCTACTCAGCCACCTAGATGCCTCAGGTATTAAAAACCCTCAGATTCCCTTTGTTAGCTGGAATTCTTGAGTAGAAATGAGGAATCTACGTCTACATTTCCTTGCTATTGTCTGATAAATAAATAAATCTGTGCTTCTATTAGACCTGATTCTCAAACTATTGCCCCAGGTGATGCATCATCCCCTAACTCTTAGCAGTCACAGATTCTGAAGATCCCAAAAAAGAAGTTCTCATCACCACAGTCCTTGGCACTGTCTAAACAGTTCAACATCGGAAACAGATATGGCTTTATGGGTGGAAATAACATTTAAGAAGACAGACTACTCTTTTTTTTTAATGCTGTTACAATCTAAGGACCATGGGATCTTTCCATGTGACTTGTCGTTTTACCCCTATATGTGTTAAGCTCCTCCCTTTAGAATGTAAGCTTTCTGAGATCTGGGACTGTCTTGCTTTTCTATTTGTATTCCTAGCACTTAACAAAGTAAAGTGTTTTGCTTATAGTAAGTGCCTAATAAATGCTTCTTCATTCATTTATTCATGGAACCCCGTGAGATTCTTTTTATGAAATTTCTTCCAACAATATAAATAGCTCCCTTAAGCCTTCCCTTCTTCTGTCCTTCTGAAATAGAAGCCTGTATAGATTTAAGGTATGAGTACCCAAGGGTTGAAGACTTTACTGGTTCCAAATAAAATGCTCTTACTTGGTTTATGTTTGTATGCTACAATGTCAGGTTTGCCCCTCAAATCCATTCATCTTCCCAAATTCCCTAATTCTGTTGAAGGTCCCAGCACACTTCCAGTCACCTATGTTTACAACCTTACTGTCATTCTTAATCCAGTCAGTTGCCCAATCTGGTCATTCTACTTCCACAATATCTTTTGCATACAACACCTTCTCTCTACCTACCATCCAAACTACCAAGCTAATTTAGGGCTTTATCACCTCTCACCTGGACAAGAGCAAAAGCCTATTGATTGGCCCTTCTGCATCAAGTTGTCTCCCTACTCAAATTCATCCCACATGTAGTTGTCTAAGCTATCAAGCTATAATAATAATAAGCTATTGTCCCTACTCAGATGGCACAGTGGATACAGTGCTAAAGCTGGATTAATGGAGACATGAGTACAAACGTGATCCCAGACACTTACTTACTGTGTGACCCTGAGCAAGACACTTGATGACTGCCTGCCTTTGCTAGCTGTACCTACTGCCTGATTTATTAATAGGAAGCACATTATTGGTGGTTTGTGAGTTAACAGTAGTAGGAGTCTGGATCCACATATGGCTAGAACCTAAGAAAGTTGCCCTATAGTTACCCAGACTACAAATCTCTGAGCAATATAATTAATCCTTAAGTGAGGAAGGTTAAATTAACTCTAATGAACTGGATCCTATTTTTAAAAGGAATGAGAGCTTTTTCAGTAAGTAGCTCCTAAGTTTCTAAAATTCATGATATTTAAACTTAATTTGAGCAGTTATTTTATCTAACTTTTTTAATCTTTTTTTTCTGTTTCGGTCAATCATAAGAAAAAATAACCCTCTCCAACTATATATAAACAAATTTCTTTTGAAGAAGGAAATATATTTAAATAAAAATCCTGCATGATTTTTTAAAATACGAAATTCCAAGTTATAGGGGAAAATTGAATTCATGCATTGAACTGTCTAGCGAAGATTTTATGGATGAATCTCGCAAGTTTGGTAAATCTGGAAATTAATAAAATCAGATGGACATATCCAGCCTTACAACGAATGGATAAATAAAAGTATTTAGTAAGTGAGTACTGTGAAAGCTGGGGATATTGAAAAAAAACCAAACAAGAAAATTTCTACCCTCCAGGGGTTTACCTTCTAATAACAGAGTGATGACAAATAGTGAGAATCACTTTTCTCTTTCCTCTTAAGTTCCAATGACCACAGAGGTAGAGATTCTAGAGTATAAAAGCCTCTCAAACCCAATATTGATTTTACTTAACTGCTATGTGATACACATTCATGTCTTAAATATGTTTCCCAGTAATGGAAGTGGTATTTTTATTCCTCTGAGTTAGAGGAGAACTGTAGACTGTGTATGTTATTATCAGAAGCTGTTTAAATTAATAAGTCTGTCATGGGAATAGTTAATCTACTGAGCTAATTCTCATTCTGCTCACAATCATGTGTATGCTTATCCTTGAGCTAAAAATCTCCCTCAAAATGATGAAGGCACACTTTTTCAGGATAGGGATACAAACTTCTTTTCTTATCGTTTATTTGCTTTCCTTTTCTTTCTCTTTAAAGGTCAAATTTATTAGGATTATTAGGAGACTATAAATACCATACAGCTGATTTTGTTTATACTCAGATACAGAGAAACAGTCAGTGCTGATTTATTTGTCAGACATTTTTATTTTTTTGTTCCAAGAAAAATTCCTGCTTTTAAAAGTTGTGTGTGTCTTAAGACTTGGATGTAGATTTCAGGAACATTGCCTCTTGAATGTATTATTATTATTATCATCACCTTTTTGGAGGGGAGGAGGACAGGGCAATTGGGGTTAAGTGACTTGCCCAAGGTCACACAGCTACTAAGTGCTAAGTGTCTCAGGCCACATTTGAACTCAGATCCTCCTGACTCCAGGGCCAGTGCTCTATTCAGTGCGCCACCTAGCCGCCCCTTGAATGTGTTGTGTGTGGCAGGCAGGGATGTACCCCTTTTTTCTCTTTCCTGATACTATGTGTTTAGAGGCCCAATTCTATATGAATTTGACAGGACTGGCCTAGAATACTTAGAGGTGAAGTGTCTTTCTCTGAGTCACACATCCAGTATGTGTCTGAGGAGGGACTGCAACAGTGCATGTCTTCCTGACTCTGAGACCTTTTATACTTTCTTTTATACTATGTCATATTGCCTCTCATAACTAATGTTTTATTTCAGAAAATTTGTACTTTTTTTGGAGGGGGGAAGGCAATTTGGGGTTGGGGTTAAGTGACTTGCCCAAAGTCACACAGTGAGTAAATGTGTCCAGTGTCTGAGGCAGGAGTTGAACTCAGGTCCTCCTGACTCCAGGGCTGGTGGTCTTTTCACTGTGCCACCTAACTGCCCATGAAAATCTGTACTTTTGTTTTTTAAAGATGGAGTTGTAAGAGTGTAAGCTACATATGTCACCTGGACAAAAATTTTGAATGTTATAATCTGAAATGCCTAAGCCAGGGGAAGGGGGGAGGGGGATCTTCGGCCTTGAGGCTACATGTGACCTTCTAGGTCCTTGGGTATGGCCTTTTGACTTGAGTCCAAGTTTTATAGAACAAATCCTTTCATTAAGGGTATTTGTTTTGTGATGTTTGGATTCGGTCAAAACTGGACCTAGAGGGCTATGTGTGGCCTTGAAGCCGCAGGTTCTCCACTCCTGGTAAGCTAGAATTTCAAAACTGGAAGGCAAGCAGTGTGGAGAAACAAATAATCTTGTTTCTGTGCACCCCTCAATAGAGAAAAAGAACAATCCTGACATTTAAAGATGTCATTCACGTTACAATGTGAATTTAGTCTCTTCAAATAATACTTATGTATCTATTTGGGAATGTGACATCGGAGAAAAATAAAAGCCTAAATAGGCTAACACTTAATCTAGTTTTGATAAACAGTAGGAGAAAAGTTTGTAAGGAAAAAAAAAGCCTTCTGATTCTGGGAAGTATTTTCTACACAAACAAAAAATGTTTTAAGCCAAAAAATAACTGAAATCAGAAATAGAATTATATACATATAAATGTATATTTAATAGACATTTGCTGGTCCTCGAACCACGATGCTAAAAGAAACTGGCTTTCGGATTTTAAGTTCCAGATTGTGTCTAAAATGCTACCTTAGATTTTACAAATGTGAGTTTGTCTGCATGATTTCCCTTCATATGAAAGATATCTGATTCTCTCTCCATAAGAATGGGAAGACCAAAATTCTATAAAATGCAAGTTTACTGAGACTTGATTCGATCCAAAATGCATTCAGATCATAGTTCACATCTCTTATAAACAGCAGAGTTCACACATACAGCCTCTCCCCCTTGCCCCCCAAAATAACCCAAGAGAATTTGTATTTCTAAGAACCATGTCCCCATTTCTCATTACGAACTCTACACTAACTATTCTCTCCCAAAAACCCCAAGGGAGGGAACCCTAGGAGGGGTAGGAATCATGAATCTGGCAAAACACATAGTACATGTATACTGTTGAGTTTTGTTGCTACTTTGTTCAAAACATTTCCTTTTCTCGGTTAAAAAATTTTGTAAATGAACATCGGGGACCTAAAAACCTGTTGCACTTGTCTATCAAGGTTCTGTACCTATAAGGAACTATAACTCCTGCCAGAAAACTCTTTGTATAATGTGAAATGTTATAAATTTTATTACTTGTCCACAATTTCACTGTTACATCTTTGTGACTGTTCATTTGCACCATCAATATTTATTTTGGCATGTGTAATGAAAAGATGTGGTATGTGCATATGAAGAGATGGGACAGGTGAAAGCTTATTAAAGTAAGAAAAAGTGAGCTGGAAGCTTCTAGAAAGATCTTGTTTGAACTCACTGGGTGCAATCAATCAACATTTATTAAGCACCTATTCTATGCCAGACACTGTGCCAAGCACTGGAGATTCAAAAAGAGGCAAAAGACAGTCCCTGACCTCAAGGGGCTCACAATCTAGAAAGATGGATACTTTCATGATTATCATGTATTATATTATAAATGCAAGCCAATACCTGCTAATACTGACATTTAAAGGATATTGACACTCTGCTTTCATTGCAAGCACTAGAACTTGCTGTATGAAGTAAATTCTCCCAGGATATTAAATTTGACTAATCTGTTACATATGATCTTACTTGGATCCTGAGGGAAAGTTATTTATGCTGATGAATCAGCAACCCGTCATGTAAGCGGAAATTGTTAGCAGACACCATGTGGAATGCTGAATACTAATATCCAGAAGTTCAAACAAGTTTTACATGGAAGGATTGGATGGCCATGAAGAAGTTAAAGAGAAGGCCCTATGGGCCTATGAAGGTAGTGACAAGACCATCTATTTCCTCAATTTTCTACTTTTGAATAAGAAAGTCCAGATATCTGGCCTAACCATACTTCTTGTATAATGAAGTGTCAATGCACAGATTGGCTTCTCTTAGAAAAGTATGTGACCTTTATTTGGTACGAAACAGAATTGAGAAAATTTGTCAACAGCGATAGTGACCACTATTTTATAAGAAAATTTCAAGACCTTACAGACTTAGAGAAGCTAGGTAGCACAGTGAATAGAGTGCTGGCCCTGGAGTCAAGAGGACCTGAGTTCAAATCCAGCCTTAGGTTCTTGACACTTACTAGCTTTGTGATCTTGGGCAAGTCACTTAACTCCAACTGTCTTGCCTTTCCCCCTCAAAAAAAAAAAAGACTTTACAGATTTGACAGCATTTTCACTTCCCATTACACTCATTACTACCCTGAGTCTTTCAGGGCATCAGAATAACGAAATGGAATTCCTCCCTCCCCTCCCCAAAATTATTTATTTATTTTTAGTTTTCAACTAAAATTCATTCATTTCCACAAGATTTTGAGTTCCAAATTTTCTTCCCAACCCCCCACTCCAAGATGACAAGCATACTCTTTATTCCGTTCCCCAGTCTGCCCTCTCATATATCTCCTTCATCCTTCCACTTACTCCCTCCCTTACTTTCTTGTAGGGAAGATGGATTTCTATACTCCACTGTCTGCATATCTTATGAAATGGAATTCTTAAGAATAAAATGTGGGCTAACACTGGACTTAAATGGCCAGATCCTCTACCCAAAACTTTCATGCACACAAGCACAAAATCTTTTGCCAACCAAAAGACTGGACACATAAATTACTATTTAGCAGATCCTTGAGACTTTCTACTTAAGTTCCTGTGGTGGCCACTGGATGGTGTAAGTCTGACTTACAACTAATCTAGTTTTGAATTATTAAAAAGTGTTAATAAAATGTGAAAGCTATTCTCTAAACTCATACAAGTTGCCTTGCCCAGAGAATGAGAGGAACCCTATCATTCTATCCAGTCTAGTGAGTAGGTTTCGCACAAAGGAACAACAAGAAATCCTCCTTAGAACCCACTAGGAATATATATACCAAATTCTTCTCCCTTACCCCACCCCAAATACTAAAGGGCCAAAGTCTTTCAATTTTGATCCAAACTTACCATTTTAAGAAGGCATCAGATCCCCAGGACACTAGACAATTACCATCTCTTTTATCAGGATCATCCCTATCAACTGGTAGTGAGTATAATATGCAGTGTACTCAGATTACTTGAAAAAAGGTGAAGGAAATAATTATTTTTTAAGGGCTATACTATGTACTGGGCACTATTAAGTGCTTTACAAATATTATCTAATTTGATCCTCACTGAAATCCTGAGAGTTAGGTGCTAGGACTAGGCAGATGATGAAACTGAGGCAGATAGATATTAAGTGACTTGCCCAGCATCATATAACTATTAAGTGTCATGGGCATGATCTGAACTCAGATCTTCCTAACTTTGTGCACTCTATCTACTGTGCCAGCTAACTGCCCCAGAAAAGCAGTAATTTTCCAAAGGTTTAGATCTGTTATGATAACAGTTAGGATATTAGCTCAGAATGTCTGCCAAGGAATAGATGAACTTCGATGGAGTTGGTTTCCCTTCCTGATTCCCTGAATCAGTTCTTTGTTAGTTGCATGGATTGCTTGATTTTGTGCTATGTATGTATGTATATATGTATGTATATATGTTTATATATACACGCATATATGTATATATGCATACATATATACACACACATATATATATACATACACACATGTACATATACACGTTTCCACTGTTCTCTTCTGTTGGTGTTTCTACTTCTGTAGCTTTAAAGAATAGGTATTACTTCAAGGAAAAGATAAAAGTTGTAACTCTTAAAGAGCACACTATAATTACAGAGATACTGCAGAGGCTCTTGTGGAGAAGTCAAGTGTTTCAGGGATTCATTTAAATCCGTCAAAAAACCAAACAAACCAGAATTAGTTGCATCAAAACGCAAAGGAAAATATAATCAAAACCAAAATACAATGCCAAAAACTGAAAAACTACTCCTGCAAAGCATCTTAATTTATCGTTGGAAAACCAGGGAAGACCTTTGGAGGGTCCTGGCAATTGGAAAATATTTGTCATTGATTCCTCTCCAGTGCAGTGTAGCCTTCCTGATGTTTAAAGAACAGTAAGAACAATTTAAGTTTAAAAAATAAAAAATAGATCAACAACAAAAGCTAGGTGTGGACTGCCAACCAAAATGGCTATCTGAAGAGATGAAAAGTTGGACAAGAAAAAACCTGAAATTCCCCTACAACTGAAAACTGATCAAGAAATCCAGTGAAAAACTAAAAAGTTTTCTGCAAGTGTCCAAGTAGCAAGGCCAGTACAGACAAAAAGCCTGTAGCTACCCAGCATGACTAGAGGCTTGTGTAGCCTGCAGGGCTAGTCTGCAACTAGAAGCAGCAAGAAAGGAGGGCTCCCAATAGCAAGAGATAGAAAGAGAAATTCCATTTTAAGTTACTGTAGACATAAAATATTTGAGAGTCTACCTGCCAAAACAAACCCAGGAACAACAATGGACACGATTACAAAATACTTTCCACACAAATAAAGTCAGATCTAAATAACTGGAAAAACATTAGTTACTCATAGGCCGAGCTAATATAATAAAAATGACAATTTTGCCTCAATTAATTTATGTATTCAGTGCCATACCAATCAAACCACCAAAAACTGTTTTATAGAACTAGAAAACATAATAACAAAATTCACCTGGAAGAACAAAGGGTCTAGACTATCAAGGGAATTAATTAAAAGAAATGCTAGGGAAGGTGGCTTAACCATACCAGATCTTAAATTGTATTATAAAGCAGCAATCATCAAAAGTACTTGGTACTGGCTGAGAAACAGTGGTTGATTGGTGGAATAGGTTGGGTACACAAGACAGGGGGTAGTTAATGACTATAGTAATCTACTGATTGATAAACCCAAAGACCCCAGATTCTGGGATAAGAATTCACTATTTGACAAAAACTGCCGGAAAAACTGGAAAATAGTATAGCAGAAACTGGGTGTAGACTAACATCTTACACTGTATAACAAAATTAAGTTCAAATGTGTACACAATTTAGATATAAAGGCTAATACTATAAGCAAATTAGGAGAGTAAGAAATAGTTTATCTGTCCGATTTATGGAGAACAGAAGAATCTATGTCCAAAGAAGAAATAGTGAACATTATGAAATGCAAAATGGATCATTTTGATTACATTAAATTGAAAAGTTTTTTGCACAAACAAAGCCAATGCAACCAAGATTAGGAGGGAAGCAGAAAATTGGGGAGGAATTTTTACAACCAGTGTCTATGACAAAGGCCTCATTTCTAAAATATAAAGAGAACACAGTCAAATTTGTAAGAATACAAGTCATTCCCCAATTGATAAATGGTCAAAGGATATTAACAGGCAATTTTCAGAGGAAGAAATGAAAGCTATCTATAGTCATATAAAAAAATGCTTCAAATCACTATTGATTAGAGAAATGCAAATCAAAGCAACTCTGAGGTACCACATCACACCTGTCAGATCATTTAACATGACAAAACAGGAAAATGATAAATATTGGAAAAGAGCTGGGAAAATTGGAACAGTAATGCATTGCTGATGGAGTTGTGAACTGATCTAGTACAATTTGGAACTATGTCCAAAGAGCTATAAAAATGTGCATACCCTTTGACCAGGTCATACCACTTCTAGGACTGTACTCCAAAAGGGCTCACATGTACAAAAATAATTACAGCAGTTCTTTTTGTGGTGGCCAAGAACTGGAAATTGAGGGGATGCCCATCAATTAGGGAAAGGCTGAACAAGTTGTGGTATGTAAATGTAATGGAATACTATCATGCTGTAAGAGATGAGGAGCATATGGACTTTAGAAAAACCTGGAAAGACTTATATGAACTGATGCTGAGTCAAGGGAGCAGAATAAAGAGAACACTGTACACAGTAACAGTCACATTATGCGATGACTGGCTTTGACAGACTTAGTTCTTCTCAGCAATGCAAGGACCTAAAACAACCCCAAAAGTCATGATGGAAAATCCCATCCATATCTAGAGAAAGAAATATAGAATCTGAATGCACACCAAAACATACTATTTTCTCTTTTTTGTTTTGTTTTTTCTTTCTCATGGCTCCTCCTTTTTGTTCCAATTCTTCTATACAACATGACAAATGTGAAACATGTTTAATAAAAATATATATGTAGAGCCTATATCAGATTGCACGCTGTCTTGAGGAAGGAGGAGGTAAAGGAGGTGGAAAAAATTTAAAATTTATGGAAGCAGGCATCTTGCAAACTACCAGGAGCAGCCATGACCAGTGTGGGACATGACATCAGTCAGATCAGACAATCCTGGGTACCTGGGGGCTCTGAGGTCCTCCCTGAGATACAATAAAAGATGCTGAACCTCTAAGATTCTGACTTAACTCTGGGACACAGGAACCCAGGTGACCAAGGAGGAGACCAAAAAGGGTTAATTGCCCCACCCAAAAGCACAGAAGGGAGCAGAACTTGGCTTTGGCACAAATCAATTCAGGAACTAAATCTGGAAAGATGAGTAAAGCCAGAAGACAGTGATTAGTTTAAAAAATTATCATGGACCTGGAGTTGCCAAAAAAAAAACAAAAAACCCCAAAAAACCAGCCTAGAAAGAGTAATTCTGTAACAACTGTACGAAGAGACTCAAAGGAAAAAAAGATGTTTGGTTTTTTTTTTCCATAAAGACTCCATGAATACCAAAAAGAAATGAAGCTAGATAAGTATGACAAAAATGAAAAATCATGTATTTTTTAAAGCCTGGATATTATATTTTTTTAAAAAATTATACAGGTAAATTACCTGGATATCTTAGAAATAGTGGGTAAAGAATCTATTGACCACCTCCTAAAAGAAACTCCAAAAGGTAAAGTTCCTGATATATCATAGCTAAAATCCAGAGCTTCCATGTCAAAGAAAAAAAAATTCTGCAGGCATCCCTAAAGAAGCAGTTCAAGTATCAAAGAATGAATCAAATAAGATCAAGTAAGAATTGGCAGCTTCTACTTTATAAAGGGGAGATCTTGTCAAAGGTAAAAGAGAAAAACTTACAATGACTTATGGTGCAAAGCTAAGTAGAATTCTATGTGGGGAAAAAATGGACCTTCAATGGAACAGAAAACTTTTAAACATTTCTGATGAAAAGATGGGAACTAAGGAGAAACTCTGACATAAGAACACAAAAGTCAAGAGAAATGTAGAAAGGAACATTTACTTGAATAAATGGAAGGGGATGTATAATGACACAGTACTAATATTCTAATAGGGGGATAAGAAATAAGAGTGCCACTTTCAAACCTTAATGCTTTCAAAGGATACTGAAAGAGTTAATGAAAACAGAGAGGACTCAGGTGGGGTGAGTGTATTCTGTTCTGAGGGTTTAACGATGGGGAAGAAAAGGAAGGGTAAGTGGCATACCCTAATGCAGAAGGACCAAAGAAGGAGGGTGGAACATGCAATTTCCCGTAACAGGGGTCCATGGAAAAAAGAATATATGAACATGGAGGAAGGAGTAGGAAGTAACCATCAAATGAACCTCACTCTTACCTGAAATAAAAAAGGAGGGGTGAGCACACACAGAGTTTGGTATTGAGTATGTCTGCTTGCGTGGGACTGGGAGGATGAAAATGGAGGACAAAACGGGGGTCACAGAGTATTGCACATGACTGAAAAATGACTTAACAAAAACTAGACACACAATAAATAGCTAATAAGTGCTTATTCTCTTCCTTTCAAAGATGTGAAAAAGTGGTAAAGCTTATGATATATCAATGATTCAATTATTTTACTTTCATATATCACCCAGCCAGGAGGGGTGAGGAGTTTCTGACTTGTTACAGTATTCCTACTATGCCCTCTGGACAAAAAACCCCAAGATTTATATTTAACTTCTGTTCTCAAAATGGATAGAGCTGGTTATCTTTTGGTTTGACCTGGATTATTCTGCATTACTTGTTGGACTCAAACCCAGGACTGTCTGATATGACTGCTGTCGTGTCCCACACTGGTCATGGCTGCTCCTGGTAGTCTGCAAGATGCCTGCTGTCAGTCTCTGACCATACTGGGGCTTTCTGCGGGAGCCCTCCTTTTTATTTATTTAATTTTAGTTTTCAACATTCACTTCCATAAGGTAAAAGAGAAAAACTTACAACGATGTATGATGCAAAGCTAAGTAGAATCCTATGTGGGGAAAAAGACTAAAACAGACTTCCTTCATATAAATAGACCCTACAGGTGGGGACAGAGGTAGCAGGTATCATGCACTGCTAGGGCTGCCTTATCTCCTCATTTGAGGACCACCATGTGGTCAAGAATGCATGAAGCTGCTATTTCTTCCTTGTGATTGTTCTTTCCTGATATTAGGCAAATGAGTATCAGAGATAGAATGTATCATATAATGATGTTGTGAGTTTCAAAAGGTTAGAAGAGCCCTCAGTGGTTCAGCAAATGGAGCCCTTGGCAATTTGTCATTAGTTGATGTAGTTAAGCCAGGGGAGGGACCAACCCTAAGAAGTGAACTGCTTGACTCAGCCTAGTGTTTGGGTCCACTCTCTCAGGGACCAAGTGGGTATGTACAGGAGAGAGTGTGCCTCAGCTGAGGGAAGATCCTTTTCTAACTGTTCTTGCTATACTTTCTCCATAAATATCTCTTTTTCAAAGCTAATTGATATTAATTGGCTAACTGATATTAAGGAATATTGAGGTCAAAATGAGGTCAGCAGGCAATTAACTGGGGAAATGTTAACTGAGAGACTGTTACTGGGGGAACACACAAGAAAGAAGCTTGAGCAAAAGCATCAAAAAACAACTCCACAATGTTTCACCACCACCCTTGGACTCAAAAGGGAGCAATAACCTTATTTGGGGACCCAACCCACCTGTCGATTGGGATGGAGTCTGGAAGACAGCCTCTAAGTGCTATGTATATTGCTGCCATTTATAGAAACTTGATACTGAATAAAGAAGTTACCACCTGTTAAACACCTCTGAATGGAAAGATAGACATATTATTTAGTGGTATTATCCGATGCCATCAAAGAAAAATGCAACTGGAGTACCATATGCATCTGTCTGAAAAGAACGTTGGTCTTTTATGTGTTGTCTGAAAAAGATGAGTCCCAACAGCCCCTGTCACTGTAATTATACCCTATTCAGTTCTGAGTCCATTTCTCATCACAGTAGTTACTTGTCTATATTTTAATTCTTTTTCAGCACTGATTCTGACCCTTAAGGTATCTATTATGTTGGCAGTATTCAAGCCAACCCACAGCTACCTACAAATTGCTATACGGCTTCATGCTATATAGAATACTTAATCCCTACATATTTAAGAGGGATCTCTGAGAGAGAACGGTTTTGGTAGCAAAGTACTTCTATCACGTAAAGTTGCTAGAGTTTAAAAAAAAAAAAAGACTTTCCCCCCCCACCCGAGCTTCCTAAAGCAAGTAAATAATCACGTAACTGTTTCCCTAGACTTATAGCAAAAATGATCACTACTGGGAGTATAAAACTATGGAACAAGATGGCTAGTACTTCATCACCACTTATGGAACTTTTATGGATTGCTCAAAATTTCATGCTAGCTAGGTAAGGGTGGAGGAGTGATCTTATTAAGAAAAGATATTATGTTTCACCCCCTTCTTTGAACACATTTATAAGTAGTTTGCTCATATTCAGAAGTGGATGACAAAACAATGAGGATGGAAAAGAGATATGAAATCCTGGTTTGGATCTATTTTGCAGCCCTTCTAATGTCACACATATAATCAACATTGATTATTTTAATTCTTAGAATTTGTATGATAGTAACAATTGTGCAGTGTTGGTTAACATAAAATTTTAGCTTAAAGCAAATTAAAAGTATAGTAAGTAAACAGAATTTTTAAAAATTAATTTATAAAATAATTTTCTTTTTATTATGAACTTGATATGTACATTTCAATATACAAGGAAGACCAAAAAAAGAGAATTTCTTTCTTTCTTTCTTTTTTTTTTCCTGCTTTTTAGAGGGGGAAGGCAGGGCAATTGGGGTTAAGTGATTTGCCCAAGGTCACACGGCTAATAAGTATTAAGTGTCTGAGGCTGGATCTAAACTCAGGTCCTCCTGACTCCAGGGCCAGTGCTCTAGCCACTCCAACTTCATAGTATTTTAAGTACAGTGTAGTTTCCCTGCTTACCTCACTAATGCTATTTATTTTACCATTGCTGTGTCTGAAATCTTGCTTTTTAAAAGTTGCTTGAGGCATGATAAATCTTCATCCAACTCCTTACTTTAACTCTGTGAATAATCATGTTTCAAGTGCATATTTCTTTTAAACAATATATTATTAAATTCTGTTTTTTATTCCTTTTTCCTGTATTCATCCATTTTATTGGTGAATTTATTCCATTCACATTTTCAGTTTTGATTGCTAATTGTACTTTTCCCTTTCATCTTAATCTCACACATTTTTTCTTTTTACTGAACCTCCCCCTTCTTTATAAAGAGGTTAAAAAAAAAAGGAATAGAATTAATTCTAGTAGTCTTTACTTGCAGAAGTTTTCTGTCTTTGTTCCTCTGTTCCTCCAGGCCCAGAACACTGTCTCTTATACTTTCTTTTATTTCCTTTAATCTCTACTTGATGATCCATCCTGAGGAATTTAACTTGTTTTCCTTTTCAGTCTTCCTTTCTGAATTATACTTTTCCTCTTAAATCCTTCTTTCCCCCTCTCTGTCCCTCCTATTTCCTTCTTTAGTTGAATGTGTTTCTACACTAAACTCTTTGTGAATATATTTGTTCAAACCTTCTTTTGCCTGGCTAAAATAAGTGAAGTTTCTGAGATGTCTACTCCTTAATCCTCTCCTCCATATTTGTATATTATTGTCATGTACCCCGATTATGAGAAATAATGTTTCTTTCCCCTTATTGAATTTTTCTTATTGTTTTCTTTTTTTGTTTCTCTTAAAACCAGCAAAAAAGAAGAAAATCTCACCCACTGTTGTCTTTCTTTTTTCTCCTCATTGTTTTTATAATTCCCCCCAAAGAATGAAATTCAGAAGGGTCACTTATCTTTTCTCTCTATTACAAAATTCTGGTACTTCATCATCGTTTAATTCCTTTCAATTGCTCAAATGTATTTATCTTTCTAAGTTGCCCTAGTTTTACTGGCAAAGTTTCTACTCAGCTTTGGTCATTTTGTCAGTCATACTTGAAAATTCTTATTTAATTAAAAGTCCATTCTTCTCCTCTCTCCTCTCCTAAATGATTTTACTCCATTTTTCAGGGTAAATGATTCATAGTTATAAGTTGCTTTTTTGTCTTTTGGAATATTATATTCCAAACTTTTCTCTTGAAGTATAGTACTATGCGATCCAATCTGTAGTTCTTGAGTGCTAGAAGTCGATCTGGATTCTTGCAATATTTTCTCTTTTATTTTTTAGTTCTGGATTCTGGTTATGGCATTTCTGTGTGTGTGTCTTCACTTAAGTCTTTTTCAAGGGATGATTGGTGCTATTTTGCTTTGCCCTTGGGTTCTAAGAGAACTTCCCAGTTTTCTTTCATGATTTTCTTGAAATTTGATAACCAGATTTTTCTGTTTGGTCATGGTCTTCAGGGAGTCTGAGTTGAATGGAAGCGCTTATTTGTGTTTCTTTTGATCTTTTGGATCTTCTGGTATCCTTTGAGATCTTTGGTGGTAGGGTAGTCAATTGGTCCTGCCTTACTGGGGAGAAATTTGGAAATATGCCTTTCAAGTCACTAACCTGTACATACTTTTGACCCATGAACATCCTACTAGGCCTATAACTCAAGGAGTTCAAAAAAAGATAGAACCCATATGTATTCTTTTTGTTAGAGCAAAGAAATGGAAACTAGGAGGTTGCCACCAATTGGGGAATGACAATGATTTGTGATTTATGAATGTAATGGCATATGACTGTGTCATAAAAATGATGAAAGAGATGGTATTTTGGACTGGGTTTGATGCAAGCCAATCCTTTGGTAATTTAGGATTCAATATTTGAGCAGAATGTGAGAGTCAGAGCTCATTCGAAAGTTAATAAAAGTACATTTATTTGCCCATAGCAGAAGGATTTTCAACAACACAGACACTGAAGACAGTTTGAATTGATTCAGCTGAGGGAAACTCTACTAGCCAAGGTTCAGAGATGACCATTCCTCCCCTCCCCTCTCCAGGTCCACATGGCTACCGTGTACTTGTGGAATATCTCAATACCTTTTATGGAACAACTAGTCTAGTTTCCATAGGTGGAAGGGTTAAGATATTAGTTCTACCATAGATATAGGTGGACAAAGACTTAGGAAAGACTAGAGGGAGTTCAAGAGAAGTACCTGTGCTGCACATTGGCTAACTGTCCTTATAACAGACACTTACCAACCATATGTAGTACGAAGTGTGATTCAATCTTCTCAACCAGTCACAAGGTTTTTCCTATGTGGTAATACCTGCCTTTTATCCAATAACCAAAATTTCTACAATTCTTTTAAATTTAGGTTCTGTGTGTACATTGTGATGAGGTTATAGGAAAGAAATAATACCTAGTTTACTCTGTTTATTGATTAACTGGATTAGGATTACAACCTCACCCTTATAAGTTAATTTTAGAGATCAAGATGAAAATTCTAGGCTAGTAGAACTAGAAAGAACTGTCTCTAGGGGAAATGGGTAGGGTCCAGTCAACAATCACTTACTAAGTGTTTACTATAGGACAGGTACCAGGGAGCTTGTAAAACAAAAAGGAAGATGTTCCCTGCTTTCAAGGAGCTTACGTTCTAAAAGGGGAAGACTATTCATAAAAATGTACAGAAGGGGAAAAAGAGGGAAGAGAATGAAATTTCATAGGGGCATGGAGATGAAGTCTGGCAAATCAGACCCTTAGCTGGCGGAAAGCATAGTTGTCTTGAGTTTTCCTCAAAATGGAGGCTCCAATCAATGGAGAGAATGGAATCAGTACAGGGGAGGAACTTTTCAGGGTGAGAAGGCCGCAGGGACTGAGGGAAGCTCTAGGGTTAAAAGGTAGTGGAGTCATGGTGGTGAAGCCCACAAGAGTCAGAAGCACAGCCAGTAGGGAAATGAAGCATAGCCAGCTTGGGAACACCCAAAATGGAAGCCTTCCTTGCCAGTGGACTTAGATGACTCTGGAAGAAAGAGTGAGGCTGAAAACTTTACTCAACTCTGCCTCACTTAAATTCAGTTCATGCCCAAGCCAAGATATCACCCTGTGATATCAATGATCCTCTTTGAAAACAAAGGATAAATAACAGCAATGGGAGAAGGGAGCCAATATGGCAGAGGTACACTATGCTTAATTTTCTTCTTCTTTTTTTGGTATGCCTAATTTTCAGGAAGAAAGTTAGAGTTTTTCCCCTCTTGCATTCCTATCAAATGCATGGTGGCAGGAAGGATCTGAAAACTCTGAAACAAATAAAGAAATACAGAGTTCAGCCTCACATTATGTAATGATCTTCCTTTTTTGTCTTTGTACAAGCACCTCAAAGCTACAGAGAATGTAAAAGACAACAGAGGACACTTGGGCAGTGGACAAAGTCATGACAATACACTACAGAGACAAAGGGACACAACTTGGAGCAAGGTTCCAACTTCTGGGAGATTAAGTGTGATATAAAAAGCCCTAGATAAATGCACCTAGGGATGTACAGTAACAGAGATAAATTACGGGATTATTATGGAGAAAGCAATAAGGAAGAGAGATTTAGAGGGAAGAGTGAATTACAAAGTGGATATGAATTCACAGCCTGATGCCTTTGACAGAAAGGCCAATTCTATTCTGGGATTGATAACTATAGAGATTTGAGCAAACACCAGAGGTTTGAGAGCCATTTCATACTCTGACCTAAAGGCCTAAACAGAGGACTACAAGGAGTTCCACTGGATGAGATCAAAGAGGGAAAGGTTCAAGGGATGGCAACAGAAATGATGCTGTGACCTATGAGAAAAGATAACACCCTAGAGGAATTTTCTTAATAAGAAGCACTAACTAATTAAGAGAAGTACCCAAAGCCACAGTAAAGCAACACAGAGGGTCATCAGTGCTGGGGTTTAATTAATTTAGTACAGCGGCTTTAAATGCATTAAAGTATCTAAATTTAAAATTAGGTTTCCCTGGGGAAAAAAGCCCTTTCTACATCTCTGGTCTAATTTTCAAGTTTAATACAAAGACTCTAGAATTAGATTCCTTCCTTGAGAATCCAGTCTCTTTTGGAGACAAAGGTCATCATAAAGTGCCTGTTGTAAGTTTGGGAAAACAATACATCTTTATATGTACATACATGTGTGTATATTTGCACAAAAGGTGGCATATGGCTTATCTGTGGTGCTGAGGGATCAATAATGTTTTCTAAAAATAAACCGTAGAAACATGTCTGAACTAAAAATAGTGCCAACTATGTCAGGTTTCCTTTTATTTCAGTTGACAGAGGTGTGAGTCTTAAGGTCTGCTAGTTTTCTGCAAAACCTTATTTCAGAGGGAACAGCTTTGTGCTTTCATTGGTGTAGGTTATTTCCAGGTAGGAAACACCTTCCATTAATACGATCAACAATTTCTCTACAACTTAAATAGTTTTATGTCAGTTGTATGGGACACAGAGAGGTTAAGAGACTTCTCTAGGACCTCATAATAGGTATGTGACATGATCAATGTCCCTGACTCCAAGACCAGATTCTCCATATACCACACCAAGCTAAGCTACCTCTCATAAAGCCTTAATGAAACAAAATTTAACATGGAAATGCAAAGAATTATTTTAAGTTGGGACCAGTTCTCAATAGCTTCACTGTCTTGCAGCAACACAAGTATATTCTGTATGCCTTAGTAATTCTACTCACCAGCTCTGAGTCTTTTTTCTCCCCCAATTTAAATAAACCTGAAACAGTGAAGTTCTTTCACTGGGTGGCAGCTTGAACACACAAAAATTATTCAAAGTTACTGCCTGAGAAGCTATAACCTTGAACTTGTGAGAGGAACAAAAATAATAGGCAGATGACTAGTTGGGGCAACTATATACCCAGCATTTATTTCATGGTTTAAGATTTACAAAGGGAGTTCTACATATCTAGTCCTCATAACAACCTTGTGAGAAAGGTTTTATTATTAGCCCTTTTTAGAGATCAGGAAACTAAGATTCATAAAAGAAAACTAAGAGAAGGCAAATGATACACCCAGAGCCATACAGCAGAAATATATCAGAGCAAGAATTTAAACCTGTCTTCTTGGTTCCAAGGCCAGCATGCTATCCACTCCACCATGTAGACAATAGTGTGGAAAGACCCCATACCAGGAACCCAAAAGATAAAAGTGGGTATTGCAAGAACACGTATTATTAACTGCAGTCTTGGGAAAGATTTCCCCCCTCTCTAATTCACCAAACAAGAGTCCTGAGATATTTTAGAACCATGTCTTCCATCCAGCTCATTTCTGGCTTGGATCACCATGTAAGACAAAGAGATGGGCACCAGACCAAAACCATTCAACAATCACAGGAGATTGCATCTAATGTGTTTTCAAAAATAAATGTACAAAGGAAAACATTGTTATGTTGCCTTGGTATAGTTTATTTTGTTTCTTTCCTGTTCATGAATGTGCTTTAAATATATTACAAACGTGACTGAGGTGCTCTGGTCAATATCCCTGGGTCTATTTTGATTAGAGTTAACTCTGATATATTTATGAGGGGTGATAAAAAGGACATTAGCCTGTTGTACTCACTCCTGGGAACAGGTTACAATGTGGGAGTAAGAGTCTATACAGAGTAGAATCAGAAGGGAGCAATCTCACTAAAACATAGACATGTGAGAATATCTAAGAGAAGAGGGTGATCAATAGGGTCAGAGGCTGCAGAGTGGTCAAGAAAGATGAAGACTGCGAAAAGGTCATTAGATTTGACAATTAAGAGATTTCTGATAACTTTGGAGAGAACTGTTTTAGTTGAATGATGTTGGAAGTCATATTGCAGAAGGTTTAAAAGTTATCAAGAGGTTAAGACTTTCTCAAGGAGTATAGCTGAAAATGAAGGGAGAGGTAAAGAACAGCGTCTAATGGGACAGTGGGATCAAGTGAGTTATTTTAAGGATGTGGGAGACGTGTGTGTTTGTAGGCAGTAGGAAAGAAGCCAGGACAGAGAGAGAGAGAGAGAGAGAGAGAGAGAGACAGAGAGACAGAGAGACAGAGAGAGACAGAGAGAGAGATAGAGAGAGAGACAGAGACACAGAGAGAGACAGAGAGAGACAGAGAGAGAGAGACAGACACAGAGAGAGAGAGAGAGAGAGACAGAGAGACAGAGACAGAGACAGAGAGAGAGATAGAGAGAGAGAGAAAGAAAGAATATTAGAGAATGGGGATAAGATCAAAGGTGTATGTATGTAGAGGGGTTTGCCTTGGCAAGAAGAAGGCCCATATCTTCAACCAAGACAGGGGTAAAGGAGGAGATGATGGCAGAAGATATCTGAGAGATGTGAGCTGAGTAGGAGAGGGCTTCAATTTTAAAGAAGTATAAGGTAAAGTCTGTAGCTCAGAGGATGGGTGAGGATTCAATGGAAAGCTTGAAGGGGAATTAAAAAGTTAGAATAGTCAATGGAGGTAGGGGGTACGAGAGTAAATTGGTTTAGGAAAATTTAAAAAGATTGCCTTGCTGCAGTGAGAGCCAAATTAAGATTATATAATAAATTTATAGTGAATCTAGTGAGTAAGATTTCATGATTTTCTCCAATCCCTTGTATAAGTATTTGAAAAGAAGTGGCCTTTTTGAGTGGCCCATTGCAGCTTGTAAAGGTCCACCTATCCAATGATGTGAGAGAATAGGAGACACTGAAAATTTAAAATGAGCTAAGGAATCCAGCTGACAGAGACTATTATGGAATCCAGCTAAGGAGCCTGGTCAGTGGAGTTGGTCAGAAGAGTAGAGGGTTGGACCTGGGATTCTGCTCAAGGTGGCAGGCCCCAGAGCTGACCTTGTGGTTGGTTCTAGGTCTTTCTGAAAGTTTGTGGAAGTGTTCAGGTCAAGATTTTGGCTAAGCCTGAATTTGGAAGCAGTGGTAAATAAAACTAAGGAGTGAAGCAGGATCTATCAGAGCCCACAAGACCAAGGTTGGCAAGTGTAGTGTCAGAAAAAGCAACCCTGCAATATCTGACTAAATTGTCCCTTCACTTGTGCCTTCTATGGGTATCCCCTCTTTCCAAGGACAAATAAACATACGGAGGGAATATGCCCCAGGCTTATGGGCAAAATGTATCGCTACTATAATCATTATGTAATTTCAGTAAATATCTATTCCTTGAGCTAATTGTGTCCTCTGAATTTCAAGAGTAAACACATATGGCTTTTAGAAGTGGGGACCTACAAAGTATCTTGAACTTGGGGAAACCAACCTGTGAGTGGGTGAGGTGGGGCTACATACATTTTTTTCTTCATAACCTTATAAACATGAGTTTTCCAAACTAAGTATTCACAGAGAGAACTGAGTTGGTCAAACTTTAATGATTCACAGCACTAAGTCTTATTTGATCTTTGCATTTGATGTTTGTCCAGCAGTGAAACCTTGGGCTATCTTTGACTTCTTTTCCGATTCCCTACTCTACTCCCAAATATTATCATCATATTCAAGTTAATACTGTTAGGTCCTACTGATGGTTCCTTCAAGATGACTCTCACATATGTATGTGTGTGTATCTATCTGTCTGTCTACAGACACACACAAATATATATGTATGTACATACACACCTTATACACACAAACATATGTACACACATACTCCTACTTCTAACCCCTACACTTTACATGCATATACATACATATGCACACACATGTATACATATATACACAAATATTGCTTCCTTTAATCAGAGGTTCCCAAAGTAGGTGATACTACTTCCTGGGGGGCACTGGAATGATCCAGAGGGGCAGTAGTAGCCTCAGATGCAGCTGAGGGGTATTGAATAAAAATAAGGGAGTAGTAGAAGCATAAGGAAATAAGAGAAGATGAGAAAAAAATGTTTTAAATAAAGTTAATTTTGAAAAACTCTTCATACATGTTTCATCTGTTGCGTAACAACACATAGTGGCCCATAGTGGTCACAGTAATTACATTATTTTCCAAATTAATGGACAAAATGAAAGTTATAACCAATCAGTGGTCAAGTCTGCTGACAGGTCTTAACAAACAAGTGCTGGCAGATGATCATGTTGCACATTGTCAGGAAGTCCAGCATACATCAGCAGGAATGTTTGTTTACAGTATTATATTATATGGTTACATGATACAATATTGCATCATCAAAATTTCAATGCAGGAAAAGACCTACAAACTTACGATGAATTATTAAATTTAAGATGCATTGTTTTTTAAAATTCCTATATTTTTAAAAAATGACACAAATTTAAAAAATTAGCTAAAGGATTAAAGAAAGTAGATTTCCAGTGGGGCACTGAATAATTTTTTTTTAAGGGGGAAGTAGGCCAAATATAATTTTAGAACTTGTACTTTATATTCCTACTGCTGACCTCTCATTTTATATCCTTATTACCTTAGAAACAGGGACAAGGATAGAGATAGGCAATGGACCTATGATTTTGTTATTATAGAGAAGTCCCAGATGAGGGGGCTCTCTTTACCAATACACATTGGCACATTCTCTGTGACTGATGGTCTTATAGGGTTTCCTAAAGGCCTGGAGGTTAAATGATTTGCCCATGGTCATGTAAGTAGTATATGTCAGAAGCACAACTTAGACCTGGGTCTTTCAGACTTTGAGATTAGTTCTTTGTCCATTATACTATCCTGTCTCAAGGATTCCTTTGCCTCTAACTTCTCTCATTTCCAAATCATTTTACATTTTGCTGCCATATTTATCTTTCTAAAGCTACTTTACATCATTGCCTTAAAAAAAAAAATGTCAATGTCCCTCCAGTATCTGCAGAATAAAGTCCAAATTCCTCTTCAAAGCATTCAAGACTCTCCACAATCTTTCCTGTACACCACTTATCTAATCTTGTCTCTCACAGCTCCCCAGTGCAAATTTTTCAACCCAGACATGCTGGTCTTCTTGATGCCCTTCATAAATGTTACTGTGTACCAGGTTTAGAGTCAGAGGACCTGACTGTATTCTGTTACTCTCATTAGGTATATGGCTATAGGCCAGTGGTTCTCAACCTTCCTAATGCCGGGACCCTTTAATAGTTGTATGTGGGCGTGTCTGCATGTGGGTGGACCTGCCTAGAGATGGATAGAGGAGGTTCCTAAGACCATGGGAAATATGTGTTTTCCCATGGTCTTAGGCAACCCCTGTAACCCCTGTGAAAGGGTCATTCGACCCCAAAGGAGTCGTAACCCACAGGTTGAGAACTGCTGCTATAGGTAAATCATAAAGTTTCTGTTTGGACTTCAATTTGCTCATCCACAAAATGAATAATTTAGGGAGGGACTAGCTAATTTCAGCGTTCCCGTTCAACGCTAGAACTTATAATATCTTCATCTCTTACTTAGTTATCTGACCCTGGGTAAGGCATTCATTCAATAAGCATTTACGAAGTGCTTATGTGCCAGTTACTGTACTAGGCACTGTAGAAACACAGACAAAAATGAAACACAGCTTACCCTCAAAAAGTTTACACTTAAAAGGAAGGCAGTGAGGAGTGGAATAACACAAACAGTTAAGTACAAAAAAAAAATGGGGGGCAGGGGTGGGGTTGTGGTGGCACTTGAACTTAGCCTTGAAGGAGGTCAGGGATTCTATAAGAGGGAAGGCATTTCAGGCCTGAGGAGAAAGAAAGCATAAATTGAACAAAGGCATAGATAGGAAAGGATGGACATTGTGTATGCGGAACAAGCAAGTAGGTTAGTTTGGTGAAAACACATAGTACAGGGAGGAGAATAATATGCAGTAATCCTAGAATGGTAGGCCAAAGTCAGATAGTGACAAGTTTTAAATGACAAATGGAGGAATTGGGAAGTGACATGGTAAGCTTGCTGCTATAGGAATATCAATTTGGCAACTATGTAGAAGACAAACTGCAAAGAGGAGAGACTATAGGGACATTTCTTTTAGTCTCAATTTACTCACCAGGGATGTGAGGATGGTTCAACATGAAGAAAACAATGAACATAATTCATCATATTAAAAATATAAACATCCCAAACAAACAATAATATCAATAGATGAAAGGGTAGAGGGAATAAGGGGGGAAGAAAGGGAATCCTCTGATGATATATGATAATCATTTATATTAAATATAAAGTATAGTCATAGAAGAATCTCTTTTAAAAAAAAAAAAAAGGAAGAAGAATCTCTTTTAAAAATGTTCCTAAAACCAAAACCTATTATGATATGCAATGGAAAAACATTAGCTTTCCTAATTAATACAGTAGTGTAAAGATGTTTCCTTTTCCTAGTTATTGGACATTGTTTTAGAAAAGCTAGCAACAAAAGACAACTCTACAAGCCTCAAGAAGGAAGGAGATACCTAAACTCAGAGAAAGATATAGAAAGACTATAGTTTAAATGGAGACTGAAGCAAAACTCGTTATTGTTCTCTTTTATGTCTGGTTTTGCTTTTTTTTTTTTTCCTTTTCCCAGTGATCACTCATTGGTTACAGCCCTTCTATATGACCAAACTCTTGTACAATGTGAAAGTATTTGCAGATCCTATACATGATTG
>CM053586.1:200889460-200928038 GCA_028646515.1 Pseudochirops corinnae
TTCATTTTTAAAAATCTTCTGCTTCCTTTCTTCCATTTACTCTCAGAGTCCTTCTGGTCAAACCATTCTTTTTATTTTTTTTCTTTCTCTGAGGGTAAACTTGTAATTATTATGTATTTACTTTCTTTTAAATTTCTTGCATCTCCATGTATGCAATAAGTTGCTAAGTCTTGTTGGTTTTACCTTTATGTGATCTCTTTCCTTTGCCATTTCACTTATCTGTTCTTTCTTTTGTTTATGAAAATGTTTAGAGGAATAAAATTTCCCCTAAAGACTGCTCTCAAAAGTTTTGGTAAATATATGTAGCTGTTGATTTATTTGATGAAATTATTTATTGTTTCTATAATTTGTTTTTCAAGCTACTAATTATTAGGATTAAATATATTTTCAATTAAGTACAGCTTGACTAGCAAATACCAATTGTTAATAATGCTTATGGGCATTTACTAAGTGGTACAGTGAATAGAGCATGAGGCCTGGAGTATGAAAGAGTCATCTTCCTGAGTTCAAATCTTGCCTCCGATGCTTGGTAGTTGTGTGACCCTGGGCAAGTCACTTAACCCTGTCTGCCTCAGTTTCCTTATCTATAAAATGAGCTAGAGAAGGAAATGGTAAAACAACTCCAGTATCTTTGCCAAGAAAACCACCAATGGGGTCACAAAGATTTGGATGCAACTAAAAATGACTATACTGTATTCAGGCTCCCCTGAAGGGGCTTAAGAGAGATTTAGGATTACTTCTTTGAGGATTTTCAGCAATATAGCTTGGGTTTCAGCCCAGCCTGTGCCCGATCAGCCCAAAGAGGCTCTCTCAAAGTTCTGGTCGTTTTCTTAGTGCCGTTATCACTGCCTATATTTGTGCTCTCCAGCTACACATGCTTCTTACAGGTTCCCTTTCTCTAGTTCCAAGCATCTTCTATTTGTTCCATCAGAAACTGGGTTCCTTCTTTGAGTCTCTCTCCTCTACTCAATGAAACTACTTCTAAAGGGCATCCAGAGGAATGAATTACCACTCTCTTACCCTACTCAGATGCTTCCTTTCTGATTCACAAGAGCCTCATCCATGCCTCATAAAGAGATTGTCTCTGGTGTGGCCACATTTTACAGTTAGTTTAACAGCTCATTATTTGGTTTCTTTTCTGTGAGGAGGTATATAGCGACCTTTTCAACTAGAGACATCATCAAATTTTGCTGAAACAGTAAGATTCTCCAAAAGTTAGGACTCATTCCTTACATTAGGATCTATGTACATACAGTATAAGTACTGTTCATGTGGAGAAAATATAGTATTTTACACTGATTTTTAAAAATTCTAAAGTTAACAAACACCAAATAAAACTGAATTTCCAAATATGCTATTATTTTATTAGAATCTGTGATTAAAAAACTATCAAGGTAGTCAGAGACAGAAAGGTCCCACATATACAACGAAATTTACTGTCAATAGCAAAAAAGTAGAAACTTCTATTGAGGAATGGTTGGATGAACTGTGATATATAAATGTAATATGATTATTATGCAATAAGAAATGACAAAAGGTAGAGTTGCAGAGAAACCTGGAAAAACTTGTATGAATGAATGAAGAGCAAAAAAAGTAGAATCACGAGAAGAATATACACAGCTAATATGCTCATTTAAATGAAACCAGCACTAAAAGACATACAGGTACTAGACATAGAGTAGGTACTTGATAAATGCTTGTTGATTGATATTATGTGAAATCACCCATCTTGGCTCCAGAGGGGTAACGAACACTTTTATTCTCCTGGTGGAGTTGGGGTGGACTAAAGGCATCAAATGTTGCACGTGTAGTTAGGTTAGATATTGGACAATGCTTTCCTTAACTATTTTGGTTTTTATATACAAGAGAGGGTTCTAGGGAAGTGATAGTGGATAAAAGCAGCCATAAACATTTTATTAAAGGAAAGCTCACCTTCCATTCCCCTATTCCAACACTATTGGCTAATTTGTCCCAAATAATTGACAGAGTCAGGCACAGAACCTAGGCATCCCTAACGCCTTTATCTCTCCCCCAGGAAAACATCTCTCCCTCTAAATCTCAAGAGCTTTCTAAAAAGGCAATGACACACAAGTCTAAAGAAAACTGTTAGAAATGGAAAGAAACAAAATTGTCACAGGGGAATTAATAACTCTAGCAAAAAAAAAAACACAAAACACTGAAGAAGGTAATTCTATAGACAGATCCCTTTCCAAAGGTCAGATCCTAAGGCCAGAACTTCTCCAGCCACAAAAATGTAAAAATGACATGTGATCTTATGTCTGGTCCTGCACTGTTTCTGACTGTATTGCATTCTGGGTAGATTAATGTGACTTTCAAAGCCCCTTCCTGGAGTTAGCACGTATATTATCAGGTCAGAAAAAATAAATACTCACACTATTGTTGCTTCCTTTGTTGTCTTCATACTTGGTTTCTATATGAATGGAGAATTTTGGCAAAAATGAGCACTGCAGAAGAGAAAACTTCCATTAGTTAAAGGCCACCATCCACCCATATGTTCAATATATCCTATTGGCTACTGACCTAACAATCTGGTCTGTAGCAAGAGCAATATGATAAACAAACAGTAGCCAAAATTCAATGATCCACCCCAATTTCAAAGAACTCATGATTAAACAAGCTATCCAACTCCAGATAGAGAAATGACAAACTAAAGTGCACATTAAAGCATTTTTTTTCCTTTGGTGGGGAAAGGAACATAGCTAAGGAGGAAATTTGTTTTTTATGATTGTACTTATTTGTAATTGGATTTGTTTTCCTTGCTTTCTTACTGGTTTGAGGGAGGGGTATGAGAAGAAAGGGTAATGAAAAAAAGGATTTTAAAAAGTAAAAAATAAACACTAACATTTTAGAAATGAGGTTTACTTATGACTAGAAAAGAAATAGCTTTATGATCTAGACTGAGCATCCCATGAAAATATATGAGGAATAAGTTGTAATTCATTGTAAAATAAGGTGTTTTTTTAAATACACACACACACACACACACACACACACACACACACACACACAAATTAAGGCATCTAGTTTCTCCCCCTCCAAAATATTACAGAAAAAGAAACTAAAGCCAAACAGTTAAAGTGACTGGCTTATGATCACGCAGATAGTAAGAGGATGATCTAGGGTTCAAGCCCAGATCTTCTGTACAAAGTATGAGAAAGATTTGTCAAATTCTGAAGCTTCTGGGAAAGGTCCAACTTTAGGATCAATGACCTCCTTTAACCTGAGCAAAGAAAGAGCTACTAACTCAAGACTTGAGACAATTCATGAGAAGAGCCAGAACTTTTTATCTGGGGCAAACACATTTTCCAAATCAAATATGCTTTGGTCTATACACACTCCATTTTTATTGTTGTTGTTTTTTTACAAGTTGACCATAGAAAATGGAAGCTATTCCTGGGCTGTCTGCCCTTGGATGGCAACTTCTGCAGCCCTCCAGCCACAGATCCAATTCTAGATGTGGGGTACAATTAATCTCTTGGGTAAAATGTCATCTCCTTAATATGCTGAGTTGACAACAAGAGGCAACTCATTTCTGCACATTTTTGGGATGATCCTAGGCAGTTTCATTCATCTTATTCCACAGACTTCAGGAGCTAAGGTACCTTGAGAAAAATTTCTTGACTCATGTTGCTAAAGCCTCTCTCCAGCTGGCACTGAGCCTAGCCTTAACTCTGGGTCAATGAAGTGATGCTTCTTTACCAGAGATGTGTCTGCAGTTTTCTCAAGGGGAAAAAAATGTCCTTAGAAAATGCTGCAGATGCAAGAGAAGGTAGGAAAGTATTGGAATAATGGAAATCCTAAAAGGCTGGGCCAATTTTAAGTAAAAGTAGGTGAGGCATCTTAAGTGGCTCCCAATGGCTGAGAAGACATCAGCTTCACCTCAATTACTCATTTCTAAGGGATTATCACCTCATTCTCTCCCCGACTATGATGTCAGTGTCCTTGGACATGCTATCAATATTCTTCCTGATACCACATGCATGTGCACATTTCTACATTCATCTCCCTTAATCTAAGTAAAATAAACTGGGCCAAAGAAAACATGAAAACAATTAATTCTAATAATTGTGTTTATGAAGATTGATACACTTTGTTGCCTCTTGCCAAATGATGGCTCTCAGCAGCTGCTTAGCTTAGCTTACACACAACTTCATGAAACTTTGAAGTAAAGACAGGAAATGACTTCTTGGGTCACAAAACAAAATAGGGCATCTCAGAAATACCACAGTGATGTTTTACTATTACAGGAACTCAGGTAGTTGCACCTGTTGAGAAACCCTATTAAAAGCTTTTAGAGAGACAGTGCTTTCTCCTCTATAATTCATGCCAAAGGGGCTGCACGCAATAGTGAATAGAGGGCCAGCACTGGAGGCACCAAGAACTGGTCGACTCTCATTTACACTAGCTGAGGCTTGGCTCTGAGAAGTTAAGGAAATTGCTTATGATAACAGAAGGGCCACGCCTCCATTCAAAGGCTCTCCAAGTTAGTGGAACCAGGTCTAGACTATACTCCAAGAAGCCCTTGTGCCATGGTAAGCGACTAGAATAAGATTTTAGAGGAGACAGAATTAAAGAAATAAACAAAAAAATAAAGACTTCTTGTCCAAGAAGACTCTTGAATTTTCAGGGATCTATATACTTCTCCTCCTTTCTGTGACTAAATTCCTAGAGAAGGCCACCTACATTTAATGTCTTTCCTTCCCTTCCTTTTGCTCTCTTAACTCTGCAATCTGGCTTCTGACCTCATCACTTAACGGAAACTGCTCTCTCCAAAGTGACCAATGATCTCTTGACTGACAAATCTAACGACTTCTTCTCGATCCTCATCTTCCCTGAGCTCTAAGCTGCCTTCAATACTGTCGATCACCCTCTTCTCCATTACATATTCTATTCTCTCTAGGTTTTTGTGACACTGTTCTCTCCGGTTTCTTCTCCCATCTGTCTGATGGTCAGTCTCCTTAATTGGATTTTCATTCGGGTCTTGCCCAATAAGTGCAGGTGTCTCTCAAGGTTTTGTCCTGTACCTTCTCTTCCCCCACTAAACTATTTTACTGGTGATCTCATCAGGGATGTCTCTCAAGGCTTTGTCCTAGACCTTCTCTTCTTCCTCTACACTATTCTGGCTGATGATCTCACCAGCTCCCACAGATTCAATTATCATCCCTGTGCAGATGATTTGTCAAATTTAAGTGATCCAGCCCTGCCCTCTCTCTTAACCTCCCACTTCCTCTTGGGGCATCTCAAACTGGATGTAGACATCATAAGCTCAACACATCTAAAACTGAATTTGTTATCTTTCCCCACAAGTCCTCCACTCTTCCTAACTTACCTATTACTGTCAAGGGATGCAGTGAGAAGTCATTCTTTGTCTCATTTCTTACCTAGCTTTAATCACTGAATGTGTATCACCTTATTCAAACTGAGACCTGAGAAAGACCTTAGCTTAAAAAGGCTGAGGTCTCCCATGGCATCCTGGGACATCTCCAGTTATCCTGATCTAGATCTCGCCACTGGATCCAGATGTCTCTGAAGGAGAAAGTGAGGCTGGTGACTTTGCACAGCCCTCCCTCACTTAAATCCAATTCACTTGCATGTCATGGTGTCACCTCTCTGACATCATGGCCCTCTTTGAGAACGAAGGACAAACAACAACTATCAAGGATACCACAATACTTTCAGGAACCCAGGTTCACAAACTAGGTGTTCACTGATATCCAATCAGTCGCCAAATCCTATCTCTTTTACCACTTCAAACATTTCTCATATATAAGCCCTCTTCGTTCCTTGGACACTGTCCCTTAGCCTTGTCTGCATCCTCATAACTTCTCACTTGGACTACTGCAACAGTTTTCTGGTTGACCTCCCTTCTTCAAGGCCCTTTCCACCCCAGTCTATTCTCTATTATCAATCAATTATCTTTCTAAAGTGCAGGTCTTATGATATCACATCCTGACTACCAACTCAGTAGACTCCACTGGTTCCCCATTTCTTCTAGGATTAAAGACAAAATATATAAAATCTTATGTTTTGCTTTTAAAGCCCTTCATAACCTAGCCAACTGTTACCTTTCCAGTCTTCTTAGGCCTGATTCCCCTCTCTGTATTCTGTGATCCAGTGACACCACTCCTCATTTCTCGACACTGAATTTGCACTGACCATCCCTCATGCCTGGCCTTACCCTCACCTTCTGACTTCCTTCAAGTCTCCGCTAAAACCCCCATTTTATTCAAGGAACCTTTCTTGGTCTTTCCTTAGCTAGTGCTTTCTCTCTGAGACTATCTCC
Organism: Pseudochirops corinnae; assembly: GCA_028646515.1. NCBI lineage: Eukaryota > Metazoa > Chordata > Mammalia > Diprotodontia > Pseudocheiridae > Pseudochirops > Pseudochirops corinnae. The sequence goes on from CM053586.1 coordinate 200,895,765, forward strand.
AACTTACTCTGTAGATCTCGTTTGCACATAATTGTTTGTATGTTATCTCCTTCATTAGACTTTAAGCTCCTTGGGAGCAGGGACTGTTTTAGGTCTTTCTTTGCCTTTCCTCCTTAGTGCCTAGCACAGTGCTTGGCACACCATACATGCTCAATGAACGCTTACAAATTTGGGGTATTGTTTTTTCTTTTGGTTCCACAGTAACTCAAAGACCATCTAATAAGAATGATGGACTGTGAAATGGTGAGACTTGGTTTCCTTATTATAAAATGAGGGGGCTGGATTAAGTTCCCTTCCAGTTTTAAATCTATAACCCTGTGAATTGAAAATCCAGTCTACTGGCTGACTAGTTGTTTAGTACATGTTTGCAAGGTGGTGTTGAGGGAGTTCAGCATGACTCTTAGCAGCACCAGCTGTAGGCATTAGCAGGAATGACAAGCAAGGAAGCCCGACTGGTTCTTTCCAGGGCACTGGGATAATGGCCAAGTCACAAAACAGATTCTAGGCTCCTTCAGACTTGCTTACTCTGACTCACCAACCTGCTCTGCTGGCAGAGGAAATTTGCACAATATGACATGTGCCAGAAGACAATCCTTCTGCTTTTCTGTTTTCTAGATGACTGTATTTCTTTATTATGTAAGGACACTCCTTACTCATTCCCTGTACCTGTCCTCCCAGCTTCCCACAGGGCAATACTGTACAAGGAAACCTGAGAACTCTGGGAATTCTGTGGCCTTTTCCTCTTTAGAAGCCTAAGATTTTCATTCAGTCTCACTAGAGAAACTGAAGAACAATTTTAGTTAAATGACATTCCACCAAAATGAGTGGTAGGGTACACATTCACTCCTTTACCAGCTCTGACTTCACCACCAAGCTCCTGCAGCCTCCTCCCCTCCTGCAAAGGAAGTGCTCTGGTCAACCAGCCTTACTCCTTCACCCATCTCCAAGCTCTTGTATCGGATCTTCCAGAAAGTTCTCTCTCGCCATTTTCCCTTTTCAGCTCCCTTTTATATGCTGTCTTCCCTCATTAGAATGTAAACTCCACGAGGGCAGGAGCTATCTTTATTTTTTGCTTACATTTGAGCTAAAAACATTGTTTAGTCTGGCCAGACTAGCTGTAATCCTATGGACCATAGCAGACCAATATTGTCCATGTATTTTTCTTGGCAAAGGATACTAGAGTGGTTTGTCATTTCCTTCTCCAGTGGTTTAAGGCAAACAGAGGTTAAGTGACATGCCCAGAGTCACACAGCTAGTTACATTTCTAAGGCCATACAGGAAGCACTTAATCAGTCAAATCAATAAACATTTATTAAGAGCCTACGAGGAACCAGGCACAATGCTAAGGGATAGAAATATAAAAAGAGGCAAAAAGAGCCCTGGCCCTCAAGGAGACTGCAATCTAATAGTGAAGACAAGCAAACAAATCAATACAAATCAAGCTCCGTATCGGACAAACGGAAATAATGAAAAGAAACACAGCGCCGGAATTTGAAGGGCTTGGGAATGGCGAGATTTTAAGAAGTACGTGCTGACTTGGGCTTGGCTAATCCACTGTCTCACCACAGGTCGTGTGTATCTTTCCACAGCAGGTAAGTCTAAGCAGCAAGGTAAAAGCCACAGGAAGAGGCTGGGGGGAGTGGTTCGGTTTTCTCTAGAGCCCTAGGATGGGATAGTTAAGTGACTCCAGGCCGATTTGAGAATTTTTACAGCACAAACACAGCATTCTACCCTATGCTGGACTAATTCCAGGTGTGAATTCCTCTTTTTAGCTCGGAAGCGTTATCTTTCCAACTCAAAGACCAGCAGAGCAGGAAAAGCAAAGGCAAAAAATCTACTTTTCACCTTGTCAGCTCTGGGTGTTTTGTGCTTTGGGACTAGGCCATGAAGAAAACAAAGAGAAAGGGTGGAAGATCCTATTACCATATCTTGATCTTATTCACACTGAGCAGCGAACACAGAGAACTCTTAATAAATATTGGTTGGATTGAGTTCTCTTCTTCCTAACTCTCTAAGCACATAAAAAGCAGAACTTTATAACCTTCTCATTAGTTTCTATTGCCATCTGTTCCCCTACCAGCCAAGCTCTTTTCTATCTAGCAGCTAAGCAAGATGGCTTCTCTAATCTGCAGAATAAGTCCAACGAACTTGAGCAAAACTCCACTGTAACCTCATCCTATGAAATCCCTGACACCCAAAATTGAGTGTACAGAGAGATGGCTCTTGGTCAAAAAATATTTTTCTGTATTTAGTTGTATCTTTTGAGGGTGTGTGTTTGTGGGGGGGGGGGGGGGAAGGGGAGAGAGGTTAGGGGATGGTGCCAGGATTTGCCATAGGAAAGAACAATGCCAGGAAAGGCAAGAGAGAGATGCCTGGAACTCTCTGAGAATAATTACCCTACCTTAACTCCTGAATCCTCAGTTTCAATTTCGGGAAATGAAAGCAGCCTATGCAAAAAACACTGGCCGGGTTGAATTTTTCGATTCACTACAGACCATCCCTTGGAAAATGAAAGGCCTATTTTTAGCACAATGATTGATTAGTGTTACCATGGCAATAAGGAACACTTACAAGAACGCAATTAAATGTAAGCAAGCTAAAGCCTTAAAGTGACAGGGTCAAAAGCATATAGAATTTCATGACTTTTCTAGATAGTGCCAAAAGCAATTTTTGCAGAGGCTGGGTATCTGAAGCCAGGAAGGGAGTGATGATAACTGGGAAAGATTATGGGACACTGAAAGACTAGGAGACCTACCTATTCAATATTTTAAATTAGAGGAAGCATTTGAGTTGCTAAGCATTGTAGATTTTAACAGTCTAATAGAAGGACTTCTGAAGAATGATTATCATTCACTATCATTAGTAGCTAGGGTTTAACCTGGCATCAGGACCTGAGTTCAAATGTGCCCTTGGGCACAAAGGTAGAGTGCTTGGGCAAGTCACTTGACTTCTGTTTGCTTCAGTTTCATGTAAAATGGGGATAATAAAAGAACCCACATGTACAAAAATATTTATAACAGCTCTTTTTTTGGTTGTCAAGAACTGGAAATCAAGATGGATGCCCATCAATCGGGGAATGGCTAAACAAGCTGTGGTATATGAATGTAATGGAATACTATTGTGCTATAAGAAATGAGAAGCAGATGGACTTCAGAGAAACCTGGAAAGACTTATATGAACTGATTCGGAGTGAGGGGAGCAGAACCAGGAGAACACTGTACACGGTAACAGCCACAGTGTCCAAGGACTGATTTTGATAGACTTAGCCTTTCTCAGCAATGCAAGGACCTAAAACAATTCCAAAGAACACATGATGGAAAATGCCAGTCACATCCGGAGAAAAAACTATGGACTTGGAATGCAGAATGAAGCAGACTATTTTCTCTTTCACTTTGTTTTATTTTGTTTTTTCTTTCTCATGGTTTATCCCATTCCTTATAATTCTTCTATGGAACACAACTAAAGTGAAAATGTGTTTAATAGGAAATGTATATGTAGAGCCCATATCAGATCACAAGCTGTCTTGCGGGGAAGAGGGGGAGAAAATTTAAAAGTGAATGTTGAAAACTAAAAATAAATAATTTAATTTTTAAAATGGGAATAATTATAGTACATACCTTGCAAAGTTGTTTTGAGGATAAAATGAAACCTTAATTGTAAAGTAGATAGTACAGTGCCTGGCATGTCATAAGCCCTATATAAATGTTGTCTATTATTAGTTATTATTATCAGCAGCTGAGTAGAGTGCTGGGTCTAGAATCAGGAACACCTGAGTTCAAATCTGGCCTCAGATACTTTTTAGCTGTATGATCTTGAACAAGACACAACCTCTGTCTCAGTTTCCTCAACTATAAAATAATAATATCCCCTACTTCTTAGGCTTGTTGTGAGGATCAAATGAGACAATATTTATAAAATATTTAGCATAATACCTGGCACATAGTAGGAGCTTGAAAAATGTTTGTTTCTTTCCTTTCCTCTTGATGGGACAATAGTAGGATTTTTAAAGGAGGATTATCATTCCCCATCAGCAGCAGCTAGGTGGCCCAGTGGACAGAATATTAGACTTGGAGTCAAAAGAAACTGAGTTCTAATCCTAACTTAGACCCTTCCTAGGTATGTGACTCTAGTCCCTTAACCTTTATCTGCCTCAGTTTCATTCTCAGTAAAATATAGATAATAATAGAGTCTCCTTTCTGGGGGTTGTTATGAGGACTGAATGAGATAGTATTTGTAAAATACTTTGCAAAATTTAAAGCACTATGAAAATGCTAGCTATTATTAATTTTAGTGCCATTGAAATATTTATTAATCTCCCATAGTGTCCTATAGTAGCCTAGTTAAAGGTAGCTAATTGAATGTAGTCCTTGCTCCTTAGGCAGACACTTATAATTTGAACAATCCTAAAGTAGACTGGAAATCCACAAACTTCAAAGACTCAGATTCTTTTGCCAAAACAAACAAAAAAAACCCCTAAAACACACAGAATCTTATAATCCCTTCCCCATGCTCTTTTCAGTTAGCACCACTCCTTTCCAGTCTAATTTTTGAATCATATAAATAATTAAATTATGTATTAATTTGTTTTAGCTATTAATTTATTAATATTAAATAATTTTAAAATCAAAGGTTCTGAGCCTTTTTTTTTTTGTCATAGTCCCATTTAACGATCTGGTGAAGCTTATGATTCTCTTCTCAGAATGTTTTTAATGAATAGAATAAAAAAATAGAATTATAAAAAGAAATCAAGTATATTTAAAGAAAGACAATTTTTCCCATCCAAGTTCACAGCCCCCTGAAATCTATCCATGAATCCCTTGAATGTCCATGGACCTCAGGACCCTGCTTTATATCAACTCAGCTCTTCCACAACACTATAGTTGTCACTTAAATCTCTCTGGGTTTGAGATATCTCATTGGTATAATAAAGGTATCAGACACCAGGACGCTCCTGGCTCTAATTCTATGAACTTATGATTTCACACTTTGGTTTTGTAAAATCCATGAGCATCTACCGTTACTTCAAAAGATGCCACTAGATTCTAAAAAAGTAAAGCAAAGCAAAACAAAAATAAAACCTCTTCATGTTAATTTACCTTAATTTAAGTAATATATTCTAGGCAGCACTTTACAGAGAAGTACGGGGGCGAGGATGTTGTGAAATTTAACAAAAAGAGTGTTACAATTATCAAAAGGTTGGGAATTACTTCTTTAAACTGTTAACGTGAAAGCTGCCAAACGGCTCATATTGTTATTGATCTCATTTACTTATCATCTATCAGAGCTAAAAGTAACCTCAGAGCCCACCTAGTCCAGGGGTTCCTAACTTAGAGTCCACGAACCTTTTGTGGGTCCATGCATAGATTTCAGAAGGTCTGTGAACTTGGATAGAAAAAAAAAATTACATCTTTATTTTCATTAACTGCATCTCCTTCAATGATATAAAAAGCATTATTATTAGAAAGGATCATAGGAATCACCAGGTTCCTAAAGGGGGCTGTGATACATGAAAAAAGATTAAAAACCCCTGATCTACTCCAACTTCTTTGATTTTATAGTAGAGGAAACCAAGGCACAGGAAGCTGAAGTGACTTCTGCTATGTCACTAGGGAATTAAAGTGACTTCTGTAATGTTTAACAATGAGCAAATGGCAAAGCTAGGAATAAAGGTATCCTGACTCTTGACTTTTCCCTGCCTCCTTGGGTAAGGATCATTTTCTCTTGGTTAACAGATCTGACCCTCATGCCAAGCAGTTAGTCCAATTATGACCTAGTCATGACTGTTTAGGTAGTGGCTGATCCCTAACCCAACGAGTTCTTCCAGAGCCTGAAAAACAATACGGCATTTGCAAAAGGGCCTTGGAACCCCAGATGCTGTGTATGTACATACAGACATATACATACATGCATGTATGAGTATGAGTAAAGGGAGAAGCTGGCTCAATAAATATGAAATATTTAAAGCCTTTTTCATTTTTTTAAAATCGGGATTCTCCCTTTTGCCTTTAGATGAAACTCAGTGTTACTATCCTAGTCCCATTTGGGCCTCGGAAACATCATTTCCATATCACCACTAAGTTATAAACACTCAAAAGTTGGTTAGTCCCTGTAATGGAGAGCCCACAAAGTTAACAGTGTTATTCTGGTACTAAATTTCAAAAATAGAATTAATTATGATATTAAGTGTACTTCAAGGCCATAAGGGGACTTTTTTGTCTGGGATGAAATCATCAATAATAATCAGATTTGCAAATGCCTCAACCTTTTCCACTGTCTAAGATTTGCTTGTGGTATATCTCACTGTGCCAATGGAGAGAGAGGCAGGGAAAGACTGAACTTTATACTCTCTATGTGAAGGACTTGGAAAGGAAGGATTTAGGGAAGGGGGGTTGGGGAGTGGCAACAAAAATTCTTCGGGAAATTAGGCACTTGAGCTGCTAAAGGAAATGAGCTGAAAGAATCAAGAGTTATTTGATTTTGGGGACGACTTACTATGTTAAATGATGATGGAACAGTGGGAGGAGCACTAGACTGGGAACAAGGAAGACTGAAGTTCAAATATCACCTCAGGTAGTTCCTAGTTGTGTGACCACTGAGAACATCACTTAACCTCTCTCAGCCTCAGTTGACTCATCTATAAAATGGGGTATAATAACATCACTTACATCACAAGGTTGTTGTGAGTAGTAAATGAAGCAATATTTCTAAAGTGCTTTGCAAACCTTAAAGCGCTACATCAATACTAACTGGGTCAGTGGATACGCTCTGGACCTGGAATTAGTAAGATCTGAGGTCAAATCTGGCCTCACTTACTTAAAAGTTGTATGACCATCATTGAATTTCTGATTGCCTGAGTTTCCTCATATATGAAATGGAGATTATAATAGCAATTACAAAGACCGTTAGGTGGTACAAGGCTTGCCCAGTCTGAAGTCAGGAAGACTCATCTTCCTGAGTTCAAATCTAGCCCCAGACACTTATTAACTACATGACCCTGGGCTTAACCTTCTTTGCCTCAGTTCCTCATCTGTCAAATGAGCTGGAGAAGGAAATGGTAATATCTCTGCAACGAAAAAACCCAAATGGGGTCACAAAGAGCAGACACAATTGAAACAAGTGAACATGCTCCTGTTGATAAATGGTCAAAGGATATGAACAGGCAGTTTTCAGAGGAAGAAATTAAAGGTATCTATAAAGCATATGAAAAAATGCTCTAAATCACTAAGGATTAGAGAAATGCAAATCAAAACCATTCTGAGGTACCATATCTTACCTATCAGATTGGCTAACGTGATAAAATAGGAAAATGATAAATGCTGGAGAAGATGTGGGAAAATTGGAACACTAATGCATTGTTAGTGGAGTTGTGAACTGATCCAACCATTCTGGAGAGCAATTTCATACTATGAGAGTAATTTTGAACTATGCCCAAAGGGCTATAAAAATGTGCATACCCTTTAACCCAGTAATACCACTTCTAGGGCTATATCCCAAAGACATCATACAAATGGGAAAAGGACTCATATGTACAAAAATATCTATAGCAGCTTTTTTTGTGGTAGCAAAGAATTGGAAATCAAGGGGGATATACATCAATTGGTGAATGGCTAAACAAGTTGTGGTATATGAATGTAATGGAACACTGTTGTGCTATAAGAGATGAGGAGCAGATGGACTTTATAATAACCAGGAAAGATTTATATAAACTGATGCTCAGTGAGAGGAGCAGAACCAGGAGAACATTGTACACAATTACCGATACATCATTATCTGTCATGACTGATTTTGATAGACTGGGCTCATCTCAGCAATGCAAAGTTATAAGACAACTCCAAAGGACTCATGATGGAAAAGGCTATCCACATCCAGAGAAAGACTTACAGACTCCAAATGCAGATTGAAGCAAACTACTCGCTCTCTCTCTTTTTTGTTTTGTTTCCTTCCTTTTTTCTCATTGTTCATTCCATTGGTTATAATCCTTTTTTACAACTTAATTAATGTTTAATGTGAAGGTATTTGTAGAACCTACATCAAATTTCCTGATGCCATGGGGGGCAGGGGAAGAAAGTTTAGAACTCAAAAGCTTGTGGAACTGAACATGGAACTAAAAATAAATAAATAGAATTTTTAAAAAAGAAAAAACAAGTGAACAACAGTGATAACACTGACCTGCCAGGGCTGCTGTGAGGATCAAATGATGTAATAATTGCAAAGAGCTTGGCACAGTGCCTGGTAGATAGTAAGTGCACAATGTTAGTGACAGTGATGAGGATGATGATGATGCTGAAACATTTTTTTTTACATGTGAAATCATGCAAAACATATTCCTGTATTAGCTGTGTTGCAAAAAAGGAAACAGACAAAAAAATAAAGGAAAAAATAAAGTAAAAATGTATGCTTCAATCTTTATTCAGAGTTCATCAGTTCTCTCTCTGTAGAGGCTAGTTTAAAAAGAGGAAATGCACAGTTAGAACTTGGAGAGAATTTTCCCCATTGAGTTCTTATCTTTCCCCTCCAAGAAACCCTGTCCCATATAAAGGGAAAAAGAGATTTGTTTCCCTTTCGGAATCCCCAATTAAATGTCAGTTCATAAAAGATATATAAGACAGCTATCCTAAGTCTCAAAACACAAAAAGTATGTGTATGCATGGACAAGAGAAATTTGATCAGACCTCTTTTCTTTTAAACTGGACTCAGATTGGGTCAGGATTTTATTGGACTCTCTAAATATAACATTATAAGAAAAAAAAAATATATATATATATATACACACACAGGAGGTAGAAAAAATGGAGTGATGGCGAGATAGTTGAAAAGGAATGATAGAGAGAATGGGGAAGGGTGAGAAGAATAAGCAAAGTAGGGAAAAAAGTGAAAAAGAAGTAAAGAAAGGGCAAGGTGGATAAAATTATGTGTGTGTGTGTACATACATACACACACAAATCACTCACACAGAATGGGGTAACAAAGGTAAAAGTTACCACAAAATACAACAGAGAAAAACGGAAGGGAAAGGGAACTGCAAAGAGAAGAGTATACTGGAAGCAGAGATGGAGATAAACAGAAAAAAATCACTGTTTGTGCATCAGTAAACAGTGAGATGAATGTCAACTACTAAGCTGCCTCTCACCAGCTTGAACCCAACAAGGATGCTTCTGGTCACTCATTAAATCATTCCCTGATGGAAGCTCTTCTTGTTCTCTGATATGTTGTGTAACAGCAGTTTATTGGATAAGGAAGGAGAAGAGGGGCAGGGAGCAGAATGCATGAATGAAACTATGTTGTTTTCTTCCTGGGAGGTAGTTTGCTCCTAGTGCCTAGTCTATTAAAACCAAGAGCAGACACAGAAAACAGGCTCATACAGAATCCTACTCAGTTTGTCAAAGACAAAAACAAGCTGAGGATGCTTGTGAATTCTGACAACTATACAAGGCAGGGCGGGAGGCCAATTTAAAGAGACAGAACAACCATTGTCAAATGCAACAGAAGCTCTTCCAGATAGGAAGGCTTCATTCCAGGTCACTTTATTTCCTAGTTAGGATAAACTGAAGAAACCACCCTCTTAATCCAGTTAGATCAATTAAGTCATTAAAAAATAAACTAGACCAGAAATATCCTCTAACAATATTTAAATCAAATTAATATTTAAATTGTGAATTCACACAAAGCAGAAAAACTTGTAACAATTAAATACATGACATGTTCTATGTTGTTGTTATCCAGTCCTGCCTGGCTCTTAGTGATCCCACGGACCAGAGTACACCAGGCCCTTCTATCCTTCACTGTGTCTAAAAGTTTGTCCAAGTTCATGTTCATCGTTTCCATGATATTCATATCTCATCCTCTGCTGTCTCCAATTACAAACATCTATAATGCATTTCACTTTTATAAAATTTATGACTCAGGACAATTTTGCAATCATTGGCAGTTGTTTGTACCTTAGAGTATTCATGATTATCGGCACATAATTTTTTTTTAAACGTTCTTCTTTTTCTCTCTATTTTCTCTTCTCTCTTCCCTGCCTTTAAAAAAATATCTTACCCCCATCAATCACTTCTGTTCATAGAACTGCAAATTTGCTGCCTTAAGTAAATAACTAAAGTTAATTTGGATTTCCTATAGCGCAAATGGAAAACAGAAAAAGAAGAGAGATCTGCTCTAATTGTAAATCAATCCAAAAGCATTGATTTTAACCCAAGAAACATTTCCTTAAACACTTTTCTCTGACTAATCTATTTTCAAGCAAGTGTGAGTGATTTGCATTTAAAATCCAAAATAATTTAAAAATGATCTTTAGAGTTAAGGAAGTACTTTTTTCTCTGCTCTCCTAACTTAAAAATGGCTGAGTAAGTTTTCTTGGAAGTACAAATAAAGGCTTCAGAAATGCTAAAGTAAAGTAAAATGGGAGGATTTGAATGAAGAGCTTGCCAAAGCTAATACTTCCACACAAGTTCATTGGATTGTTACCAGATGGAGGAGGTAAGCCATCCATCAAGTATCAAGAGGCTAAAAAGTATACACCTATGAATAGGATGAGTTATGATTGGAGTTATGATAGTTATGAGTTATAACAGACTGGTCTTCTAAATAAATCAGACTGGAAGGGCTCACTGTTGTCTGAATACATTTATCTGTCTGATTTAGTAAAGTTACCCGAGTCACTCATACAACTATGAAAAACAACAGAAGAAAACACATCAACAGTGTTTATTGTGACATCAAACAGTGGTATGGTGACACTAAAAACACTTCAAAGGACAGATTTCTCATAAAAACTTTCCTAGTTAGGTAAAAGCAAGCAACCTTCATTTGGAGGCCTCTTCATACCTCACTGATATTAACTGTAAATAAATGTTTAGAGTAGGAGTTCAAAACCTGGGGCCTGTGAAATTCTTTTTCTAATATTCTGACCATTATATTTCAATATCATTGGTTTCCTTGGCAAGCTTGTATAATGTATTTTTGTTGTTTAGTTGTTTCAGTTGTGTCTGACTCTTTGTGACCGTATTTGGGGTTTTCTTAGCAAAGATACTGGAGGGTTTACCATTTCCTTTTCTAGCTCATTTTTACTGAAGAGGAAACTAAGGCAAATAAGGTTAAGTGACTTATCAAGAGGCACACAGTCTGAGGCCAGATTTGAACTCACTGATGAGTTTTCTTGACTCGAGGCCTGGCACTCTATCCACTGCATGACCTAGCTACCCAGATTTTTATTTTATGCTTTGAAAAAACATTCTTCTTGGCAAAGAATTGGAAACTGAAGGGATGCCCATCAATTGGGGAATGGCTGAACAAATTGTGGTATAGAAATGTAATGGAATACTATTGTGCTATAAGAAATGATTAGCAAAATGATTTCAGAAAAATCTGGAAAGACTTAGATAAACTGATGCTAAGCAAAATGAGCAGAACCAGAACATTGTACACAGTAGAAGCAACACTGTGTGATGATCGACTATGATAGACTTAGCTCTTCTCACCAATACAATGATCTAAGACAATTCCAAAAGATTCATGATGGAAAATGCTATCCATATCCAGAGAAACAACTATGAAGTCTGAATGCAGATTGAAGCATACTATTTTCTCTTTTTAATTTTTTCCTTCTTGTGGTTTTTCCCTTTTGTTCTGATTCTTCTTCCATAACATGACTAATGTGGAAATATGTTTAATAAGATTGTACATGTATAACCTATATCAGATTGCTTGCTGTCTTGGGGAGAGAGGAGGGAGACAGAAAAAAACTCGGAACTCAAAATCTTATACAATTGAATATCGAAAAATATTTACATGTAATTGGAAAAAATAAAATGCTATTAAATGGGGGGAAAAACATTCTTCTGAAAACGGGACCACAGGCTTCACTAGAGTTCCAAAGGTGGCTCACGATACGCAAGAGTCTGAGAATCTATGATGTAGAGGTATGATCTTAGTCATGAAAAAAAAAAAAGCCAGCTTTTCAGGGAATTATGCAAAAAAGTTACAAAACAGTAACTTTGATCCAATTATATCACTAGTAGGTAGGACTATACCCAAAAGAGATCAAGGAACGAACAAACAGTCCTATTTGTACAAAAATATTCACAGCAACTCTTTTTTGTAGTAGCCAAAAAACAAACAAAAATACCCTGAAACTGAAGATGTCCGAAAATTGAGAAATGGTTGAGTAAGTGCCACAATTTATTTATGAAAGTGCTTACTGTGCTGTAAGAAATGAGGAAATAAATTATTTCAAAAAGGCATGGAAAGACTTAACTGATGCAAAGCGAAGTGAGTAGAGGAACCAGAGGAATACTTTGCATTATTATGTCAATATTTTAAAAGTGAGCAATTTTGAGGACTTCCATAAATTGATAAAAAACGAAATGAGCAGAACCAGAACAATCAATATAGTGGCACCAATACTATAAAAACAAGTAACTTCGAAAGTGAAAGTAACTATGATCAATGTAATGACCATTCATGACTGCAGAGGATCAATGATAAAACATTCTATCTATTACAGAGAGGATACATAATGAGACACATATATTTTTATGTATAGCCAATGAGGGAATTTGTTTTGCCTGACTATGCCCATTTGTTACAAGAATTTTTCTTTTCTACTTTTTTTTTGCCCTTTTTTTGGATGGGGGAAGGCAGGGCAGTTGGGGTCAAGTGACTTGGCCAAAGTCACACAGCTAGTAAGTGCTGCTAAGTGTCTGAGGCTGGATGTGAACTCAGGTCCTCCTGACTCCACGGTCAGTGCTCTATTCCCTGAGCCATCTCGCTGCCCCTCTTATCTACTTTTTTAAAGAGGTAGTGGGTGAGAGGGAAAGAAAATGGATTTCTGTTTATTTATTTAAAGAGAGGTAAGAGGGGAATCCTAAAGATGTTAAATGTCAAATGCAGTTTCAGATGAAAGTGTATTATTAGTTTTACTTAATTTTCTTACCTTGTTACAAGAGAACTCTCGGAAGTGGTAGTAATCTATATATGTATGTAATTTTAAAAAGAAAACACAACAATGAAACAAAAAGTGACCAAAAAGGGGCAGCTAGGTGGCACAGTGAATAGAGCAACAGCCCTGGAGTCAGGAGGACCCGAGTTCGAATCCAGCCTCAGACACTTAACACTTACTAGCTGTGTGACCTTGGGCAAGTCACTTAACCCTGGCTGCTCCACCTTTCCCCCTCCAAAAAGCCAAAAAAGAAAAAAACTCAAAAAAAAAAAAAAAAGAAAAGAAAGTATCATTCTTTCATTTAATCTGGATCCCTAAAACACTTAAGAGAATCATGGAAGTTCTCTATCCCTACTTATTATCCTGCAGGGGATTCAGGTTGGTAAGAAATGTCCTCAGGATGGAGAAAAGCATTTAAAATTTATTTATTATAAAATAGGATTATTTCTGTATCTTATGACACAGCATTTGATTTACCTTTCCTTTTGCCATATGTCTCTCTCTAAATGTCTTTTGATCTTACCATAATAAAGTCAGTCTTAGGCCCCAGCAGAGTTTGACTTGAGTTTCTACCCTCAATCTTTTGCCTGGTTTAAGGGCTAAATAAAAACCTCAGAGTTGGAGGGGTATTTAGACCTCTTTGTTGTAAGGTCCATAAAAACAATAACTCCTGAGACTGATTTATGGTGCCTTGTTTTTTATTACAATGGCCTTTGTAATTATTGTTTAATGATATGTATTTCCCTCTTGGAATTCTGTGAATGCAAGCACTATCTTAATTCTGGAGAATGTAAACGAATTGAAATTGTTTGGTAGAAAAATACATAACATGAGTGTACACTTTGAACAGAAGTATGACCTTTCATATACACACACACACACACACACACACACACACACACACACACACACACACACACACACGAGGTCCTGGATCCTAATTTGAGAGAACCACCCAGGGCCTTCTTCTCAGCTTAGCCCAGGGCCTGGCACAACTGTAAGTCCTTAATAAACATTTGTTGACTCTTAAGTGACAATGACCAGAAAAGTTAGAGGCAGAATTCCCTGGGAAGATTCATGTACACATTAATTGGCTACTATCTTGTTTATCTATATACTTTTAATTGGTTTAATTCTTTTGCTTTTAAACCTGAAAGGAGATGAGAAGTTCTCCCCTTATTTTCCTAATTATAACTTCACAGTTAAGTGTCTACCTGGGCCCACATGGCCTCTCAGATAATAAGGATATGGCCCAAGTGTCTACCTGGGCCCAAATGGTCCCTCAGATAATAAGTTATCAGCCAACCCTCAAAAAATGCAGAAACATTGCCAATGATATATTCTAATAATACATTCTATAAGCTCCTTGAGGGCAGAGATCGTTCCATTTTTATCTTCATATTTCCAACACGTGCCAAAAGGTTTTCCACACAGAAGGGGCTTAATAAATGCTTATGAACAGAGTGACTGATTCCAATTCCATCTCTTCATCCCCTTGAATAAATTATTGCAGAGATAACAGATGATGTCTTGCTAGCCACCAAAGGACATCCTTGAACCTCCAAAAGGAAGGAAAACTTCTAACACCTATAAGAGATGAGACTTTTCCTGTTCAAAACAGGAAAGCAGAGAAGACATTGTTCGAGTTGCTATATGATCACCCCAATATGGATGCAAATGTATAAGACAGCAGCGTCCTACCCACCTCCAGCCAAATACAAAGAATATCTTTTAATAAATGACATCTAAGTTGTATATGGGTTTTCTCCTCTTTTTCCTTCTCTAACGAGTCACTGAGTTAATGCTCATTTGGAGATACTTTAGTTGTCAAATACAGGAATTCACTAAGAAGATCCTTAGTTGCAGGGAGTAACCCTAGTTTACCTCTCCTTCTAGACATGAATACCTCTTCAACATTCTGTGTTCTCTCCATCCATAAATTAGCCTTTATTATACCCAACTACCCAATACTAAGATTGCCTGAAGAATGGTCATCATTCAGGCATAGAGACTATGGTGCCCTAGAAAGGTCTTCAGTGTTCTAGGCAACTTTAAAGACTGACAAGTGGAAGAGAAGGTGCTGACCAGCACTGGTAGAGGGAATTTGATCACCTAAGAATTCTCTGTAGCAGTGAAATCATAGATCTAATCTCTTTCCATATACTTAACTATATACACAAGTTATATCTCCCAACCAGAATGAAACTCACCTTGCCTTACATGTAATTATTTTTTAATTGAACCAGAATTGAATGAGATTTATTACCCAGCTTCAAGGAGACAAACTCAAACTCAAATAGATAAAAAGTCTAACGAGAATCAAATCATCCAAATAATCTTAAATTAGGCTCTGAATATAACAGCTTCAATTAGTCTTCCAGTATAAAACATGCTAGTCAGAACTACTATTTTGTCAGAGTAACTCCTCTCACCCAGAGAGTTATCCATGGTGCTAGACTGCTTTCCTCTGAAACATATCTGATCCTCTAGATAAGGGCCACTTGGCTCTGTGCCTGATGGAATGTCTCCAATTCAAACTTTGTTATCTTTCATTACCTATGATGCTATACACCCTGCCCTAACTCATTTCCTATCTGAAAGCAACTACCACTTGTGCCTGCTCCCTACCCTGGCCATGTCCCAAACCAGAAGTTTAACTCCTAGCATGTTTCCAACATGGCAATCTTTTGTTCCTGGCTTATGTTGTTTCATTTGTGGGGAAGTAATCTTCCTGAACTGGAAATGCATCACATGCGTCTTTGGCTATGCAGTGTTCTTCATGGAATGGAGGTCATATTTCATTTCTTACCATATGACTCTTAAGATGACTCATTTACATCTTGAAGAATAACAAAAAGTATTATTAGCTTAATGAACACAATTATAAAGTCAGCCAGGATATCCTCTAGCTCCCTTTAAAGTATAATCACAGTATTTCCACACTGGTGGTGACTGGTGATAGTAAGCGCCAATGAATAATACAATCTTAGATTTGTAAAGGGTCTCAAGAAATCACCCAGGCACATCTGTGCAATTAGCTGGAAGCTTGAGAGCAGGGATGGTGTTTTTGGACTTACTTTGTATCCTTAGCGCTTAGCAGAGTGCCTAGAACATAATAGGTGTGTAATAAGAGATTAGGGTCACATGGATAAAAGCCTTTGGATACAATGACTTGTTAGTGTCAGGGCTACTCCTGACCATCACTGGCTACACACAATGCTTGGTCCAGTGTGACATTCTTTAAATGTTTAGAGCAGCGGTTCTCAACCTGTGGATTATGTTCAATTTATATACATCCTGTATCAGATATTTACATTACTATTCATAACAGTGGCAAAATTATAGCTATGAAGTAGTAATGAAAATAATTTTATGGTTGGGGGTCACCACAACATGAGGAACTGTATTAAAGGGCCGTGGCATTAGGAAGGTTGAGAACCATTGGTTTAGAGGGACCTTGGAGGTCCTCTAGTCCAGTCCCCTCATTTTACAGATGAGGTTAAGTTACTTGCTCAGAGACTAAGGCAGGATTAGAATTCAGGTCAACCTGACCACAAGTCTTGATCTACTACACCATGCAGCCACTCACGGCAACTACTATTGCTATCATGTGCCCTCTTGCTGCTAAAAGGGATTAGCCCATCCAAAGCCTGGATCCAGACAAGTTGGGAGCTGGATAATTAATTGGATAACTAACAATTAGCTTCATGCAAAAAAAAAAAAAGAGCAGGAGAGACAAAACTCTGTTCCCTGAAATGTACTCC
Source organism: Pseudochirops corinnae (assembly GCA_028646515.1). Lineage (NCBI taxonomy): Eukaryota > Metazoa > Chordata > Mammalia > Diprotodontia > Pseudocheiridae > Pseudochirops > Pseudochirops corinnae. The sequence goes on from CM053586.1 coordinate 200,912,469, forward strand.
CAATTTGACCTACACTTTCATATATTTGCATCATTAGCTAATAACTTCACTGTTACTAAAAAAGTGTGGGTAACTCAGTACAACTCCCGTCACCAGTACAACTGGGGAATAACTAATATTCTTCTAGATTTAGTAAGTTTGGAATGGATTTACATATACATATATATACAAACATATATGTATATATATATGTACACATACACATATAAACATATTGCGTCTAATGGTAACCTAACCCTCTCTAGGGTGGCAGGAGGGGAGAAAAAAGAAAATTACATAACTTTTTTTATATATCTAAAAGGAATAGCAAGTTGTACAGTTTTGTACAGATTGACAGTTCCATGTACAATTATCCTTTTTTCTATTCTACTATGTCATAGAAATGCTTGTTTTATTTCTGAAGTTCATAATAAATTTTTTTTAACATATAACCTTTCCTTTTGTTAACATGCCAGTATTATGTGGCGGGCCAGCATGGTGATGACTGCCAACTATTATAGATAGCGGTGAGTGGGTAGATGGATATGTGTAATGATTAACATATATCCAAGCTTAATTTAATCTACCCTTGATAGATACATTCTTCAATGTGGTTCAATCCATCCTGCGGTTCTCATGAAATAGTAATGTTTCAGTATAAATGAACAATTTCATCAGGTTTTCTCTACTACCTCCTTCTTCTAAATAATTAAAGTGCTAAATATATAATATAGTCCAGCCCACTGATGACTTCACTTCTTGAGTAACAGCTATTCACTATCTGAATTCTTTCATTTACAAAACATTTCACTGATACAGGGAACTCCATAGCGGGGAAACTTTCTGTACTGATGCAAGTCAGCATTATCTCTTCAAATTAGGGTTTTGGAGAGTTCTAGGGCACAGAAAGTTTCAGCAACTTACCCAAGGTCTTAACAGCCATTGTCTATCAGTAGTGGAACTTGAACCCAGGTCTACCCGCTCTCTATCTGCTATACCTGACTGCCTCATGAATATCTGCTAAGAACTCATTTCATGTAATTTGTCTATTCTGAGGATTCTTTATTAAAAGCTCATCTGGTGGGTGGAAGGTGATAGTGGAGATTGTGGGAGTTGGATATGTGCCAATTTTTTAGGCTATTTCTAGATCTACTTATTATTCTTTTGGATTTTTTTTCCATAGAAGTTTGACAGATAAAATGAAATCGACACTTCGTTATGGCTGTACAAACTTGTCTGAGCATATTTAATTATGTTCATATTTAAGTGCTGATTTTTAATCCTTGAAATACCACAAGGCCAACGACAATCCCTCTCTGTTACGTCATTATTTTATAAGATTCAGAAAGAAATTAAGGCCTTTCATTAGACTGGTTATCTTTTCCCAGGGGGAAAATGCTATTGTATCAGTCACTCTTTATTATTGTCTATTGGCCACTTCCAACTGGCTATCGCATCTCAAACTCAACATGTCCAAAACAGAACCCATCATCTCTCCCCAAAAAACCCACTCATCCTAACTTCCTTATAACTTCCAGTTCTCCAGGTTTATAATCTCAATGTCCTCTACCACTCATCAGTCTGATCCCCCCAAAATTTTATCTCCACATCTCTCCTATAGGTCCTCTTCTCTACATGGCATAATGACCACCCAGGTCAGGTTCTCATCACCTCTCACTTGAACTACTGAAAAAGCTTCCCAGTTGATCTTTCTGACTCAAATTGCTTCCTACACAGTTGTCAAAGTGATTTTCTTAAAGTACAAGTCTGAATCCCTCCCCTTACTTAATAAACTCCATTGGCTCGCAATTATAACTAGATTCAAAGATAAATTTCTCTGTATGGCATTTAAATCTGTCCACAATCTGGCCCCATCCTATGTTTATAGTGTTGCACATTATTCTCCTCATGTTGTTCCATGGATAATATAGCCCACACAGACTGAGCTACTTACTGTTCGTTATTCACGATCTCCTGTGTCTGGCTTGTTCAGTAACTGTTCTCTGTGCCTAGAATGATTTCTTTTCCCATCTCCATCTCTTAAAATTCCTGCTTTCCTTCAAAATTCACCTTAAGAGCAGCCTTTTGCAGGAGGGTCTTTCCCAGTGTCCTAGATATCAGTACCTTACCCAATATGGTTACCTTATATCTACTATGCATGTATCTTGTAATACAAAATACACACACACACACACACACACACAGTCTTGTTCAGCAGAATTCAAGCTCCCTAAATGTACTTTTTTTCTTTCTGTCCTCAGTGCTTAGCATAGCACCTGCCATAAGTGCTAGGTAAGAGCTTAAAAAACGATAAAACAAACAATAATTAATTTAATTGTTTAATGAAATGAGTAAAACTAATAAATAATAATTGCTAGAAATTAATCACAAATAATGAGATCTTAATAAAGAATAAAAACAAAAATGTAAGAGCTTAATAAATGCTTGATGATTAATTCTGGTCAATTTCTAACCCACAACTTTTCCTTAAGAGATTTTTAGCACCATTAATCACATTCCTCTGTTTTGTGAAGAAAATATTCTTTCTACATAATGTTCTATGGTGAGAAAAAATTATTTTAGTTTTTTAAGTAACTGTCTGAAAGCGTAGACCTGAGGAGAGTTCTTAAACTAAAGGCTCTCCAAGTCAGAATTCCTCTCAAATGGTGGCAGACCTAACCAGAAAGGCAAGAACTGGAACTAAGGCATCAACCAAACTATAATTGTTTACTAAGCAGCTACTATACACCACTGTACCAAAAGCTAAAGATAAAAGGACAATCAATCAATCCGTATTCTCAAGGAATTTAAATTTTGCCAGCGGACACTCTCTCTCTCTCTCTCTCTTTCTCTGTGGTTCAGTCATTTTCAGTTCTATCCAATTCCCATGACCCATTGGAAGTGTCTTGGCAGAGATATTGGAGTGGTTTGCCATTAACTTTTCCAGCTCCTTTTACAAATGAGGAAATTGAGGTAAAGAGGGTTAAGTGTGGGGTGGCTAGATTGGTGCAGTAAGTAGAGCCCTGGCCCTGGAGTCAGGAGGACCTGAGTTCAAATCCGGCCTCAGACACTTGACACACTTACTAGCCATGTGACTTTGGGCAAGTCACTTAACCCAAATTGCTCTCCAAAAACAAAACAAAAATAATAATAATAATAATAATAATAATAGGGTTAAGTGACTTCCCCAGGGTCACACAGGTAATAAATGTCTGAGACCAGACTTGAACTTAAGAAGATGAATCTTCCTGACTTCAGGATTTATACCACCAAGCTGCCCATATGTAAATACATGCAGAATAAATAGAAAGCACTCCTCTGGGTTATGCTCATCCTCTACCCCCAATGAGAATTTGTATTTATGGGCTGAGTCTCCACAGGGCAGTTATTACCTTGCATATTAAGGGTACCCTGCTGGGGTTTGTCGTTGTTCAGTTGGGTCAGATGTTTATTTGGTTTTTTTAAGAGGCAATGGGGTTAAGTGACTTACTTGCTCAGCATCACAAGATTAGTAAGTGCCTGAGGTCGGATCTGAACTAATATCTTCCTGACTCCAAGCCTGGTGCTCTATTCACTGTGCTACCTAGCTACCCAGCTGGTACCCACTCCAAAAACTATAACTCACAAGTACCCCAGGTGCTTTCCATTAACAGTAAACCAGTGTATCCAATTAGCTCTTAGCAACATGTATTTATTAAGATGATAGCTTTAAAAAATTGCAGTAAAATATTCTCTACAGAAATCTTGAGTATTCTTTTCCACAAATACACACAGCATCTGTGAGAAGAGTGGGCTGCAATTTAGAGCTCAATGGTAATGAGGCACAGACACACGTGCACACGCACACACACACACACACACACCCCAACATCATGTGCCCAAAGCAACTTACAAGTCTGGCCCTGTAGGGTCTTCATGTCCTTTCCCTCCTCACAGTTCTGGGTATGTTATTCAGCTGAATTCCCTGGGTCGGCTACTCTGCACAGTTCTAGCTAGTTGAAAAGGCTAGCTCTCAAGTGCATAACTGGCTCTCTGCGTTGCCAAGAGAGGTTCAGTTCCCTGAAGTTACTTCTAGCCTCAAGGGACCACCTTTCTGTATCAGTTTCTGTCTGGAAAGTGTCTCTCTTGCTTTGATTGTTCCTGACACTCTCAAACTCACTCTCCAATTGCTGGATGAGGAGTTTCCTCTGAGGATAGTATTTCCAACCCTAGACACTACTGCATAGGATACAAGGAGAAAAAAAAAAATCCCCTCCTCCCTCTTCACTGCAGTTGTTGAACTCCTCAAGGTTGGTCCTAGACTGTATCTTTTAAGGGTCACCAGTAGTTGTGGCCTACTGTTCTTTGTCCAATGGTATTGTTCCCTTCTGACTCAATCAGGTGTGTTCATGACTTACGAAGAGGGGTAAATAAGAGGGAAGGGATAGAAGAGTGGGAGGTTACTGTATACAAGGTTCTCTTTGTTCTGCTCACTTGACTCTACATCATTTCATGTAAGTCTTTCCACGCCTTTTTAAGGTCAGTGAGCTCATCAGTTTTGGGGTTTTTTTTTGCTTTTTGGAGGGGGGGAAAGGCAGGGTGATTGGGGTTAAGTGCCTTGCCCAAGGCCACATGGCTACTAAGAGTTAAGTGTCTGAGGCCAAATTTGAATTCAGGTCCCTCCTGACTCCAGCGCTGGTGCTCTATTCACTGTGCCACCTAACAAGCCCCTGAGCTTGTCATTTCTTTCTGTTTTTCTTCATTTTTTTTTATGGATTTGTTTGTTTACTTTTAGTTTATAAGATTCAGTTACACAATCCCTTAAGTTTCAAATTTTCTCCCCTCCCTCCTTCCCACCCCATGATGGCATGCAATCAAGTATAGGATCTGCAAATACTTTCATATTAGACATTAGTCTGGTTGTAAAGAAGAGTTGTAACCGATGGAATGAACAATGGGAAAGAGGAAACAAAACCAAACATGAAAAAGAGAGCACGTAGTTTTCTTCAGTCTGCATTTAAACTCTGTTCTTTCTAGATCTTTCTCTGAATGTAGATATCGCCTTCCATCCTGAGACTTGTAGAGTTGTCTTATAACTTTGTGTTGCTGAAAAGAGTCCAGTTTATCAAAGCTGGTCATCACACATACGGTGTGTCAGTCATTGTGTACAAATTTCTCCTGGTTCTGCTCTTCTGCTCTTCTCACTTAGCATCAGTTTGTATAAGCCTCTCCAGGTAAATATGAAGTCTGTCTGCTCCTCATTTCTCATAGTAGTATTCCAGTACATTAATATACCACAACTTGTTTAGCCATTCCCCAATTGATGGGCATCCCCTTAATTTCCAGTTTTTTGCTACCAGAAAGGGAGCTGCAATAAATATTTTTGTACATGTGGGTCTTTCTTTCACTTCTATGATCTCTTTGGGATACAACCCCTAGAAGTGGTATTACTGGGTCAAAGAGTATGCAATTATTTATAGCCCTTTGGGCATAGTTCCAGATTGCTCTCCAGAATGGTTGAATCAGTTCACAACTCCACCAACAATGCATTAGTGTTCCAATTTTTTGACATCCTTTCCAGCATTTGTCATTTTACTGTTTTGTCATCTTAGCCAATCTAACTGGTGAGATGGGTACCTCAGAGTTGTTTTGATTTGCATTTCTTGAATCAATAGTGATTTAGAGCATTTTTTCATATGCTTGTGGACATCTTTAATTTCTACCTCTGAAAATTGCCTATTCATTTGACCATTTATCAATTGGGGAATGATTTCTATTCTTATAGATTTGACTTAATTCCCTGTATAATTTAGAAATGAGGCCTTTATCAGAGACAGTGGTTATAAAAATTCTTTCCCAATTTCCCACTTCCCTCTTAATCTTGGTTACTTTGGCTTTGTTTGTATAGAAACTTTTTAATTTAATGTAATCAAGATTATTCATTTTGCATTTTATAATGCTCTCTAACTCTTGTTTGGTCATAAAGTCTTCCCTTCTCCATAAATCTGACAGGTAAACTATTTCTTGCTTCCCCAGATTGCTTAGAGCAGTGGTTCTCAACCTTCCTAATGACGTGACTCTTTCCTTGTATGTGGGCGTATCTGCATGTGGGCGGACCCATCTGGAGACAGATAGAGGAGTCGTGTCTCAGTTTCTACCACCATCAGAAATATATGTTTTCTGATGGTCTTAGGCGGCCCCTGTGACCCCTGTGAAAGGGTTGTCCGACCCCCAAAGGGGTCACGACCCACAGATTGAGAACCACTGGCTTAAAGTATCACCCTTTATACCTAGATCATGTACCCATTTAGACTTGATTTTGGTATACAGAGTTAGATAATGGTCTATGCCCAGTTTCTGCCATATTATATTCTAGTTTTCCCAGCAGTTTTTGTCAAATAGTGAGTTCTTATCCCCAAAACTGGGGTCTTTGGGTTCTCATCATTTCTTATAGCACAGTAGTATTCTATCACAACACACCACAGCAAGCTGTACAGGGTAGATTTGCAGTATCACGTGCAATCATCTTTTTTTATTGTACTATGATTATGTAAATGCTTGATTTGTTCTATGAATTGAAAATAAAATAAATTTTTAAAAAAGAAGTGAGGGAAGGAGGGAATGAATGACAGGATAGGGGTTACCAGGCATTCTATAGAAGGCAGGATTTAAGTAGAATCATGAATGATATTAGGGAAACAAGTGAAGGTGAGGAAGGAAGCGAGAGCATTCCACGCATGGGGGTCAGCCAGTCCAGATGCAGTCATTTGGAAAAAAAGAATGTTAAAATTGTTTTTACATGTAATTGGGGGAAAAAATAAATATTAAATTAAAGAAAATAAAAAGAAATGCAGTCAGGAAATAGAGGGTTATATTTGAGGAACAGCAACTAGGCTAGCATAGCTAAATCACACGGAATGTTTGTAGAGGAGCAAAGTATAAGACAACTGAAGAGAAAAAAGGCGGTAAGTCATGAAAGATCTAAACATAACAGTGGATTTTATATTTGATCGTGGAGGTAAGAGAGAACCAGAGGACTACTGAGAGGAGAGGGAGAAGGTGACACGGCCAGATTTGTGTTTATGGAAGGTGACTTTGGCAAGTAAGTAGAAAAGGAACTGGAATGGAGACAGGCTTCAGGGGAAGACTACTGCAAGGGTCCAAGTCCAAGGGTGCGAGGGCCTGTCTGTATGAGGGGGTCGTGTCATAAAGGTAAATATACACAAATGTGACACATTAGATATCTGGGGTGAAGGAGAGTGAAGAGCAGAAGAAGACACCAAGTCTGCAGGCCACGGCAGCAGGGAAGAGGGTGGTGGTGCCCTCTACAACACACAGTTAAGACAATAAGTTGTGTTTTAGACAGATTGAGTTTTAGAATCATTTGCAGAGATATCAGTTGGATTCTGGGGAGCTGATGGGATCATGAAGTCAGAGAGGGAAAAGAAAAGAGAGAGCTGACTAACTAAAAAGAAAATGTATCGATCTCAGACAATTAACTTACTAGCCATGTGACCTTGGGCAGGTCACTTAAACCCAATTGCCTTGCCTTGCCCCCCCCCCCCCCAAAAAGAAAATGTAGAAAAAGAAAAAAGAGGGTCTGAGATAGCATCTCAGGGATCATTCATAATTAGTGTGATCTAATATGCTCTGGATGATTCAAAACAGCAAAAGAAAAGGAGAAGCAACAGAATGATAGGTAGGAGAACCAGGAAAGAATAGGGTAATGAATATTCAATCTAATAAACATTTATTAAGTGCCTAATATGTGCCAAGCACTGTGTGCTAAGATCTGGGGATACTCCCTGGCCTCAAGAAGCTTCCAATCTAATTGAGGGAGACAAGATACAAAAGGAGGCATGAGGAGGAGGAGCAGAGGAATGGGGAGGAGAACAAGGGGGTCACTGGCCTGGGGTCATCTTGATCCATGGAGATGAAACCAGGAAGAGCTGCAGATACAGAATGGAGTGAGCCCCCAAAGGCCAGTTACTGCCCCCTATAAAGGAAGGCAGCAGGAGGAGTTCAGTACTTTAACCTTCATCCCTCCAGTCAGCTGCAGGTGACATCACTCAAGGCCTGAGATGGCAGCAGGGTTATGAGAGAAGAGGTGATGAATTTAACCTGAGAGGACACCTAGTTCTACTGGAATTGAAAGGAGGCAGAGCAGCAGATTCAGAGAGAGGAGAGAGTATCCAGGATGAGAAGGGAGTCAGCAAGTTGAAATACAGCAGTCGGGCAAAGAAAAATGAGGGCTGAGAAAATCACCATCTTATCTGACAATAAAGATATTAATAGTAACTGTAGAGAATGGTTATGTGTGTGATGAGGGGAGAAGCTGAACTGCAAAAGACTGAGGAGTAGTTAGAAAAGGGGGCGAAGGCAACAAAGATGATTTTTGAGAAGAGTTTGGTTGAGCCCATAAGGACAGATGCATGCTCTGAGACTGAGTGGGATGGTAGGTTTTAGTGAGAGCAATTTGGTGGTGCAGTGGACAGAGCTCCAGGCCTCAAGTCAGAAAGACTTAAGTTCAAATCCAGCCTCAGACACTTGCTAGCCGTGTGACCCAGAACATGTATGTCACTTAACCCTGTTTACCTCGGTTTCCTCATCTGTAAAATGAGCTGGAGAAGGAAAAAGCAAAACAATCCATTATCTTTACCGAGAAAACCTCAAATGGGATCACGAAGAGCCATACGCAACTGAACAACAGGTTTCAGTGAAACAGGTTTCCCTAAAAATAGAGAAGACAGGCAAGAACACAGCAAAGAAGAAACCAGAAGATAGGGAAACACAAGATTAGGGAGAGCTGACTGAGATTGCAAGACAGGATTAGCTAAAATCAAGGAAACAATAGTGTGATCTAATATGCTCTGGATGATTAAAACCAGACAAAGACAGGCCTGAGGTGACAAGGACTTCAACCGTCAGAGAGTAGGAGAAAAGAAGAGAGAATGAATGATGATGTCAAAGGGCATTAAAAAAAAAAGAGGTGATATGTGAACTCATGGAAAACGGCCTCAATTTTCTTAGAGTCAAAGTAAGAGCCAAAGTTCTAGACTGTCAGGTTCGGAGCAACGTGTGGAAAGCTATGGGAGAGAAGATTTAGAATTGTTTTTTTTTAAAGTGAAGAATGACATAGGGATTCAATGAGGGAAGAATAAAAGGGTCAGTTGTCTCAGTGAGGGTCCAACTGAGGTGGTAGATGGTAGAATTAATTCAGGTCTGGAGTCTGGCAAAGGATGAGGACAAAGAGGTGAAGGATCTGCAAATAGATGACAGTGTGTAACTAAGTTGGTTAACTACAGATTGGGAAAAAAGGAAAATCCCTCAGAAAATACCGAGGAATGGAGGGACTGGAGGTCTCCATGAGGAGAGGTGAAGGATAAGGGAAAGGGAAATGATGATAGGAGGGCATGGCCGGATAACATCAGAGTTTGAAGGAGCAGCAACATAAATGTTGAAGTTCCCTAGTTTAAGGAAAGGAGTTGTAGAGGAAAGACAGTGAAGAATCCTGAAATCTAATAATTGAAATGTAATTGAATTATACATAAAATACTGTTCTAAGTCCAAGGTTCTTAACCTTTGAACTCGTGAACTTGTTTTAAAGATATTTTATAACCTTTATATAATCGACTTTTAAAATTTTATGAATTTAAAAATACTCTGAGAAGCTTCACCAGACTGCCAAAGAGCAGTCCAAAAAACAAAATAGGCTAAGAGTTACTGTTCTAAGCTAAGAACTAAGAAGAAAAGATGGCATGGAGATGAGGACTTTGTGAATGACACCCCAAAAGGGAGTGAGGTAAAATACTCCTGGGTGAGAGTTGGGCCCCACAGAGAGTCAGTTGTAGAGGACCTTGAATCTTTTTCCAACACAAAGGGAAAGATAGGTTGGGAAATGTTCCAAGATGGGTTGTTTGAGATCTGAAAGAGCCAAAGCAATCAGCACAGTAGGAAAGCATTAAAAGCAGAAACAGATGAGGACATGGCCATGAAAAGCTATAAACAGGCTCTGTGTCCAGAACAGAGAAGAGATCAGGAAATGTCTGTGGGAAGAAGGCAGGGTGGAATGCCAAGTCAAACTCTGGGTTTGACCTGAAGTACACCTGGCCATGAAACTTCAGTTTTCAAGTCATTTCGAGTGAAAGAAGGAGTTGGCCTAGGCAGCTTCTAAAAAACCATTCCCAGCTCTAATTCTATGACCCTTTGAATGAAGAAGGGGAAAAGGAAAAAACAAAGTAAATTTAGGAAAGCCAGGAAAAGAATCTTCTTCAACACTTTTTTTTAAATGCTCCTGCTCCTCTCAAGGGGCTAGGCAAGTATAATTATGTCTCATTCAGACGTGAGATACTGAAAACTTGCAGAATGAAGTTTAAATGATGTGTCTCTACCCCTAGACACAAAAATGGTCCAGTTGTGCTAAAGAAATTCAGTCCAGAACTCTGATTCAAAATATTTTGGTGACATGCCTTTGCTATTTTAATAAAAAACAATGATGACAGCAACAGTTATAGTAACTTTTTTTTAAAAGCCAGCACTAACAGCAATTTATGGTTTACAAAATGCTATGCATGTGTTATCTCATGTGAACCTCACGCATTTTACAGATGAGAAAACTGAGGCATAGAAAGGTTAAGTTACTCATCCAGAGTAATGTAGTAAATACTTGAGACAGGATTTGCATTTAGGTCTTCCTGACTCCAGATATACTTCTCTAACCACTGAGCCACCTCGGCTGTTGACCTATCATTTTAATACCCAGTCATTTAATAAAACAGATTACAGGTCCATGAACTGTATGTAACACCAGTTTCTGTTTCCAAGTATCCACCACCATTAAAAAAAACCATTTTTCCAAAAATTGCTTTTCCACTGAAGACAATTGACACAGATATAATAGACACATCGTTTTAAATTACAAAAATATGTTAGATGATTTTCTTAAGCAACTGTAAAAGTACTTTAAATTAACATCAATCCATCTGAACAAATGAGAACATTCAAGCTCATACATTATATATAACTGAATTACTGCCTGGGTTTAAATATTTCCTATTCTAAACTACTCTTTTATTTTTCATGGAACTTACAAGAACAGACACAAGAGACATTCTAATTACTTCACTGTTCTTAGTCTGAGAATTTGAAAATAATTAAAACTTACTGTGTATTCTGGTCCCAGAATTTCATTTGGAGGAAAGAAGTGTGGGGGGAAAAAAAAGAGAGATGACATGATGATAAATGCCATTACTTCCACTTCATACAAACTGTATAACCAATACATATACCGGTGAATTATAAAGACAAAAAAGACATACATGAAGCCATCCCCCCCCCCAATTATGTTAAGAGAACAGACCATCAATATTGCTCTTGGAATGCTTCCACATGCAAAATTAATAATGACACTTCTCTTGGTTGGGCAGACAAGGGATCGGATTCAATTAATCTGTGGCCAACTAAACACCAATGGCTAACATAAAATCAGAATGTGAACCTAGAGCTTAGGTGAAAAGTCTTGATAAACAATGGAAGAGCCAACATTGGAGAAATTTTTGCAGTTCAAATTTTTTTTTGGGAGGGGGGAGGGTAGGGCAACTGGGAGTTAAGTGACTTGCCCAAGGTCACATGGCTAGTTTTTGTGTTAAGTGTCTGAGGCTGTATTTGAACTCAGGATCTCCTGACTCCTGGGCTGGTGCTCTATTCACTGCGCCACCTAGCCACCGCGTAGTTCAATTTTTAAGTGGAAAAAGTATCATCCATCAACTAAGGAAAAGTTTGTTTTATTGGTGCCAGGGGTATGAAAGCCTGAGTTATTTCATAAGGGAAAGAACTGATCCTTTTCCTTCTTCTTTTCTAGTATGAAAACTCCTTCCACCTGTAATTTATAGATTTAAAGAGTTTCCTGGGAACACTGAGAGGCTAAATTACTTGCCCATGGTCACACAAAATGTGTCAGAAGCAGGACTAGAACCCACATCTTCCTAATTCCAAGGTTAGCTCTTCCTAATTCCAAGGTTAGCTCTCTAACTACTTATTTCTTCCACAATTTCTGGGAGAATGCTAAGTATATAATATACATTCAAATTCTTCCAGAATGAATCAATATTACTTTACTTGGAGCAAGAAATAGAATTTTATGCATAATCAGATTATCAGGGAAGTTTTTTGTGCTTGTGACCATTTCAGACTACCATGGACAATTACAATCAGACTGTCTGTGAAAGAAATTGACTCTGTGACATACTGTAATAGGGATGAAGGTGGGCTAGTGGCAGGGAAAGAACAATGGATTTTAAATCAGAAGCCCTGCATTCCAATGACTGACTTTTGAGGACTCAATGTCCTCATCTATAAAATGGAATGGCTGAGCTAAATGTTTCTATGGTCTCTTCCAGGTCTAGATTCTATGATCCTAATATGGGCTAGTTTAATTTTCTTTTTTTTCCTTTCTTCTTCTTAGCCACTGGTAAAGGTAAATACTAATGAGAAATGACATCACCTAAAATTGGATGGCAATAATAATAATAATAATAGTAGTAGCTGATATTTGTAAAACACTTAAGAATTTGCCAAGTCATTTAGATATGTTATTTCATTTGATTCTCATAACTTGCTAGGAGATAGACAGACACACATAGACAGACAGACAGACAGACAGAGACACACACACACACACACACACACACACACAAGGCTTCTATAACAGGCAAGGGAAAGAGAAGGAGTATCTATGGGACTAAACAGTCTGATACCTAGACCAGTGGTCTCTAAAATTTTTTCATTCTGCACCCCATTAGTAAAACATGTTTTATCGTACACCCCAAATTTTTTCTTTCTTCTTTGTAGTCTAGATCTGCAATTTTTTTCACTGTATGAAACAGCTAGCACGGAAACTCCTTCCACCTGTAATTTATAGATTTAAAGAGCTTCCAGGGGGCATTGTAAGGTTAAAATAACTTGCCCACGTTCACACAGAGTATATGTTGGAAGCAGGACTTCCTGCTTCCTCCTGATTCCAAGGTTAATCCCTGTACTCTAACTACATATATCTACTATACCCTAGTATATTTCTCCCAGAAATTGAGGAAGAAATAGGACAGAGGGAGCTTAGAGTAGAGTGTATAAATTATATGTATGTATTACTCTGCTATTATAAGACACACAAGAAGATAAAGTTTATGGGATAAAGATGAAATGAATATTTTAAAATAGTTTTAATAATGATTCTTTTTAGTGAGAGCAATGTGATTAAATGTGCTTCATTATTTGAGAAAAATCTCTATATATCCTGGAAGATAGGGCAAACAAATAATAATTGTTTGTTAGTAATTAATGATGCAGTTAATTTGATCAATGCAGCCTATTTTTTTATTAGAAGATACATAATGTAACAAACCCAGCAATATAAAATATCTTGGGTCATAACAGCTAGAGCATAATGGCTTTAAAACACAAATCATTTTTATCTATGTGTAGATATTATCATGCACAATGTGAAAACAAGGAAAAAGGAACTGCCCCTTATTTCAATTCATCAGAAAGTTTTGCATCTAAATGCATTCTACTTTATATGAGCTTGCTTAATGGATGGGGTCATACTTTAATTTCCTATTGCTTGGATACTTTAGTTGTGTTTTTGTGTGAGTGTACAGAGCATCAAGAAAGCCATTTTGGCCAGACTCTAGAGCACAAGGAAGGAAAATGATATATAAAAAAAATTGGAAAGGAGCCAAATTCTGAAGGGTATTAAACACTAACTAGAAGTTTGAATTTGTTCCTTAGGTCAACAGGCAGATACTGGAATTTCTTGAGTAGGGGTGACAAGATTGGACTTGTGTTTTAGGAAAATTGTTTTGTGGGGAAGATAGTTTGGAGTGAATCTTGAGGCAAGGACACTAAATAGAAAACCACTGAAAGGGTCCAGAGGAGAAGTGATAAGTGCCTAAATTAGGGTGGTGGCTGTGGGAGTAGAGAGAAGGGAAAGAGATGTTGTGTGGATAGAAACGACAAAGTTTGGCAACCGAGTGGATATGCAGTGGGGTGAGAAGTATGGGAGGACGCTGAGGTTGTAAACTGGGGTGACTAGGAGGATGGGGGTACTCTGGACAGACAGAGGGAAATTCAGATGAAGATTGACTTTGGAGAGAAAGGTAACAGTCCATCCATGCCTGCTCCTGCTGTGCAATTCATTCTGTACCACCTCAAAGTGGGCAGTGCATATGTAATCAATAATGATTCATGAAACATTTACTATATGTCAGACACTGTGCTGAGGGCTGGGCATAGAAACAGAAAGAATTAAATAATCCCTATTATCAGGAAGTTTAATGCCCAGACTCCTGGGGGGAATGTGCTCAATATGAGGCAATTCAGGGGAACTGTTTGGGGAGGGGAAGGGGATGCAGATATACTTTTCCAAAGGCATTTGTGTTGTTTCTTCTGTGAGTGTACCTGTTATGGTTAGGTCATAAATGCTGTAAGAGACTAACACTTGAAAAATAAAGGCAGAGAAGGGAAGTTGGGGGCTTATACAAAGGAGGAAAGGGGGTAAAAGTGGCAGAGTGCTGGGCAAATGATAGTTAAAGGATTGGCTCTTGTGGAGAGGGTAGGATGGGTCCATCTTCTCACCCTCAGATCTGCTGAATGTATAATGTTCCCATAACCCCTATCTGGAGACCACTGGCCTAGACAATCACTCTCACCACATCCTTACATTCACTGCCTGAAGGTGCTTATAGATTGGTTTGATTGAAGACTTACCTGTAATTGTGTAAGGGTAATAGTTCCAAGCCTTCTCTGTAACATAAAATATCTTGGGAACAACAGCTCTTGCCCAGCTAGGCAATTTGCTACAAGGAAGAGGAAAAAGTAAATCAGAAATTATATAATAGCCATAAAAAGCAATGCCTAGAAGAAATGGGCACATTTTGTCACACATACAACATACTCACTTGCCTATGGTCTTTTTTGCTATATAAGAATGACTGAATATTTCATACACACAGTTGCATCTTCTTAATGTGTACAAAAGGGATACAAGTTGGTCATGAATTAGGAAAAAAAGAAAGCTCTGCACTTGATCTCACTCCCACTAATTTGACAAGGAAAATGATGGTAATGCCATGTCAAGAAGGTGGTGCTGAAGGAAGGCCATCTTGTGGACATGACACGGCCTTTGCCACAGACTCCACAGCCTTAGGTGGTGTTGAGTGAACAAGTACAGGTAAGTAGAGACACAGATTTCAAAAGCTAGACTGTCATTTTAATTCCTCTGAGTATTAAGACTGGAAAATAGAAACGAGAGTCTGCAAGAAGGTCCATAATAAATATGGGGCCTGACTACACAGGCACGTCACTGAACCATGAGGCAGCGGCTTCAGAAATTTTTAAAAGAACATCGGCCCCAAATTCTTTGGTAAACTTAAAATTTTAAACACTTTTTTCTCTTTATTCACTATCACGGTTTAAGCCCTTCCCTTGAGCCACGTTACATTTCAGGACAAACTGGATTATTAGCTGTTTCACCGTCACTTTGGAAAATTATTAACAGTTTTTTAATTTTTGGTTCCAATCTCCCTCCCCCTCCCTCCCTCTCCCTCTCTCTCTCTC
>CM053586.1:200928538-200990377 GCA_028646515.1 Pseudochirops corinnae
TTTTCCCCCTGAACTAGGTAAATGATATGTTTGATTAAAGTAAGATTGTTAACCCATTTTGAGTTGCTTTCCTTTAGAAAAGCAGATCTAAGAACCTGTGCTAGTAGCCGCCCTAGGCATACTAGGGTGCTTGCTGTTACACTGGGGAACAGCTAAATAAAGTGTAGTATATGATTGTGATAGAATACTGTTGTACTATGATGAGTAGGATGCTTTCAGAAAAACATGGAAAGACTTATGTAAACTGATGCAAAGTGAAATGAAGAGAACATTGTATATGGTAACAGTAATACTGTATGACAATCAACTGTGAATTACTCAATTATTCTCAGAAATCTAATATCTGAGACAATTCCAAAGGACTTATGGTAAAAAAAATGCTATCTACACTAAGAAGTATGAATACGTTGATCTGGAAGAGGAAAGAGGCATAAGCTATTACTAATTAGCCCTAAAGAGGGCCACAGTCTTACTCCCACACTACTGGTAGACAACTTATAAAAGCAGAGGGATGAGGCCTCTGTGATAGAATTCATTAAAATGAGCCTGATGTTGTGGTTAAAAATTGACTGTGCTGAAAAGAAAGACTCCTCCACCCACCCTGTCCCCACCCGCAACACCCCTGACCCCACCCATTCCTAAACTAAGTTTGGTAGCAAGGATTGCCTAGAGAAGATACTTAATGAGGAAGGGAGGGAGGAAGGGAGGCAGGAAGGGAGGGAAGGAAAAAAGGAGGGAAGGACAGAGGAGGGAGGAAGGAAGGAGCACAACTCTAAGGAGTCTGTTTACTTAGGTGGATTTCCCTGCTATATGTGAGGTCTCAGGCACAAGAGTACAAGAAGCTGCACCCTTCCTAGCCACAAAGGGCCTGGCGAATCCTTGACATCTCCTTGAAGGATCCAAGGATCTGATTTACAAATGGAAGAGACCTTGGAGATCACCTCCTCCAACACCTCCATTGTAGAAAGGAGGAAATATGATCCAGAGAAATAAAGTAGATTACCCAAAGGCACACGGGGAGGAAAAAGCAAAGGCAGGAATGAAACCCAAGTCTTCAGACTTCAAATCCAATAGCCTTTCTGTTGCACCACATCACCTTCTGTAGCATTCCCTAGTATCTTGGGTATAACACTTTTGCCAGAAGTCTCAGGACTGTTACAAATCATCAAATTTCATTCCCTTTTTGAACCATTTGAAAAAATCTCTTGGCATAGTCCCATTCATTCCTCATTGAAAAAACTCACATCTGTCCCTCCCAGACTTTATGGCTTAGAGAGCACTCTCATCACAACAATTCTGAGGTAGGTAATCCAAATAGTCCCAATTTTACAAAAGATGAAGCTGAGAAAGCCACTGCTCTCAACAAGAGACCTTCTGACTCCAAGTCCTCTGTTGGAAGCATCAGAATAATTATTCATAAAAGGCTAATCTTTTCCTGAACAAGGAAAATCTTGAATTGAACTGAATCTTATCCTTTTGGAAATGGTCAAGGCTCTAGAGTACTATAACTGTTATGTTCTACTAATGTACAGTGAATTTTGTACCAGAATTAATGGCTTTTTTTACTGTCATTAATTAATGGCTTTAGACCATATGAAAGGGATTTGTCTAGCTGAGACTGACAGTAAGATTTTATTTGACTCTATTTTAGAGAGTTTGGGAAGGAAGCCATCCTGTTATAAGTTATTTACAAGACCTGGTCCTAAGGAATTCACAACATATTCTATGTTAAGCCTGATGTAAATTTTTAAACCTCCTAACAAGCTTCTTCCTAGGCATCCAATTCCCCTTGGAGAGTCATTATTTGCATCTAATTCCCCTGAGAAAGTAAATGTTTTTTCTCCCTACATCAAAAACTTATCACTGTCTAAAAAGGAAAAAGAAATTTAATTAGTTCCCACGGTTGCTGCCACTTTCATGATCTCAGCTGTCATGTGTCCTACAATTCTAAGGAGTCATCTCTGCCATTCAGATTCTCCATTTAGTATGAAATATATTCCAGTCTCCTAGTGTATCAAATAATGTCTCCTATTTCTCCATAAAAGAAGAGGAAAGGTGGCACAGTGGAACAAACACTGGCTTTATAGCAAGAAAATTTTGTTTGGGCAGTTGGTGTGGAAGTGACAACGTCACAGGACTCAAAGGTCAGAAAGATCTGAGTTCTAATTCTACCTCAGACATTCTTTAACTAGGTGGCCCTAGGCAAATCACTTACTCTCTCTTAGCCTTAGTTTCCTCATCTGTAAAATGGGAATAGGAATCAAGAAAAGAACAAACATTTGTTAAGCTATTATAAATTATAATTATATCATTATGTAATTTTACATATTTAATATTATAACAAAATATTATTATAACAGAATCTACCTCCCAATCAAATGAGTAAATATATATATAAAAGCAGATAGGTGACACAGTGATAGACCACTGGGGATAAAGTGAGCAGGGTCAGAATTCAAATCTGACTCTTACTAGCTTTGTGACCCTGGGCAAGGCATTTATTTAATCTCTGTTTGCCTCAGATTCCTCATGTATAAAATGGGGATAATAATAGTACCTTTCTCCCAGGGTTGTTATGAAGATGAAAAGAGATATTATTTGTAAAGCATGGGCACAGTACCTAGCACATAGTAATAAGCTTTATATAAGTGTTAGTTTTTATTATTAAAGCTATAGGAAAACTTTAAAATGCTACATAAATGATAGGTGTTACTATTATTAGTTTAGAATTATGGTTTTGCCCTTCATCAGATGAGCAACCTGAACTTTGTCTCAGTTTTGTCTTCCATAAAATGAGATTATATTTGTACTCCATATCCCAAAATTACCATATATTTCATATATGTATATTTATATGTGTGTGTATGTATATCTCAGTAGTATGGATAGATATCAAATGAAAAATTATAGCACTTTGTAGCCATAAAAACAAGAAACTTTTCCTGGTCCTATTTAATATTAGTGCCTTCTCTCTAATCATCTCCAATTAATGCTGTGGGTATCCTGTTTATAGCTAGCTGTCTGCATGTAGACACCCTCCAACCCCCATCAGACTCTGAAGTCCTAGAGGGCAGGGTCTCTGTGGCTTTCTTTGCATCCCTAGAGCTCAGCCCAGGTGAGGTGCTTAAGAGGTGCTGGCTGACTTGACATGACTCTGGGACCAAGATTGGTCATTATAATTACAGGGGATTCATTTTCTATTTTTTCTTTTTGTTGGCCTTTCCATTTACATTGTTGCAGCTGTATATGTTGTTTTCTTGGTACTGCTTATTTCAGTTTATATTTATTGTTGTTGTTCCGTCGAGTCTGACTTTTCATGACTCCATTTGGGGTCTTCTTGGCAAAGATACTGAAGTGATTTTGTCATTTCCCTCTCAAGTTCATTTTACAGATGAGGAACCTATGGTAAACGGGTAAAGTGACTTGCCCAGGATCACACAGCTAGTAAGTGTCTAAGGCCACATTTGAACTCAGATCTTCCAGACTCCAGGCCTGGCACTCTTTCCACGGCCCATCAGTTTAAATGAGTCTTCCCGAGTCTTACTGTATTCACCATATCCATCAACAGTAAGGCTGCATTTTATTCACACCAAAATTTGCTTTATCATTCTTCGACTGACAGACTCCTGCTTTGTTTCTAATTCTTTGGTACTACTAAAAGTGCCACTATAAGCATTTTGGTGTGTATTGTATCTTTCTATCTTTGAGGAGGTGTCCATTCTCAAAGGACAAGGCAGTGTTTAGTAACTGCCCTGTTAACAGAAAGCCTTAATTCAGTCATGTAACCTTAAAAGGGAGAGGAACAGTTTTAAACCTACTATTCAACTATTGTCAAGTGATGAGAGGAAATTATGCACAGCCCCTCCTTTACATAGCTAGAACAGTAGTTCTCAAACTCTTTGGTCTGCATACTCTTTATACTCTTTAAAAATTAATGAGGGTACTCTTTGTTTATGTGGGTTATACCTATCAATATTACCACGTTAAAAATTAAACATCTTCAGGATATTTAATCAGTTTTGACCCTGCAGACCCATATGAAGGAGTTTCATGGATCCCTCAGGTTGCCTGGACCACATTCTAAGATCCACTGAGCTAAAAAGTAACTCAGTTATCAATCGACAATTATGATACTGTTGAAGACGGCAAAGCAGATAGGCTTCTCAGAAAATCCTGATGACAGAAAAATTGAACAAATTATATTAACAAGTAGACATTCCTGTTTCTGAAAATACCTCACTTTAGCTAGCATTATGCAGCATTTTTAGGTCTGCAAAGTGCTATATATACATTATCTCATTTGATCTTCACAATAAACCTGGCAGGTAGGTATTATTATTATCATCATTTTACAGATGAGGAAATGGAGGCAGACACTGGTAACATGACTTGCCCAGGTTTCCAGGGGCAGCTAGATGGCACAGTGGATAGGGCACTGGGCCTGGAGTCAGCAAGACTCATCTTTCTAAATTCAAATCTGGCCTCCAAAACTTAATAGCTGTGTGACTCTGGGCAAGTCACTTAACCCTGTTTGCCTCAGTTCTTCATCTGTAAAATGAGCTGGAGAAAGGAATGGCAAATCATTCCAGTATCTTTGCCAAGAAATCCCCAAATGGGGTCACGAAGTGTCAGACAGGGTTATCACATGAGTAAACAGCAACATTGTTAAGCTGGAGAGTGTCCACGGGTGGATTACAAAGATGATGAAATACCCAGAGTCCATGTTCTATGAGGATCAGTTGAAGGAACTGGGACGTTTAGCCTGGAAGAAGACGGAAGTACAGCTACCATAAGAGCTATCTGTTCTCAAGTATTGGAGAGGGTATCATGTGGAAGATGGCTTTGTTAGAGCCCAGAGAGCAGAATCAGGAACAAGGAGTGAAAGTTATAAAGACACCGATTTAGGTCTGATGTTAAGGAATACTTGCTAAAAAGTATTTAACAAGTAACTGAGCTTTGCAAAAGTGAAACAGGCTCTTTTGGGAGATGGTGGGATATGCTTCCTTAGAGGTCTTCATCTGGAGGTTCTAAGACCATTTGTTGGGCATAGACACGTAAGGATTCCCTTTTGGTTATGATGGGAAAAGGATTTGTCTGTCTCCTACTACTTCCCGAGAGGCCATCAACCAACTTTAAAAGAGAGGTTGATACATAAGAAAAAAGCACCAGATCAGGAGAATCTGAAGACTTTTCTTTATGTCTTGCTTTCACTAAATAGTTGTGGGATCTCTGACAAATCCCTTGAAGTTTCCTACTCCCATCGGTAAATTCTTGCCCGGAACCTCCATTTGAAGCTGTCCCTGAGTGGATGAAATCTTCCCCTTTTCCTTCCCCTACTTCTATGTGTTGTCTTCCCCTGTTAGAATGTAAGCTCCCTGAGGGTAGGGACTGTCTGTCTTTCTGCTTGTATTTTTATTTCCAGTACTGAGTAAAAAAGAGCTTAATAAATGCTCTATCTCTATCTATCTTTTAGGATCTGTTTCTATATCTGTAAAATGATAGAACTGGACTACATGATCTTTGAGGCCTATTTTGGACCTAAAACATCTACGGTATTCTGTGGGGGAAAATCTGTCCACATGAAATGTCTACCACTTTTCTAACCTTTCAATGGAGAGTTCACCAGACAGGAGACCAGCAACCATGAAAGGAAGGAGGAGGCTTGTTCTTGTATATTCTGTAAGTAAACAATAAATATGCAAATCCTTTGAAAAACTGCATACAAATAAGAAGTTATTATATCAATTGATTTCTGCAATAGGACTCCAGTGTTTACTAAGAACTATTCGACTTCCTCTCTAGGCCAAAGGTGCCACTTTCTTTTATGGACTCCCTTTCCAAATAGCCCACGATCAGTAAACAGAGGCTACCATGGGAGAAAATGAGTAATAGGAATAATTTTGCTCTTAGCTCAAAACAGCTTGGCAACAAGGCCAGCAGATGGAAGAGACAGGCCCAGACTCTGGTCACGTGTCCTCTAAACCATTGTATGTTTAGGTCAAGAAACTTGAACTTGAGTGGAACTCTCCACCAACTTACCAAAAAATCATTTAGGAATACTTGGACTCCTTAGATTTTACTGAACTCCTCTTTTCTCCAGGCTAGACTTAGACATATTAGTCAGAGAAAAGGAACGGAGGTCAGCTCTTCTGTTATATACACCCCAGAGAGAAGAGTGTTCAGAACAGGTTGAAGGTATAACATTCTCAAAGCCTAAAGATGTACAAGACTATCCATATTTGGAGAAAGAACTATAGAGTCTGAATGCATATCAAAGCATTCTATTTTCTCTCTTTTTGTTTGTTTTTTTCTTTCTTGTGGTTTTTCCCTTTGGTTCTGATTCTTCTTTCCAACATGACTAATGTAGAGATATGTTTAAAGAGAAAAAGAAGGCATAACAAACATCTCCAAAATACCTCCCCACAGACATATATATATATGTATGTGTGTATATGTGTGTGTATGTACATATACACACAGACATATATGCATATATATATATATATATATATACACATATGAACACACACACACAACTATAAACAATAAAAGATGGCAGAACCTGTAAAAGTGGGTACAGGTATTGACATCATCATGCACCTGGGGTTCCAAGTCAGGCATTTCTTCTTCCTCACCCCACACTGTTACTCTATTCCTCATTTTCCACATTTGCCTCCCCCTCAGTTCCAGTAAATCATAAACTATTTTGGAAGCTAGTATATTTCACCTGAATAGTACAAATCCCAAAGGGCCACAATATGCTATGCTCCAATGCTTGATGATGAAAACGAAGTAGGGGGTGTGTATGAATGAGACATTCAGCTACAGTTACTCAGTTTGGATCTGAGGCCTGGTCAAGCCAACTCTGAGTTTCCTCATCTGTAAAATGAAGAAGATGAACTAAATGGTCTCTAGGGTCTCTTCCAGATTTAAATTTCATAACTGTGGAAGAAGTTTGCAATCCCGCTTTGTCTTGGCATCTATTCTCTCTCTAACCAGAAACTTCTCAAGTGGACAGGATAATGACATTGATCTTAACTGGGTTTTCTCATTGGCCTGTGTAGGTCACCATGAAGTGCAGGGAAAGGCAGAGAGCCAGCTCCTCAGCTTGGAAAGTAAACAGTGGAGATTTTAGCTAAAGTTTCTCATTTAATGCCAACAACATAGTCGCATCAAGGAACTTACACAATCTCACATCCTCAAACCCTAAGGACCTTTCAAGGGCTCCTATGTCATGCGGAAAGGGGCCATTTACGCTTAATGATGGAAAAGACAGAACATTCTTTCCTTATACAGCAAGTACACAGTGTGGTGTTTAGGACTGGTGGGAGATATGTTGTTCTCTCCACATGGATCAAATCAGATATTAGAGAGGCATCATAGTTAGAAGTTGGCAACTCTCCCTGACGGGCACCTGCCAGGACAGGCTAATTAATCTAGCATCCGTGTTGATGAAGAACATGACACTTCATGACTGAAAAACAAACCCCAAAATAGATTCCATCTTTTCTCTAACTCCAACCTCCATGCCAGCGACACCTCCACTCTAACCCCAAGCCAGATTCTCTCCCCAAAGCACTCTCGTAGGAAGGGATTTGGAAGATGGTACACAAAGAATTGATGCAAAAAGGGATAAAATTAAAAAGATCGCTCCTATCTCATTTTGAGTGACAGTCATTATTTGGAGAAAGGGTTCTTCTCTGGGCTTTGTGAACTTGTTTTTATTTTTAAATAATGATAACTATTTCAATACAATCAATTTCCACGGTCATTCTCTACTCTTTTTTTTATCCATTTAAAAACAAAACTTTTGAAAGGGTTCTAAAGGCTTCACCAGACTGCAAAAGGGGTCCATGACACACACACAAAAAGCCTAATAATGTCTAATCTTGAGACAGGCATCATGGCACAGCGAATAAGGAGCTGGGTGACAAAACAGATCGACTGTTGGTCTTGGAAACAATATGACTTAAACTCCAGTACTGTCTCAGACATTTACTCTCCAGGGGTCCTGGGCAAGTCACTTAACATCTCAGCCTCAGTTTCCTCATTGTAAAATGGGGGCAATAATAATAACACCTACCTTATAGGGGTACTGTGAACATTAAAATAGATAAAAGGGCTGTAAAAACTTTAAAGTGCTCTATGAACATAGAAGAAGAAAGCCTTTATTTCTTATGTGCTAGGCACTGTGCTAAGCACTTTCACAAGTATTATTTAATAACCCTGGAGGTAGGTTCTATTATTATCTCCATTTTACAGCTGAGGAAACTGAGGCAGGAAGAGGCTAAGTTACCTGCTCAGACTCACATAGCTAGCAAGTGTGTGAGATCAGATTTGAACTTTGGTCTTCCAGATACCAAGTCTAGAGCTCTATCCATTTCATCACCTAACTAGTTCTGGTACTTAAGGAAGCTGAGTCACCTTCTGCTGAGGATGAGAAAGAAACTGAAGAGCTCAAGAAGTGCACCCTGCAAATAAAGAAATGATAGTCTATGTGATGGCTGCTTATTATGTACGTGGAGGGAGAAGTGATCCCTGATTGGGCCAGAAGATCTCTGAACTCATTGATGCTGCATGCCTAGAGTGAGATTAGATGGGCAAAAGACTGGAGAAGCAGCAAATCAGAATTTCCGAGAGAAAAGATGGCCCTTCTCAACATGCCCCTTGATACCCAGCACCTGCACCCTAGACATTGCTGAGAGTTGAGTTCTCCAGTGAAAATCATTTACCCTAATCTACGTGACTCTTCACGGTTTTCTTGGCAAAGATATGGGAAGGAAATGGCAATTTCCTTCTCCAGCTCATTTTACAGATTAGGAAAATAAAGCAAACAGGGTTAAGTGACTAGCCCGAGGTCACATATCTAGTAAGTGTTAGACTTGAACTCAGGAATATACTCAGAAATATATTGGGCCTGAATGCAGGCCCAATACCCCTATACCAGGGGTGCAGAACCTGTGGCCCCAAGGTCACATATGGCCTTCTAGGTCCTTGGGTATAGCCTTTTGACTGAGTCCAAGTTTTACAGAATAAATCCTTTTATGAAGTGGATTTGTTCTGTGAATTTTAGATTCAGTCAAAGGGCCGCACTTGAGGACCTAAAAGGCCACATGTGTCCTTGAGGCCACAGGTTCTCCACCCCTGGTCTACTCTATCTACTGTACCACTTAGCTATCCTCCACATGACTATAGAAGCCATTTTCACATTTGGTCAATGGCAGAAAGTTTATAATTTCATTAAATCTATGTGCGTGTGGTGCCTTTCCTACCATAACAGGAGTTCTTTGAGGGCACAGGTCAATTTCTACTCTTCTATATATGCCAAATACCTCACACAGAGAAAGATTCCGTAAAGATTTACTGTTTTTTGCATATTTGAACATGTACAAAAATAAAATAATTACACTGTCTTCTGTGCCTCAGAGTTTCTTTATCTGCGATGTGGGACAGGCTCATTTTACAATCTCACAGTCCATCAGACATCATAGGGTAGAGGGGTAAGACAGCATCTTAAAAACCATTTTTCTCCTAGGACTGAAAAGAGGCTTTTCTTCCTAAGCCTTCTCTATTCTTAATGAGTATAGTATCTTCCTTAATGGAATACCAGGGAAAAGTGAGTAGAATCATCTACGAAAAATAAAAAAAAGATGAATGCCTGTCTTCCTGTATCTTCTTCAGCACTCTTTGCTCCAGAGAGAACACCTACTTCATATCTGTCCTTCCTTCCATTCTAACCCTCAGAATTAGGGATGCCAAGGCAGGAGAGTGAAGAACTAATTATTTTAGGGAAACATCCCCCAGGGTCTAGCCCACAGCTCAGCTACCATTGCAAAGCAACAGCTGGTTGGTTGTTGAACTGGCTCCAAATCCTGGGAATTCACAGCTATTAATAACTGAGTTGGCTCAATCTCATTTGCATTTCATTATGATGCAGGAATTCCCTAGTATTACATCCCTGGGCAAATGAGAAGAGCTTAGTTTAATCTGAACAGTTTCTTCAGTTAAAGGACAGATCCTGAGAGAGTTCATGGAAACCTTGGTAACAGGACCCAATCCTTTCTGCAGTGAAAGAACAGTCCAATTCAGTTGAGGATTCAGTATCACAGGGACTGGAAGAGTAGGAAGGGGTGGAAGCTTACTAACCAATGAGAGATGAACATAGTGGATGAGAGAAGGTCTGCTGATGAAGGCAAGTGAGTAGTTTGAGGACTACTGCTTTCTGAAACATCTGACTATTCCCTTGGCACTTACTTGGTCACTACACTCAATGAATCAGCCTTTGGGCATTTTCCAACTTTTATTCACAACAGTGTGGGCCAAAAGGGAGGGCCTCAGTTTGGGAAAGCAACTGAAGTGTTAAGGAAGGAATTTTGTGGAAAATCAATACCCAAATATTCACAGCAAGATTTTTTTGCGGTAGCATAAAACTTAAAACAAAGCTGAGTGGCCATCAATTGGAGGAATAGCTAAACAAAGTGTATGATATGAATGTAATGGAATATTAATGTGGTATAAAAAATGATGAATATGAGAAATTCAGAGAAACAAGAGACTACAACTAAACTGGGGCAGAATAAAGTAAGCAGAAGGAAGAGAACATGTACAATTATTAGATAGATACCGAGATACATAGGCATTAAACTACTATTACATTAATCTGTGACAGGCACTGTGTTAATTACTGGGGATACAAACATAGGAAAGACAAATTCTCCCTTGAGGACAATTGTATAAATAACCCCAAGCATTTAGGCTATTTTTTCCTTTAAAAGTATTGAGAATAGAGGCAGCTAGGAGGCACAGTGAATAGAGCACCGGCTGTGGAGTCAGGAGTTCCTGAGTTCAAATCTAACCCCAGACATCTGACACACTTACTTACTATGTGACCTTGGGCAAGTCACTTAACACCAATTGCCCTGCCTTCCCCCCTCAAAAGAAAAATTATTGAAATTGTTCTCAAGACTTAATTGGCTAAGGCTAGGGCTAGTGACACACCTTCCTGGTGGCCTAAATGAAAAGAAAAAAGCCATGCCCATGAAGAATCTCCTTGGAAGGACTCCTCCACTCTGGCTTCTGACCAGCAGACCATCGTGGCCAACAAAGGAGGGAAGATGCACATCAATCAATCCATCATATCCTTGCTGAATGTCCCTTCTCTGCTACAGCTAAATAAAGCTCATTTTGTTAACTCTTAGATGATCTACAAGTGTCTCATTTCATTTTGACAACAAATCTGAAACACCAGACCAGCCTGAGGCAGGTCTGGTCTATAAGAGGAAGGATGTATCATTTTGGCATCTAAGAAACATGGGTAATCAAGGCTTTAAGATTATTATTTTGTCGCCAGAAGTCAATGGTCTACAGGCCATTTATTATATGATGACAATAAACTAGGGTCACTGGTGGTACTAAAAAATCTCACTGACTTTATGGATTCTCTTCTTTGATCTTCTCTGTCTTTTGTGAACTCTTCCTCCATCCATAAATGTGAAAGATCATTTCTTCCTTGATCCTCTAATTTGTCTATGTCAAAGTCATGTATCTATTTGGCATTTATCTTTGTGTATATATTCCATTCCAATTTTCCTTATACTTCTTTTTTGTCAAATAGTGATTTCTTAATCCAGGAGCTGGGGACTTTGGATTTATCTGGCTGTGTTCATACCTCTGCATTCTATGTATCTAATCTTTCTGGTAACAAAACTCTATTTTATTAACCAATACTAAATAGTTTTTTTGTAGTATAGTATAGTTGGTCCCTACATTCAATATAATAAAAATTACAACACTACGTAACTTAATATAGAGATTAAGTGCCATACCAATCTAACTACCAAAGGCTAACCTCAAAGAACTAGACAAAAACAAAAACAAAAAAACAAAGAAAAAGAGATTTGTCTGAAAGAACAAATGTTCAATAGCAAAGGAAATAATGTAGGAAAAAACTGGGAAGCAAGGGAAACTAGCAGTACTCATTCTTAAACTCTATCAGAAATGATCAAAACTATTTAATACTGGTTAAAAAAATTAGAAAGATGAATTAATGGAAGAAATCAGGCACAGAAGACCCAGAAGCAGATGTAATAGTTTAGTGTTCCATAAACCCAATGATATATACTATTAGAGTCAGAACTTGCTAGCTGACAAAAAATGCCAGTAAAATTAGAAAGCAATTTGGGAGAAAGGAAACTTACATCCACATCTCATACCACATGCCACAATAAGTACTAACTGGATACATGACCTAGATATAAGAAAGCATAGTATAAGCCATTCAAAGGAGATAACTTTATAGCAAAGTATTTTATAGGGGGTGTCCATCAACTGGGGAATGGCTGAGCAAAATATGGTATATAAATATAATGGAAGTTTATTGCACTGTAAGAAACAACCAAAGGGACAGTTCCAGAAAAACCTGAGAAGACTTGTATGAACTGATGCAAAATGAAGTGAGCAGAACCAGGAGAACAATTTGTACAATCACAATGCTGACAAGAAAAAAAATGGAAAGACTTGAGAATTCTGATCAATGTAATGACCAGTCACAACACCTGATGATTCACAATGCTCAAGCATGTTTGCTACCTCTTCAGAGAGATGTAATACTCTAGAAGTGAAGATTATTTTTAGACATTGCCAATGTGTGGATTTGTTTTGCTTGACTATAGTTATTTGTTGGAAGGAAGAGCTTTTTATTTTTTTTTGTAGGAGAAATTAATGATGGTAATAAGAAAAAAGGAGTATTTTTTGGAAAATGCACCAAAAATAAAGGAAGTCCAAAAAAGCTGAACAGTTTTGAAATGAATTTGTTAAATTTATTATATAGTTTTTGAAAAACGCTTATGATAGAGATTTGTTGTTTCAAACACTATTCTTTTTCTGTTCTTTGTAAATGTAAATGCTCATGTTTGATAATGTTTGTCAAGTTTAGAATAACAAAAATTAAAATTAAAATCCTAGGGGAAAAAGAATTGGAGACTCAACTATTTTCTTTCCTTATTAATGTTATCATTTGATTGAAAGAACAAAAAGAAGCTCTGTGACATTTAAGACAGGATTTAATCTTAATGTCATTTTCATTGTGGGGCGGGGTGGAAAGATGAGGTAGGAGAATTAAGGAGCGTGGCTGGTGCCCAAACAGTATCCGGAACCAATACTGGAAAAACAGGAAATTGACAGCGGGGCAAAGATGACTTCATTCTTAGCCAAACATGAAACAAGAAAAGGCAATCCTTTGAAACTTCGAAAGTAAAATAAAAGCTTAGGAGTTTCTGCAATATGCTGAGAAGTCAAATTTATCGAATAATTTAGCTGGTACACCAAGTAAAAGATGGTTATCACTTTAACCCAGAAAATTATTTATACTAAGAATCAGTATCTCTAGTTGAGTTAGACCAGAGCAGGTTACATGTGAGGTGATCCTTGAAATATATTCATATTTTATAGCCTATGTCAGATTGCATATTGTCTTGGGAAGGGGGTGGAGAGGAGAGGGGAAAAATTTAGAATTCAAAATCTTATAAAAGTGAATGTTGAAACCTAAAAATTAACATATTAAAAAAAAAATACAGACAGGTAAAAAAAAAAAGAAAAATATTCATATTTGATCAAGAAATCCCCAAAGGAGGGAAAACAGCTGCTGGGACTCACCTGTTAAGATATACCCGCTTCTCTGTGAACTGCCCATTGCCATGGTTAGGGTCTTCAAAGGGCTCATTCTGGACAACCTCCACCCCTTCACCGCGGTCACTCTGCTCATGGCTATGTTTGCTGATCATGTACAGTTGTCCTATCTTGTACTGCAAAGAAAAAAGAAATAGAGAAATTAATTCCACTGCTCTTCATCAACATCTAGCCAGGAAAAAAAAAAAAAGCATTTATAAAGTACCTACTATGTGCCAGTCACTGTGCCAAGCACTTTTTACAAATATTATCTCATTTGATCCTCACAGCCGCTCTCTGAGGGAGCTGTTATTTTTGTTCTCACTTTGCAGCTGAGGGAACTGAGAGTTAGACTGAGAGAGGTTAAGTAATTTGTCCAGGGTCACAGGGCTAACATAATGACAGTCAGTATTTCAATAGCACTTTAAGGTTGGCAGTGTTTTCCCTTTGTTCTCTTACTTGATTTTCATCAACAATCCTGAAAGGAGGAACTCAAATGTTTCTAGAAAGTTGGCCATGGGGGCAGCTAGGTGGCACAGTGAACAGAGTGCCGGGCCTGGAGTCAGGAGGACCTGAGTTCTAATCTGACCTCAGATATTTTGCAATTACTAGCCATGTGACCTTGGGCAAGTCACTTAATCCCAAGTGCCCTTCAAAAAGCGGAAGGAAGGAAGGAAGGGAGGGAGGGAGGGAGGGAAGGGAGGAGGGAAGAAGGAAGGAAGTTTGCCACACATTCTTCAACTCATCTCTGTATACAACCCATGAGGACTGAGGACTGGAGACAGATG
Organism: Pseudochirops corinnae; assembly: GCA_028646515.1. NCBI lineage: Eukaryota > Metazoa > Chordata > Mammalia > Diprotodontia > Pseudocheiridae > Pseudochirops > Pseudochirops corinnae. The sequence goes on from CM053586.1 coordinate 200,942,992, forward strand.
AATTCTGTTTTAAGGTGTAGTGGTGGTAGGCACAGTGTGGCCTGTAATCTCCTTGTCACAGTGACAATGACAGTGTCACAGGGAGGCACATCTGTGACTTTAGACAAGTCATTTAATTTCTCTGGGGCTCTTTTTTTCTGCTATATAACACATAGAGGTCAGTCTATATGAATTTTAGTGCACCACTCAATCCCAAAGCCCATGATCTTATGTTTTCTGTTATCTTCTCTACGCAAAGGAATCCCAGATCTATACATCTAGTCTTACAATCTCTCCCAAACTCCAGTCTCACATCACCAACCATCTACTGGACATTCAGAGATTTTTTAAATTAAATTTTGCTTCATTTTCCAAAATATACCTGCCTTTTCTCCTTCGTACCTTTCCTTCCTACCCTTAACCCCTGTTGAAAAAGCAAGAAAAACAAAATTACTGTTATAAACATATAGTTAACTAAAATAAATTCCCACATTGGCAATGTCCAAATCCAAAATATGTTTCAATTTGCCTATCAGACATTTGAAGCTGTATGTTCCATAGGCATCTTAAACTCAACATGTTCAAAAAAGAATTCACTATCTTTCTGCCAAAACACACTCCTTTTCCAAACCTGCCTATTTGGGTTGAGGACACAACTGGTCTTCCAAACACCTAGGCTTGAAATCATAATGTCATCCTGTCGTGAGTGAAATCTGAAATAACTGATGAAACAAAAGTTGGAACTTCCAAGCATATTGATTTATTGGCAAGGCACACACAGTAGTTGTACAACAAATCGAGACCAGGCTCCCCTAGCAAGTACTGGACCCTTAATACTGGAGGAAAGAGATTTTTATGTATTAAAAGCAAACAGTTAACAGGTTATAAAAAGGATACAAGATTAGTTAATAGGATTTCTACTTGGAGGAAAGATTAGGAATTTCTGAGTTGGGGGAGAGGGGAGATGAGCAAGTTTTGGGAGCCGGAAGGTTGGAGGGGAAGCAAGTAGGTAGACTTCCCCATATGTAAAATAGGATGTCACTTAATTCCTATAATGAGCAAGCAGGTGGAATTTACAGGAAAATGAAATTTCATTCTCAAAATGGAGTCTGTTTTACAAGATGGAGTCTGTTTGGTTCACACAGTTCTCACAATTCTTTCAACGTTTGACTCCTCCCTCCTTCTCACTCAACATTTTCAATAAGGTGCCAAATCTTATAGTTTCTATTGACACAATATCTCTCATAGACATACACGTCCCTTAACTCATAAGTCACACTTTAGTTCAGGCCTTCATTACCTGTTTAACAGGCTATCATCAAAGTCTACTAATTGATCTCCCTGCTAAAGCCTATCCCCAATTCATATTCCACATAGTCACCAAAGTGACTTTCCTAAAACATGGCTCTGATCATGTAACTCAACCACTTAAACTCCAGAGATTCTCTATTACTTACAGGATCAAATATAAACTTTTTTGCAAACATTTGAAGGTCTTCACAATGCAGCCCCTTCCCACTCTAAGAGGGATAATTAAGGAAGCTCTTCTGATCTGCTGTCTTTGGTGCATTTCCTGTGGATGTTAATATATATGTTGCCCCTTTCTAGTGGTCTATAATTAGGCCTCTTTCAACGAGACATGTGCTCTGACCACTGATTCAGAAAGAAATATCCACTCATTACTCAACTTCTGCATTCCCATAGATAATAGCCATCAGGATCTGTCTGGGTTATAAATTTGGTAATGGTAAACCTCGGATGAGCAAAAGCTGCTGAATGATGACCACAGAGGAAGAATATGGAAGAGACAAAAGGAAGACAGTCTAGGCCTTAACAAAACTCCATGTTCCTAGGAGAAACAACAATTAGATAGATAAGGAAACATAAAATATCTTTGTTGTTGTTGTCAGTCATTTCAGTCCTGTCCAACTCTTCGTGACCCCATTTGGAGTTTTCTTGGCAAAGATACTTAAGTGGTTTGCCATTTCCTTCTCCAGTTTCTTTTACAGATGAGGAACTAAGGCAAAGAGGGTTAAACAACTTGCCTAAAGGGTCACACAGCTATTAAGTGTCTGCGGCCTGATTTGAACTCGGGAAGATCGTTCTTCCTGATTCCAGACCTGGCATTCTATCCACTGTGCCACCTAGCTACCCCCCATAATATATATATGAACTAAGTATTCTGGAAGGGAGAGAGTAGAACCAGTAAAAGCCTTAAGGTAGGTGGTGGCATTACCCTAGGGATTCAGGAAAGCCGGTGACAGGGATTCTGAAAGGCAGAGATCTAGAGGGAGAGGACTCCAGGCATGGGGAAAGCAAGTACAAAGGCCAGAAGTACGAAATGGAGCATCCCACATGGAGCACAGCAAGTAGGCCATTTGGGCTGGAACATAAGAGTACGTGCGTGAGTAATGCAAAATGAAGAGCCTGCTAAGATCCTGTCTAGACCAAAGACTCTGGGAAAGTTCAAGACATGTTTAGACTCAAGGAGAAGGACACCAGACTCGAGGTGGCTCTTATCCATTCACAAAAGGAATCAAATCAGGAGAGACACAGATCCCCTGTCACTGGGTGTAAGAAAAATTTTAAATTTAAATGAGTGGAGCAAAAATGCATGAAAGACCAAATATAGTTCTGGAAAAGTAAATAAAAGATCATAAATAGTTCTGAAACTACAAGGTAGCAACAAGGGCAATTGGAACATTCATGTTGAAAAAGTCTCATTTACATATATTCTTGAGGAACTGTCATCAACACAGACTAGAACAGATGATGTGAAAGAAAAAGCAAGGCCAAGCAAGAAAGCAAAAAGCTAAGGATGTGAGGAGTTATTGTCCCCTGTTGTCATGGTAACCGGCAATAGGTCCTAAGGGGCTGGCATAGGATGGGGGGGTGGGAGGTGCTGAGAGGGGGGTGGTTGAAGGCAGATAAGACACAAGAAAAAAGAGAAAAGGAAAATAAAAATAAAACGTATTTTTATACTAGAAATACTAGAAAGAACACGGGACTTGAAGTTGAGAGATCTGGGTTTGAATTCCATTTCTAACACTCATTTTTGTAAAAGTGATTTGTAAAAGTGATTTAACCTCTATGACTGAACCTTCCCCATCTGTAAAATGAGAATTGTTTGAGGTAGCTTCGTAAATCTTAAAATAAGTTACTTGTTGATTGACATCTGTATATTTATATACACACATATGTATATCATGCATATTATGTATGTACATATATCATATATTTATACCACATATAAATACATGTGCAGGTTATTGTTTCATAACTAATGTACATGTATTAAATATTCTTTTTCCTTTTCCCCTCAAAGACCAAGGTTTCCTAGAGAAGAAAAAAGTCACAGATTAGAAAGCTATCTGGATGAAACCCTAAACAGTTCACTCTATAAACAAACACATGCTGAAAAACAAGTAGTTACTCAGATGCCTAGTGAATTGGAGATTTGTGAACAAATGAAATAGCGCTGAAACAAAATCCAAATAGATTCCCAGCAGTGAGCTGTTAAAAGTCTAGGTTCCAATAGATAGATATGAAAATAGATAAGTAGACAGACAAAATCAATGAAGTGTCTAGGACTGTTGCCCTGACCTAAAAGACCAACTATTTTTGCCAACAGGTGAACAAAGTGAGCCAAATCACCCCAGAAAAGATATATTGTGTATTCACAAGAGTATTGTTTTTGTAGTAGCCAAGAAATGGAAGCAAAGTGGGTACTCACGGATTAGGGAATGGATACATGAATGTCACGGAATATTATGGAACAGCACGAAATGGCAAAAATGAGAAATTTGGAGAAAGAGGAAGTTTAATATGAACTGACAAGAACACTATGCACAGTAACTACAACAATGTGAAAGAAATGATTGCTAAAAGACAGTAGAACTCTGAGTAACTAAAAACCAATAATGATCCTAGAGAAGGGATTAAAGAAACACACATCTCTTCTCTACACAGCGGCAAAATGTTGTGGATGATGTCACATCAAGTCATGAAGTCATTAATTCTTACTCAATTGTTTCCCTTGAAATCCCGGAATTGAAGAGTTGGAAGGGTCTTGCCTTAGTGGCCACCTAGTCCAAGCCACACACACAAAAAGAATCTCTGTCCTAAACCTTGACAAGTACTCATTCAGCTTCTGCCTACTTCCACTTTTAGTTAGTTGTAATTGTGATAAAAGGGTTCCCTCCACCCTAAATTTGCCCTTTTTTTGCAGCTTCCTCTCCCAGTTTTCCCTGTGGGGTCAGACAGAAGTATTAAGCAACTACTTCCCCTGAGGTCTGTTACTGAGCTACCATTCCACCCACCCCCAAGCAGAGAGAAGTCTTATTGTTTCTTTTATCCTTCTTGCTCACGCCAACATAGTCTTTTTTGTTTTCCTTAGCTTCCTTTGCCAGCCTCAGCTCATTCTTGAACATTTGATAAGATCAAATTTTGTTCCTATATTTCTGCACATTTCTTTTTAAAATATAAGTTGGCTGGGTTAGTTCCCTGCGCATCCATACTGATTTTTAAAATAATTCCCAGTTTTCATTCTCACTGGAATTTCTCTTTTGTGTCTTCAGAATGTCATTTTTAAGCATATCCCATTCCTCCTGGGATGACTTCCCCAGTAGAATTTTAGTCCACATAATCCTACATGTCTTTTCTTTGAACCTTTTAAAATTTGCTTCCCCAAAATCTAAGATACATGTCAGACTACACCAGCTTTCCTCTCCTCTTGGAAAAGGAAATGGCCAACGACTCCAGTATTTTGCCAAGAAAACCCCAAATGGAGTCACAAAGAGTAGGATGCAACTGAAACTGCTCAACAACAACAATCACAAACTCTAGGATGGAGACAATCATCTTCCCGGCCTCTGGGTTCCCTTCATTTCCATCTCAGTAACCAGTCCTTCCTGTTTAATAAGAACCAGATCCAGAATAGAGTTTTTCCTTTTTGGTTCCTTCATGATCTGAAAGATGAAATTTTTATTGAAGAAAATAAAGGAGCTGTTTGCTGTTCTGCTTTTTACCAGAGAAAACTCCAGCATACGTCTGGATAACCAAAGTCTCTTACTGCTACTCTATATTCCTCTGTTATCAGACTGTAAAGCCCAGTTCTTCATCCATTTCTTCTTTCTGTCCAGATGGTCTATAGTCTATGTCAATGACAAAGCCTTTTCTGTTTTGCCTTCTGTTGTCTTTTCACCCAAATGTTTCCGACTAGGATTCTCCCCTGTGATTCCTAGATTTTCTCCCATTAGGATATCTTAATACAGAATTAATAACCTTAATATGGAACACTATCTTCCCCTCGCTTCCCTCTTTGCCCTATCCTGTTTCTTTTGAATCAAGCATCATAAATAGACCCACAACCTTTTTTATGGGTTTTATCCCATCAAGTCTCAATTATACCAATGAAATAAAATTTAGCTTCCTGGATTAGGACCTCTTATAGTGGATATCCATTTGTTGGGTATATTATAGTGGGGATTCCTTTCATATATGAATTAGACTAGAAACTTATTTAAAATCTCTTTCAACTGTCAAATTCTGTGATTCTATAATCTTTTAGGAGTTTGTATACATGCATTTTATAGCCAAGGGTGCTTCTACTAGGTCCTTTCCAGGACTTTGCTTCCTGTGGTCTTCTGGGTATCTCAGTTGTTATTCTTCTTACTTCACTTTACCTGTTCTTTCTATAGTATCACTCTTGGTAGATACACATATGTAGTTGTCTTTCTATACCACCTTTTTTTCAGTTTAAAATCCTACAAGATCTTCAGCAAATTACATTCTTAGCAATATTTGGTAAAGTATATTCCATCTCTGTCCGTGCATTTGTCATGCCTATATTTTAAGCCATGGTACAGAATTGCAAATCCAAATCCTAAATCCCATTTTCAGACAATGCCTTCTTAGTCAACTATTCACTTTCCAAATCAATTTTTCTCTCGTCTTCAATGCACAACATTGAGAAAAATGTATTCAATGCCCTTATGGTCTTCAGTTTCTTGTCCAAGACCATATAAACTTTGACAATTTTTTTTTTTTATAAAGGAGAGTTCAATTTGAGGGGTGAGTTGACGGATGGAGAGAAGAGTAATTTCAGAAATAATTTCAATGTAAAGACAAAAAAATTCAATAAAACATTTTTTCAATACCTGTGTTCAAGACTAAAAGAAAAAGCCACAAGAGGGGGATTAATACTACTGATGGAAGGAAGGAAGGAAGGGAAGGAGTGAGGGAGGAAAGGAGGCATGAGGGAGGGAGGAAAGGAGGGAGAGAAGAAGGGAGGAAAGGTACATTAATGAAACACTTAAAAATGAGCAGAAGAGAATAGGAGAAAGTTCAGAGGAATAAAAATACAACCAGAACTATTCTGGGCAGGTAGGTGGCACAGTGGATAGAGTGTTATATCTGAAATTAGGAAGTCTTAATTTGATCTGAAATTTGACCTCAGATACTTCCTAGATGTGTTGTTGTTCAGTTGTTCAGTCCTGTCTGACTCTTCTTGACCCTATACTGGGTTTTCTTGGCAAAGATAATGGAGTGGTTTGCCATTTCCTTCTCCAGTAGACTAAGGCAGACAGAGGTTAAGTGACTTGCCCAGGGTTGTACAGTCAGTCAGTAAGAGTCTGAGCCCAGATTTGAACTTAGGTTTTCCTGACTCCAGGCCCAGCTCTCTCCCCACAGAGCCAACTAGCTGCCTCTAGATATGTGACCCTGGGCAAGTCACTATCTCTGCCCCCACCAGTGTTGTTGTTATGACAAAATGAGAGAATATTTGTACAAAATAAACACTTTGCAAACTTAAATGTGGTATATAAATGTTTGCTATTATTATTAAATACTCTTTCTATATATATTACATATATTATGTATAAATGAATTGTGTATAACAAAAGATTCACAGATTTCTAAATAATCCTGTTTTTTCTGCTCTTTCTATAGAGAAATATTCGTGTTTATTGATGTTTGTCAAATTTAAAAGAAAAAAGAAGTCACAAAAATGCAGGAGGGTTTGAGTGCCTGGCACCATTCACTTGTGGTATTTCCTTCTCAGAAGAATGCATTGCATGGGCAATATAGCATTCAGAAGAAGCTAATTCAGTTCACATATGTATGTAGTCAAGGAAAAACCCTGTGACCTCATCTTAGGGTGCTACAGTGGCAATGCAAAGGGGTGGGGTGGGGGTCACCTCCTGGTTTATTTTCCCCTTTATGACAGGAGTGATGCCATTTTAGAATAAGCCTCCATGTCACTGTTAAATAAACAATCACATCTAATTCCTTTGTTTTGCCTTCCTTTACCCCAGTTTTTATGTGAGGCCAACTACAAAACAAGCTGAGATCTCTTCTCTATCTCAGACTGCCAAGGCGAAGGACAGACTAGCAGATTAGAAAGTCTCTGTCTCCCCTCCCCTGAAATTAAGCAAATCACAAATAGCCCCAAGGTCAGTGACTGACTGATCATAACCCTCTTGACTGTTTGTTTCCTACATGCTGTAAATACTGTGGGAGATGGGTTGTGTTCAAAAACCCACTAGCCACCAAGGCACACTTCTGTGTCTTTTCCCTGAGTAGGCGTGTAAATTAAATTCAGCCTTTTACTTGACTACTATTCCAAATAGTAATCAAATAGGTTTTCTTCAATGACAGTTGTGACATTACCGATAATTCTGGCAGCTTGCAGGAAGTATGCAATACAGACTGGCCAAGGAACAAAAGACCCACCAGTCTTAATTTAATAATGTCAATCTGCAAATTGACAGACTGACTAACTCACATCCCCTAGACACAGGGATGGAGTCAGCGATGCTGAAAGCAAAGGGGAACTTATCCTTAGTAAATGAGAAAGGCAGCAGGGCCTTTATGGCTGTCATCTTTTCCTTTACCTCCTCCTCCCCCGCCTTTAGGAAGCTCCATCCTGAGAAGCTGACCATTCAGCTGCCAGAGGGTAGGGGAGAGCAATAACTAAGAAGTTGCACTCTTATATGTGAATGATTGTTTCTAAAGTCTGCAGGCCAAGGTTGTGGTCAGTAGGGATGGCTAGTGGTCAGTGGCTATTTTCTAACTCAGGAGCAGCAAGCCTACTGCACAACCTCTTTAATGGGGATGTTTCTTCATTTTTTTTCTTTGTAATTTTTCATTCTATTTCTTATAATCCATCCTGCCTCCATCCATTGGTCCAATATACAAATCCAACCTAAAGAAAAGAGAGAAATCCACAACCCCAATTACTCTCTCTTCCTAGACAACATATGTCAACTCACTGAAGGTAAAAGCTCTAATGGTCTATGTCTTCCCCCTTATTCTGACCACGAGGCTTATCTTTGGTGCCCAAGCACAGTGCCTCAAACTTGATTATGTGATAATAATAGCGAGCCGTTAAGGTCTGCAAAATGCTTTACCTGCAATAATCTCATTTGATCCTCACAAAAACCTTGGAAGGGAAGTCCTATTATTCTCCATTTCACAGATGAGGAAACTGAGGCTGGGAGAGCTTAAATGACCTGCCCAGGGTCACAGAGCTAGCGAGGAAGGATTTGAACTCACCACTTTCACACTCGGAAGTCCAACTAACCATAATGCTACCTAAATTTATCGTATGAGTGACCCACATATGACTGAATATCATCAATATGGTATTGGGACAATAAAATTAATGATGGGATTCCAAAGATTCTCAACAGTCCTAAGCTGCTACTGGACATTTTCATTTGGATATCTATTGTCATCTCTGATTTAAGCCAATTTATCCCAAACTGCCCTCACTAAATCTTCACAACTTTCCCCAGGAACTTGCTCAGGCTCAAAGCTTTTATAGTCAGACTTTGATTTTTCTCACTGCTGCCCCCCAGAGGCAGCTATGAGATACAACGGATAGAGCACTAGGTCTGAAGTAAGGAAGACAAGAGTTCAAATCCAGTCTGACACTTAATAGACTTATGACCCTGGGCAACCTGTCTGCCTCAGTTTCCTCAACTGCAGAATGGAGAATACAGTAGCACCTCACACCAACAAGCTCAAAGGGTTGTTGCAAAGATTAAAAGAGATAATATTTGTAAAGCATTAAGTATATTGTCAGGCATATAGTAGGTGCTTAATAAATACTTACCCCCTTTTTTCATGCTTTAATCAGCTGCTAGGTCTTACCTATTCTACTCATATAATTTCTCCTCCATCTTTCCCTGCCTTGCCCTATCTACACCTTAAATTAAGACCTTCATTAGCTCTGGCCTGCACTACTAAAATAGTTTCCTAATTGGTTCTTTTCCCAGTTCCAGGTTTTCCCTACTCCACTATATCAGACAGACTGCTGCCAGACTCATCTCCAGGAACTGCTCAAAACATTTCATGGCTCCCCATAGTGAAATGGAAACTCTTCAGTCTGAAATCCAAGGCCTTCCCAATATAACCTCAACCTCTTGTAGCCAGGGAGATTGATTTCTCTGCAGACAGAGAAACAAGATTCTACGAGTTTCTGAGAAATGTAGCCTCAAAGAATCAGCATTTTTCTCTCCATCTTATGAGATACTATGGGACCCTTGAACAAGATATGCTCAGAAATATTGGACTGGAAAAGGAATGCCATGCATGCATTTCAAGAAAGACAAAAAGTAAAGGAGAACATCATTAGGGAGGCAGAGAATTTAGACGGATGGCCAGGCCAGTCACGACTGGTACTGAGAGCTAACAGGCTCCCTTATGGAGGCATTTGTGGTACTTTAGTCCACTGAAAGATAGGACAACTGTGACCATAATATGGGCATGTCTGATCAGTTGGGAACTTTTCCCCTGACTCAGAATTCCTATAGAAGATGGGTTTTTTACCCCTTTAACTCACCCTCCACCAAACCTTCTGTCTGATAGGATAGATGTTTAATTCATAGCTTTGTGGCTCTTTTAAAGTTAATTATCTACTGTTTTAATTAGTACTTTAAAGTTGGCTTACTCCAGATATAAAATTATGACCAGTCATAGCTTCTTTTAATCTATGTATTTTGTTATTTTGGGAACATAGTGGTGGTTAGAAAGAGACAGTGACTGGCATTGGTATTACGAGAAATAGTGGCCTAAGCCATCTGTTTAAAATGCTAGGATTCTAACCTAGCTGGGGACTCTGAGCAAATGAAAAACAATGTGATTGACAAAGATTTTTTTTCATATTTTGTATAAATGCCCCAAAGTTGGACAAAAGTACAACCCAAGATTTCCCTGCCCTTAGACAAAAATGGGTAAGTGGTAATCGCCTATCTGAGAGGAGCCCAGGTGTTTATATATATATATGTTATAATATATTATAATATATAAATATAATATATATAAATATAAAATATATGTATATTCCTTACATATTCATTGTTTTTTCCTCCTACCCAAATGCAGGGATGGCATTGAAGGTGGTAAGGACAGAGGTGGAACAGCTCAGTGGGAGAAGCTTTCTCTAGACAGCCCATATTCCAAGGGTGAAAGCCGGAGTAAAGGGTGAGTACCTCTTCCTTGCATTTTCACCTTCATTTTTCAAATGCAAACAGCATAAAGGTTATATCATATCTTCACTTTATCTTATCATACCCCCAATACATACTCCACAAATTACATTTTCACACCCTCTTATCTTAAGCGTTCTCTTCACTAGAAATGTCCTTCATCTATATCTGTCCCCACTGATTTTGTACCAATACTTCAAGGTCCAGGTCAAACACACCCACTGATTCACCAACAAGACGTGGTCTTTCTCTCCTCTCGATTCTCATAATATGTTGTACTTCTCTTATAGAATTTATCACATCTCTCATACTATAGCTATATTAAAAGCAGGTAGACTAAATAACTACTGCATAAAATAAAGTACTTTTAGGAATTTTACTATGGAAAATAATATATGTGTGTATATATACATATATATATATAAAAACTATAATCATGTGAATAAAAGGAAAAATATAAAACTGAATGCTGATGATCAAAGATGTTCCTAAAAGAAAGTGAAAAGAGGGTAATGAGCATTTATATAGCATCTATATGTGCCAAACATTGTACTGAGAGTATTTACAATCTCATTTCTTCCTCACAACAACCTTGTGGGAAAGGTGCTGTTATTATCTCCAGCTTATATTTGAGAAAACTAAGGCAAACAGTGGTAAGTGACTTGCCCAGGGTCATACCTGGAATGCTCACTTTTCTGTTCTCCAACCACTGATCTCTCTATCCTTTTAAGTTCCAACTAAATTCCTACCTTTAGGGAATTAGGGAAGCTTTCCCTAATCCCTCTTAATTCCAGTGCCCACCTCTGTTTATTTCCTATTTATTCTTTCTGTAACTTGTTTCATATTATTTTATTTATTATTTTTATTTATATTTAATTTATATACTACTTTCTTTATTCTGTTTGCTTCTTGTCTCCCCCATTAAACTGTTAGCTCTTTGAGGTAAGAGGTTGTCTTTTGCCTCTTTTTTGATATTCCTAGCACACAGTATAGTAGGCACTTAATATGTTTGTTGATCGACTAATCACAACTAAGCATCTGATGCCACATTTGAAATCAGGTCTTCCTGACTCCTGGCCCAGCTCTCTAACCACTGTGTCACAGAGAGAAGACACACCAGCCGCAGAGGTAGGAAACTGTTTTATTCTTTGTTACAAGGGATGGCTCTCTGAAGAGGGTTAACTGGAGAGAGAAACTTAGAAATGAAGGTGATGTCAAAATAAAAAACAAGTCAACACAAATTTTCAAAATAAAATACAGTTCTGTACCTGTCACTCCCTTACTAAATAAACTCCAGTAGTTCCCAACTATCTCCAAGATCAAATAGAAAATTCTCCATTTGGTGTTCAGAACTTCTCATCACCAGCACCCCTGCCCTACCTTTTAGCCTTCTTACACCTTCCACTCACCCACCTAAAGTATCTTCCATGATCTGGTAACACTGGCCTCTTTGAAGAAGACATTCAATCTCTGGACCCTAGGCATTTCCAATGGCTCCCTATTGTGCTTGGAACACTCTCCTTCTTTGTCTTTGCCCAGGGTTCCTTGAGGTCTCAACTAAAATCCTATCTTCTACAGGAAGTCCTTCCCTATCCCCCTTAAATCAAAGGTCTTCCCTCTATTAATTAGCTCCAATTTATCCTGCATGTATCTTGTTTGTAGATAGCTGTTTACCCTTTCTCTCCCATTAGACTATAAGCTCCCTGAGGGCAGGGACTTTGCCTTTCCTTGTATCCCCAGATTAGCAACAGCATCTAGCACACAGTAAGCTAAACTTAATCGATACTTATTGATTGACTACATGAGTATAGTCATATTATACAGTGTGAATGCGACTGAAGGGCTGTCATACGGATGAAGATTCTGGACTTGCTTTACTTAGCCCCAGAGGGCAGAACACGGAGGACTGGGTGGAGTATGTAGAAATAAATTTTAGCTTTATATTAGGAAATACTAGTTACTCAGACAAAATGGAATGAGATCCCTGAGAAGATACTTAAGTTCTGTCACTAGAGGTCTTCAAGAAGGATCCGGATCCCTCAATTCTGAGCGAACACTTGTCAAATATGTAGAGGGCACCATATCTGGATCTTATAGGAGGGATTACATGTGTTCTAAGGTCCTTTCAGGCCCCAATCTGGTGATTCTACTGGTAAAGTCATTTTATTTTTTAAAATTATTTTTAACATCCTTTTTTATTTTAAATATTGGATTCCAAATTCTCTTCCTTCTCCCCAACCTCTCCCCCATTCATTTTGAGGAAAAGCAGTATGATATCCCTTATACCTGTGAAATCATACAAAATACTTCCATATTGGCCACTAAAAAAAAAACAAGGAAAAACAAAATGAAAAAATTATACTCTTTTTTTTGCCTTTTAGAGGGGGGAATGCAGGGCAATTGGGGTTAAGTGACTTGCTCAAGGTCATATGGCTAGTAAGTGTGACAAGTGTCTGAGGCCACATTTGAACTCAGGTCCTCCTGACTCCAGGGCTGGTGTTCTATTCACTGTACCACCTAGCTGCCCCAAATATTATACTTTAGTTGGCACTTAGTTCATCAGTTCTCTCTTTCTGGAGGAGGATAGCATTTTTTCATCATGAGTCCTTTGGAACTGGCATTTTATCCCCCTTCACTATACCCTTGAGTGCCAGGACTAACGTACTTTTGTAACTCCTGTAGCAGACAGGCATATGTGTGACACAGGGGACCAACAAAGAGGTGTGGAATTTAATCAAACCAGGATAAATCAAAGCAAAAACTAAAGAAGCTATTTTCCTTAGTAGATGAGTTGCTCTTAAGAGTTTATGCTTTGGCTGTAACAAAAAAAAAAGCATATAGGTAAAGTCAGTGGCTTAAGCTTTGATTTTTCAAAAGATAACCTTTGTTATGTTATCTGAGTTTTGATGTCAGTCCTAGAAACTGCTCTCAGTTGAAGCTGTAGAGCAATTAAGTTCCAACATTGTCAAATCTATTATTATAATACCCAGCGTTTAGGTAATCATAATTACTGGCAATCATGATTACAGACAGCTTCATGCTGTAGGCTGAGGCTTAGTACGAGCTATTATCAGAGCAGTCACCCAAAATAATCATCCACATAGTCAAATACATGATGTCGAGAGATAGATCTTCCTAGGCTCTCACTGCACTGAGAAATCTGAGGGAAAGCAGGGTTACATAATGCACTCACTTAAGACAAGCCGTTTAATCATGGCTTTGACGCCTGCTTTGTATTTCTGCAAACACTATGATCAGACACCATCAATTTGCTTAATAACTGTTTCATCCTTTAACCTCAGCACACCAAATGAGTTGTTACTAATGTCGTTACAAACTACCCCCAAGCTGGTACTTCTCTGATTGTGGTAAGTGAATAGTGAGTGGCAGATATAGACCAGGTGCCATCTCTGCCCTAAAGATGAACATGATGGAGAGGTAATTTATGGGCAGGATGTTTCAGGTTTTAGATATACTTAGATCTATTTGTGAGTGATTTTCATTTGCAGTGCCTTTATGGTTCAATATAGTGGTATTTAGAGACCAAGAACCTGAGTTCCAATATGGCCTTAGACACTTGAAGTAGTTCTGTAGGTTGCTTTGCCTGTGCCACCTTTTAACACCTTTGTGGGTGAATGACTTCATATATTTGGGCCTCAGTTTGTTCTGAGAAGGGGGAGAGGGTGGAGAGGGAATAAGCTATGATTCAAATCTTGGATTTGACTCTCCCAAGCACTATAATCTTAGCACTACCTGCCAAGCACTGTGCTAAGCACTTTAGAAATACTATTTTATCTTCACATAATCCTGTGAAATAGGTTCTATTTTAAGCTTTGCTTTCCAGATGAGGAAACTGAGGCTGAGAGCAATTAAGTCACTTGCCCAGGATCAAAGGGCAATGAAGTGGAGAGATTTGGAATTATGCTAGGAAAAAAATGTGACTACAACATCAATACCTAACAAAGATTGCATTGCTAGGTTTACTTCCCCCAAAGGGGTTAAAGAAAAGTCCCATGTATATCCAAATACAGTAGCTTTTTGAAGTGGTAAAGAATTAAAAACAAAAGACGATGCCCATTGTTTGAGAACTAGCTAAAAAAATTTAGTACATGAGGTAATAGAATATTATTGTGCTGAAACAAACAACAAGGCACCAAAAGACACACAAAGTGATACAGAACGAAAGAGAATGAAGAAAACAGTATTGGCAACGACCATAACCATGTAAACAGAAAGAACAAAAACAAAAAAAAAAAAACACCAAAAAAGACGCCTGAGACTAAATCTTGTATAATTGTCATGACCACTCTTACTCCCTCCCCAAAGCAGAGATAGAAAATAGATCTTGGTTGCTTCTTTGTAGAAGGACAGAGTGTGAGTGTGGAATACTGCACACACTTCCAGACTCGTTTAATGTCTTGGTTAGTTTGGTTAAACTGGTTTTTTTTTTGTGGTTCTTTCTTTTTAATTGGTTGCAAATGGAACAGCTCTTTGGGTAGGGCAGGATTAGAGGTCTAATAAGAAATGAAGGTGATGTAAAAAAGCTATCAATAAGAATTTTTTAAAATAAATATATACTAACCCTGAACTCCCTCTTCTCCCTAAGTCCATGCCTCAAAACCCTCCTACATTTTTCATCAATCCTCTCTTCTTCTAATGAGTAAAAGTTGACCATTTTATTTGCCAGTATTAACCTCTCTCACTGTTCCCACAGTCACCTCCCTTCCCACCTCCTCTAGCAGCTTATCCCATCAATTATTCTATCTCATTCTTTTTTTTTTTTTCTTTGTTTTTTGGAGGAGGGAAGGCAGGGCAATTGGGGTTAAGTGACTTGCCCAAGGTCACACAGCTAATAAATGTTAAGTATCTGAGGCTGGATTTGAACTCCAGGGCCGGTGCTCTATTCACTGCACCACCTAGCCGCCCTGCTCTCCCTCATTCTTAATCTCACCACCAACTGACTCTCTTTCTCCCAAATTCTAAAAACACATTTGGAAAACAGTCTTTTAAAAATCATTCACTTGACCCTGCTCCTTAAGCCATTATCTTCTATCTCTACTTCTTTGTGATGCTAAATTCCTGGGAAGAATTTCCCAATTAATTCACTGGTTGCTCTGAAATAAGCATCCACATCTCCCTCCCACACCACCAACTCCCTACTGGATATTTCAGACTGCATGGCCTACAGGCATCTTGAACTCAATCAACTCCAATAAAATTCATTTCCCCAAAACTTACCCCACTCCCACACTTCCCAGTGTCTGTCCAGAGTACTGGCATCTTTGCAACCACTCAATGTCTTTCATATTTATTCACCTTATCTGTAATTCAGACCATCACTCTTGCCTAGACCACTGCAAGTCTCCTAATTGGTCTCCCTTCTCCAATCCACACTACATGGATGTCAAAGTAATTTTCTATTAGGCATAGGCTTAGCCATCCAAATCATTCCTACTCAAAGCCTTCAGTGGTCCCTCATTGACTACAGGATAAAATACAAAATTCCTTAGCCTGGCATTTAAAGACATTCACTGGCTCTTAGCTACCTTCTAGCTTGCCTTCATATTATCCCTCTTCATGAAATTCATGCCTTAGCCAAATTGCACTGTTATCTCTTCTACCCACTCAATACTCCATCTTCTACCTCCAGGATTCATTCACACTCACACAAATTTCCCATGTCGGGAAGGGTCTACCTCCTCATTCCCACTATTTAGAAGTCCTAGATCTCCTTCAAGGCTCAATTCAAGGCTGTGAAGCCTTTCCTGATCCCTACTTCCTCACCCTACCCAGCTGTTAGTGACCCTCTCCCTCCATGAGTTTCCCATGACTTCCCTATTGTTTCCCCTAAGAAGTATATAAGCTCTCTGAAAAAGGCATTTTTTGTTTTTGTGAAGTACTTAGCACCATACCAGCTGATGGCAAAATGCACACAGCACGGAACCTGTAGTCAGGAAGACCTCCGTTCAAATCCAAGCTCACTTACTAACTAGTTCTGGGGTGCTGAGCAAATCACTTAACCTATCTGTGCCTCAGTTTCCTTATCTGTAAAATGGGAACAATAAATGTACCCACCTCCAATGCTGTTGTGAGAATAAAATGAGATATTTATAAAGCACTTTGCAAACCCTAAAGGCTATATAAATACTAGCAACTGTTATTAATCCTCCACCTACTCTCAATATAATCTTCCATGTATATACTCTGCTGCATGTTGTCTCTTCCATTAGAATGTATCTGCCTAGAGGGCTGGGACCCTGTATTTGCCTTTCGTTGCCTGCCTAACACCTGGCAGTGTCTGATGTACAGTAAGCATTTCATAAATTCTTGCTGACTGATTGGTTGATATGTATGTTAAACACTTAATAAGCATTTGTGGAATTGAACTGGAGACAGATAAAACTTGAGATCCTTGGAGAAGAAGCCCTAAGTGAGGTATACACTCAAAGTGTTAGCATTAACCATTATTTTATTATCAGAAGACCCTTTATGGATCCTAAAGTTACATGCCTCCATATGTTAATAATAATGACAATAAAAACTGGAGGAGGTGAATAATGATAACAATAGGTAGTATAACGTAGAACTTTGAGATCTGAGGTTCACATGTTATTTCGTTTGATCCCCACAACAACCCTGTGAGGTAGGTATTATTATTATCCCCATTTTACAGAGAAAGAAACTGAGGCTAAGTGTCACACAGCTACTAAGAGTCTAAGGCAGTATTTGAACTCAGGTCTTCCTGATTCCAAGTCTAGCTCTCTTACTCATCATTCCATTTCTTTAAAAAAAATTTTTTTTTTAAGTCTGCCATGGAAAAGATACCAGAAAGAGAGGACATACATTGAGGTCCTCACTTCATTGGGAATACCTCACTGAGATTCAGTTTCCTCATCTATAAATCTGGACTAGCAATGCTCAAGATTGCCTAATGTAAAGCATACTTATATGGCTCAAATGAGAAATAGCATATAAAATATTCTGGAAATTGCAATGTGCTATATAAATGTCACCTACTATTATATCGTTATAATGTGTCTACTGGTACAAGGATTTAGCTCTTTCCAGTAAAGCGAGCGTGAACGGTAGTGAGGAACTGTCAAAATCAGCGGGTTGGTGCTAGTCCTAAACAGTAGCACCTAAAAGAACCAGCCTAAAGAGTCTAAAAATGGGAAACCCTGGGGATGAGTTCAGCTCCATGTTGAATACCACATCCTTGGATGATTGAATAAAAATGCCCCTGAACCAATATGTCTGGACTGGGTATTCTTGTCTTATCCTGACCTTCATGTTCTTGTCATCTTTTGATAAGTATCCCTTGGCCTTCACCTGAGCTCAGCTTGCATCTTGCACTTTGCCCTAGACCTTGACATCTTTCCATCTGCCCCACCTGACCCACTAGGGATCCCAAAATGCCGGATTTAGATGGTCCTAACCCATGGACAGGGCCAGGAGAGCAGTACATATACTCCACTCTCAAGAGTTCAAATAGCAGTTTCATCCAAGAAAAGAAACAAATTCTCTGAGCCCAGAATTTAATAACGTCTTCTTTGGAAGCTAAGAGAAAAACGGTAGTTCTAACGTGTATTGCCAGAACAAGGAAAATACTGCCCTCGTGTAAATGCTCAGCTCACCTCCCTTCTCTTCATGCCTAATTCTGGTTCAGCCTCAAGTTGATCCACCTAAATTGAAAAGGGTTCCAGGACATTCATTATACCTAATGGATTTTCAGGAATTTGGTTCTAGGTTCTAGTATTGTCCTAGAGCCAGGCTGGGGAACCTGCATCCTCAAGGTCACATGTGACCCTCTAGGTCCTCAAGTGACCTAACCTAAACTTCATAGAACAAATTCCCTTCATAAAAGGATTTATTCTGTAAAACTTGGACTCAGTCAAAAGGTAGCACCCAAGGACCTAGAAGGTCACATGTGGCTTTGAGACCACAGGTTCCCCACCCCTGTCCTCGGGTATTCAGTCTGTCCTGGAGCTGGTCCAATATAACACAGAGACTTGGGCAAGATTAGAGAATCTCATCTCCTGGGGAAGGGGTACAGTCTGATCTCCCATGGAGGCGATGAGACAGACAAGGTGTTATTCAACCAGGATTTTCCTCCTGGTGTGTCTAGCAGCCATATCTAATAATAGCTCCATGACAACATTCATTTAATCCATTTCTCTGTCTTCATAAAATTTGGAGGTTGCTGAAATCTGTAAGAATTAAGCATCTGCTATGTTCCCGGAGACTAACAATGACCTTATCATTTGCACTGGCCATTTCCTCTTGCATGGAATATACTTCTTTCTCATCTCTGCCTTAAAGAATCTCTATCTTCCTTCAAGACTCAGCTCACCTCTTCCAGGAAGCTTTCCCTGACTGCCCCCTCCAACTATTAGTGTCAACTTATTTTATGTATTCTCTCTATATTTATATGGTGTATATTTATTTATGAACTTGTCAAAATAGAATTCAAGGCCCTTGAGGGAGGGATTGATTGTTTCATTCCTCATGTTTGTATTCCCATTCTTATTGTGGTGCTTGGCATATAGTAGGCACTTAATCAATGCTTGCTGATTGATTGATTACCTTGTACTTTTCTTTGATTTTATTAGAGGTCATCGTAGGGCATTCGCCTTTGATATTTTCCAAAAATACTTTAGAGTGACCTGGTATTGCATCATTTCCATAAGGAGCAATCCCTACCTTCTTCCTGAATCCAAATCCTTAGTGACTTTCTGGATGTTACTGGTAAATCTTAAAAACTAAACAAAGCTTTATATAGATGGCAAACCTTTCTTTGGTGAATATTTTCCAATGTGCTGAGTCAAGTAGGAACAAAATGCAGAATGGCCTCACTTATAGTCCGAGCCTGAATGACTAACAGAGAGGTCTGAGTTGTGTGGGATATATATGAAACCCTTAGTATCAGTGAACTCAGTTCCCTGAAGAAACTTAAAGTACAACCAAATACATAAATATATTGGTTGCCAAATCTGACGAACTTTTAGCAATCCTCATCCTTCTTAACCTCTTAACATTAACCTTCCCCTCTTCTTAACATCTGACATTGTTCACCATTCTATTCTCTTGAATATCCTCTCTTCTTTGGGTTTTCATGGATAATACTGTCTCTTGGTTCTCTTCCTCTTTGCCTGACCAATCCTTCTCCGTCTTTGCCAGTTTATCATCCATATCATGTACCTTTTTGCTGATTTTCGGTCGTTTTTCTGTCATATCCAAGTCTGTGATCCCATTTGGGATTTTCTTGGCAAAGATAAAGGGTGGTTTGCTATTTCCTTCTCTAGCTCATTTTATAGGTGAGGGAACAAAGGCAAATAGGGTTAAGTGACTTGCCCAGGGTCACACAGTTAGTAAGTATCTGAGCCCAGATCTGAACTTGGGAAGATGAGTCTTCCTGACTGCAGCCCTGGAAGGCTCTCTATCCACTAATGTACCCTGCCTGTGCATATAACCCAAGTGCCTGTTATAGGCCTTCTTCTCTCTACTACTTCTCACTTGGTAACCATAACCTCATCTGCTGCCATGCATTTGTTACCTATATGAAGATGACTCCCAGATCTGTATATCTAGCCCTAGCCTCTGAGCTCATGCCCCACATCACTAACCACCTAATAGACTTTTCAATCTGACTGTCCCATACAAATGTTAAACTCAATATGTCTAAAATGGGACTCATTATCTTTTGGTGTAAACCTACCCCTTTTTAAAAATTTCCCATCACCCAGGGTCACAAGTCCACATTATTCTTGACCCCCCACTCCTCCTTACCCCCTCTCTGATCATATCCAATCAGCTATCAAATCCCTGTAATCTCTACCTCCACGCCATCTTTTCATATGCCTCCTTTTCTGTACTCATCCATCTATTCCCCTAATTCATGCTCACCTTTCTCTTAGCCTACTTCAGTAGCTTTCTAATTAGCTTCTCTGTCTCAAGTGTCTTTCTATTGCAATCTATGCAATTAATTTTCCACATAGTTGCCAAAATGATTTTCTAAAAGCACAGGGTTGATCATGTCCCTCTATTACTCAATAAATTCCAGAGCCTCCCTAATGCCTCTAGGTTCAAATATGAGCTCCCCAGTGTGACAGTTAAAGCTCTTCACAGCCTGTCCCCAAACGATATTTTCAGCCTCATTACTACTCCCCCTCCAAACACAATATAATCCTGTCAAACAGGTCTGATTGTTCCTCACACATGGCAATTCATCTTCTCTGTCTTTCCATTCACTATCCCCCAGGAATAGCCTTCACCTCCATCTCTTAAAATCTGTTTCCTTCAGGATCCAGCTTACCTTCTACATGAAGACATCTTCCCAGTCCTAGGGCCCACCCTTCCAAAATTGCCTTATATTTCCTTTGTAGATAGCCTATACATACTTATCTATGTGTACTTTATTCCCCAAAATAATGTAAGTTCTTGAGAGCAGGGGCCGTTTTGAGTTTGGCTTTGTGTCCACAATGCCTAATATAATGCCTGGCACAGTTAGTGTTTAATAAATGCTTGTTGATTGAATAACTGATAAGTGTAGCAAGCTACAAGCCCATGTTGAGTCAGCTAGGCCATGACACTAAGAGGAAATAATGAAATCAAATGATGAAAGGGAAAACTTTAATTTAAAGTCACCTGGGGTGAAGGTGGGGAAGACAGAGAGCTAGGTAACACAGTGGATAGAACAGCAGGCCTGGAGTCAGGAGGACCTGAATTCAAATTCGGCCTCAGACCACCTACTAGCTGTATCACCCTGGGCAAGCCACTTAACCACAACTACCACCAAAAAAAGTTACCTCGGGGCAGAATCATAGAGACCACAGGAAATGGAAGGATTAGTCACTAGTGAGCTTAGTTATCCAACAGCAAAGTAGAAGAATTTCAACGATCCTTTAATAATGAAAATTACAAGCTGCATTTGTTGTTTTTCAGTATGTCTGAATCTTCACAACTCCATTTAGGATTTTCTTGGCAAAAAACTTCAAGTGATTTGCCATTTCCTTCTCCAGTTCATTTTACAAAATGAGGAAACTGAGGCAAACAGGGTTAAATGACTTGCCCAAGGTCACACAGCTAGTAAGTGTCTGATCAGAACTCAGGGAGATGAATCTTCCTGGCTCCAGGCCTGGCACTCTCCCCCCTAGCTGCACAGTCACAAGATGGGTGACTGAGCAAATCACTTAACCTCTCTAGCCTCAATTTCCTCACAGATACAATTTACAGCTCATATTTTAGTATATGAGTGACTGCATTATCTTTTTATCTTCTCCCTTCAAAGCCCTTTGAGGTCCCCAGATGACACACTAGATGTGTTATAATGTCAGAATGAAGAGGAAAGTAAAATGATTTCCGCTACAGATGAGTTATTAATATTTAATGAACAATTAATGAGGATGGTACCTGGAGCACCCATCATAAAGTACCCAACCTCATAAAAGACAAGGTACACAAAATGTTTTGCAACATTCAAGGCAAATGCTGTATATTGTCAGTTATTAATGTCTCATTCTCATTTTTTGCAATGGAGTTCAGACAAATTGCTATCTTACTATTACTACTGTTGTCACTGCTATTGTTGTTGCTGCTTCTATTAAAGAAGACAGAACCTCAAGGATCAGAATCTTGATGTATTGTGCTACCAGGTGACTTGACTTTTTTTTCCTACTTTTAATACCTTAACTATCAGCTTTCTGATTGCATTATTCAAGTTATCAACACCCCTCAAGTGACATGTCTCATCTGTGACATGTTGTATATGGGCAGGAGCTGTGAAAGGATAGAAAGGGAGATGAATAGACTATGAATTATTTCCTGATCACTTCAACTCTAATAGTGTGCTAATAAGGAAAGAGTTCCTTGATGAAGATCATTGCCCTGTATCACAAGAGATTGGTCCACTTCCGCGCACACAGTAGGCACTTAATAAATGCTGGCTGACTGACTGACTGATAACGGTTCACCAGTCTAGGGTTCTGTTTGATAATGAATTTAAGCCAGGAGTGACTGCAACATACTTATTTTTCTCTGGAAATTGATACTAGTTCAAATTTTCATCTATCAGAGTTGTGCTCAGGTAGGAGGATAGACCAGATGACTCTTCAAGGTCCATTTCAGCTTTGCAATTCAATGGGCAGACAGGGTCTCCAATTTCTCCACTTGGACCATGATTAAAAGAGAAGTACAAAGCTTTTCTGTGTTCTATCAGATCTCTCCCTGCCAAATCAATAAACTACCAAAACCAATATCCGATCCCACGAAGAAAATACAAACCTGCAGCTCATATTTTGGTCTATCAGTGAATGCATCATTACATTTTTATCTTTTCCCTTAGATGTTCATATGCAGCCCTTTGAGGTCCCTGGATGACGCACTAGCTATGTGCTATGGTGTGGGGATGAAGAAAGGTAGAATGATTTCAGATGCAGATGAGTTATTAATATTTAACTCAAAGATCCCTCTTTGATTGAAAATGAATACAAAAGTCTTGCATACGGAGGGTCTGACATCCTGTAAGTTCAAAGGAGAGATAAACAGACAGAAGAGTTCACTTCTGCTAGGAAAAGAAGCTCTAGGCTAAATTTTACTCTGGCACTGAGTGGCAATCTCTTGGTAACCGATGGAGTACACAAGTTTCTGTAAGTATACTTAGTATGATGAGACAAATGCACTAAACTGAACCCCTGAATACAATAGTTACAGGAAATACAGGAAAACTAAAAGCAAGCCAGGTCCATTTTTGTGCCTCTTCTTTTTTTTATGTAAATAGTATTTTATTTTTTCCAATTACATGTAGAGATAGTTTTCAACCTTCATTATTATAAGATTTTGAGTTCCAAAACTTTCTTCTTCCTTCCCTCCTCTCTCCTCAAAACAGCAAGTAATCTGATATAGGTTATACATGTGTAATCATGTTAAACATATTTCTAGATGAGTCATGTTGTGAAAGAAGAAACAGAACAAAAGGGAAAATACACATACACACACACACACACAAACCAAAGAAAGTGACAATAGTGTGCTTCCATCTGCATTTAGACTCTATCAGTTCTTTCGTCGGATGTGGATAGCATTTTCTATCATGAGTCTTTTGAAATTGTCTTGGATCATTGTATTGCTGAGAAGAGCTAAGTCTACCATAGTTGACTATCGATTCTGCACATCTTCTAAAACTTGCTTGCCTTGGGAAAGGATATATGTTCCTGAAGATTTCTTATAAATTGGAAAATCATAATGATAAATTATATAGTACTCATGTACAGCTATATGAGCATCAACTAAAGCTGTGAAGAGGCTGCCCAGTGGCAGAATATGTGACTTCCCTTGTTCTAGACAAGCAGGTCTTTGAGATCATCTCCGTTGTAAGTATCCTGTTCATTCTGGCCTATCTCAGACTTAAGAAGAATCGGTGAGTGGAAGTAGAAACAGAGACAACCTCTAAATGGCTTTTAAGAACCTAACTACTGGCCTGGCCTGGCAGCATCATACACCTTTCATCTCAGCTTCTGGGAAGGAGGTTAAAGCTACAGAACTTCCTAAGCTCTGGAATTCAAGGCTGCAGTAGGCTCAAAACTTAGTGTCCATGCTAAGTTTTGCATCAACATGGTAAGCCATGGGAGGAAGGGGGAGAGGCCACCAGGCTGCTTGAGGAGGGAGGGATCATAGAGGAGATCAAAGCTCTTATGGGTAAACAGTAGAAAGGGCATTTTGAACCTCAGTGAGATAGCAGGAGAAGGGGAAGGGGGAAGAGGAGAGGGATGGGGAGAAGGAAGAGAGAGAGGAAAAAGGGAAGAAAGAAAGGGAGGGAAAGAGGAAAGGGAAGAGAGAAAGGAGAGGGATAGAAGAGAAGAAAGGATGACAGGAGAAGGAAAGGGGAAGAGAAAGAAGAGAAGGAGGAAGGGGGAGGGAAGGGAAAGAGCTTTATAGGCCAGAGAAAGCTTTTCATAGTCACTGGAGCCACCAAACTACTTGAAATGTGAAACCAACCTCAACCCATAGACAAAGGGTGACTGGTATGACCTTTAGAAAGCAATCAAAGGCTCCTGTGTTTACTACAGAATGTAAACATGTAGCCAATCACAAGACCAAGAAAACCCAACCCTCTGGAAAGTGAGTTATTCCAGGAAATGTACCGTGGCCTGCCTCCTTCCAAGGACACAGCACAGAAAGATGTCTTGTTCTCACTACGTCTGCCCTCATGGCCAGTTATCTTCCCGAGGGAAGTAAAATGAACAGCAGTGGGAAGAGGCTTAAGTAGGGGGAGGGAAAGAGAACACCTTTGTTGCCCTGGCAGTAATGATTTTATAGAGCTAGAAGGGTCCTTCTGTATGAGATCTACTGTGCCTATGCGTACTTTGCTTAAGAAAATGAAGAATAGCACGGACAGAAGGTATTACTATTTGGCCAACGTCTTCAGGGGTTGGGGCAGATGAGAGAGAAAAGGCAAACTAGATGCACAGCAGCTGGCTACTTCGTGCAGAACTAGATACCGGGAGCTCATAACATACAGGAAAAGTTATTCAAGCCACTTCACTCCTGGAACAACAAGATTTCAGGGAATGCTTCAAGGTCATCAAACATTCTAAATAAGTGCTGACGACCCAAGCTAATGCTACCCTAGGGTCTCTCCTAACTCATGAGGGAGGGATTTCTTTCAAATAGCAAAAACAAAAACAAAATTAGAAATGTATTTTGTCATTTAGCAAGTGAATTATTCTCTCTTTTTACATCATTTACGCACTTACTCACACTATACCATCCTACCCTACCCCCAACACACATATGTATCTCTTGAAACCTGACAGATTTCTCCAAGGTATGCCAAATGCTACAGAATAAAATATAGTATTCTGAAAATGTTTCAAATAAGTAACCACTCTAAGCTTTTTCAATGCAAGAAAACTAGTTGTACTCAAGCCACAAGTTCATTGTACTGAAAGAATGTGGAGAAAGATTCTTGCTTAAATTTCACAATACCAGAGTCAGAAACGAGGCATCCTGAAGATGTGAATCAGGGAGCATCCTCCTGCCCCGATGGCTCTTGATGATATAAAGGTGATCTAGGGTTCTTGAAAGTGAAGCCAACAAGCTTTAAAATGCTTTAGGCATAGTGCCTCCCATGTGGCAAGTTCTTAATAAGTGGCAGGAACTACTGTTGGCTGCCAGCTGGCACCGTTCTGGATATAGTCAGGAGGAACTCAGTTCAAATTTTGACTCAGATAATTTCCTAGTCTTGTGACCCTGGGGAAGTCACGTAACTCCTGTTTGCCTCAGTTTCCTCATCTATAAAAGAAGAATAGCACTTACCTCACAGGATTGTGGAGGATATATTGGAATAACATGCTAAAAAATGTTTTATAAATCTTAAAGAGCTATCTATGCTTATTATTTATCAGTTGTCAGTGAGAGGTGCAAGGCTTCATGGCTGTTTTCAGAGAGGGCAATGTAAGAAGCATGGATTTTGAATTGGGAAGGGGTGAGGGTGGGGGTGTCTTGGTTCAAATTCCACCTTTGACACATAATATGTGTCCCTTAAACTAACACTCTGGGCCTAACAGTTAACTCATCCAAAAAATGAAGAGTTTGAATGAACTAGTCAACCTCTAAGGTCCCATCTACCACCTTATTTATGATGCTAATGATATAATACAATAAACATTTATTAAGCACTTTTTATATGCCAGACACAGTGAGAAAGGCTGGGGATACAAATAAAAAAAGACCGTCCTGCTAAGACCAACTCAGCTAAAATCAGAGAGGCTCATGGTTTCCAAGACTTTTTTCCAATAATAACAACTAAAAGAGACCATTTGTTAATTTGTTATCAAGATTAGCTGAGAAAATATTCATAATGATGAGATGGTAGCTGGATAGCACAGTGGTCAAAGAAGGGGACTTAGGAAGAGCTCAGTTCAAACCTCCCCTTACTGCCCCCCCGAAAATACTTATTAGCAATGTGACCTTGGGCAAGTCACTCTGTCTGCTTCAGTTTCCTCAACTATAAAATTGGAATAATGATTCTCCCCAAGTTGTTAAGATAAAATGATAGTATATATAAAGTGCTTTGCAAAGCTGAAAGAACTAGCCACTATTATTACCAATCCTTAAGGAAATAGTGATTGATTCAGTATACAAATAATTGTTACCTTGCACCAACTCTTTGAGATAGGCAGGACAAATCTATGATTCTACTTTATGGATAATAAACTGAGGTTCAAAGAAGGTAACTGATACGAGATAATGGGATAATGTCAGTAAAGCTTATGTTTATAATTAATATTATTGCTGTTGTTTTTATTTGCCCAAAATGACACAGCTAGTAAGTGGGATCAGGTGTCCTGACTTCAAGGCTGGTGTTCCTTTCACCATGCCATATCTGGAAGAGGCTTTATAGATCACCTAATTCAACCTCTCCATTTTGCAGATGGGGAGATCAGATATGGCACAGAGAGAGTGGAGTGATTCGTCCAGCATCATACAGCTGGCACTTTTATAATAATAATAATAAATAATTATTTAATAATAATACTATGTTTACTTTAGGCTGCCTCTCTCGGAACTGCTGACCTGATACACATGTGGTTGTGATGCTGAAATGTGACTTAAAAGCTTCAGAGACATTCAGTACCTAACTTTAGTACCCCAAGTTAGTACAGGCATTCTCTTCCTTGGTTGGCCCAGAACCTTTTCCATTCAAGTCCTCTATAAAGAGGGGGCATGGCAGTGTAATCCCTGGTATTGGGAGATCTCATCTGTAGTAAGTTTGGCATCAATATGAGGGAGGAGGGCAAGGAAGAAGGAAGGAAGGAAGGAGAGAAAGAAAGAGAGAGAGAAAGAGAGACACAGAGAGAGACAGAGAGAGAAAGAGAGAGACAGAGAGACAGAGACAGAGAGAAAGTGAATGTGCCCTAGCAGCCTAAAGTGGAGTGAATTGCCCAGGTCAAAAACAGTTAAAGCTCTGAGGTCATGTGCCAATCAGTGGTAGGATTAGTGTATGAGTGGCCATTGCCACAGCTCTTCCAACCTCAGTGAGACAGGTAGACCATTCTCTTAAAAAATAAACAAATGGATTCCTTATGGTCCAAGTTATGTCCAAAGATCTAAATCTAGGATATCTCGGGGTTCATTTTCCATCCTGCTTTTCAGGGTGGGTCTTACTTGAACAGAACTTAAAGGTTGTAGGACTGAATACAGAGGATGAAATAATTAAAGAGAATGACTTGCCCTTCTCCCTAGAAACAGTAAATTGAGTCTACCTCTCCCTTGGCAAAGTAAAGTAAATAATGGTCAAGGCAAATTCCTGTTCTCTTAAACCAGTATATGAAATCAGGCAAAATATGGTAATTTGGCTATATTCCCAGGGATGATCACCCAATCTTGCATTTCAATTCACTCTACACGGTCTGTAAGAAGACTCCAAACCAAGGGTTTATCCTGGAAGAAAATGTTTAGAAACTTCTGTCTTATCAAGGTGTGGAAGAGTGGTAGAGAGCAAGGAAAAACATCCTTGATGAAAAGTGCCTGCCTGGAAGTTCAGCTGCTTGCTGAGATCTCCTTCTCCTAGAGTAATAGTAAGGCTGATGACTTTTGTGCAACTGTGGCTCACTTAAATCCAATTCATGAACAAGGCAAGATAACACTCCTGTGATATCATTGGTTCTTTTCAAAAATGAAGGACAAATAACATTCACTACAGAGAAAATCAGGCCTCTGACAATGGGAAAGCCTCACAGCAAAAATACCAAGAACAGGTAAAGAAGGGGTGAAGAGGAGATGAATCTAAATTCTCTGAATTCTTTCTTCTCATTATTCTTCCTTTACCCCCATTCAAAACTAGATTTTTTTTTAGGTGCCTGAATAAAAATGAAGCACATATCACTCCATTCTTAATATATAAAAAGATGGGTAAATAATACTAAAGAGAGTATATTTAGATTTTTTAAAAGAATGGATAGGGACACAGGTAGGTGGGGAGAGCAAAAACCTTACAAATGTGAACCTCAGAACAGAAGCTTATGCTAGAACTTATTATAATATTATACTGTATTATAATGTTATTATGATAATAATATAATAGAAATAATCAGAAGGATCCAGTCATTTTGGAAAGTAATTTGGAATTATGCTTTAAAAAAAAAAAAAGGATTAAAATGTCAATCCCCTTCGACCCAGAGATCCCATTTTTAGGCATACTCTCATGACTATCAAACACAGGAATAAAGGTCACACACACACACACACACACACACACACACACACACACACCCACACACACACACACCCCAAAATACTGACAGTAGCAAAAAAATAAATAACTAAATAACCCAAACCTCCAACTGGAAATAAAATTCCTATCAATAGGGCAACTGTTGTATATTAATGTAAATGGAATATTACCATTGTGAAAAATGATTATTAATAATCATTATCTTGGAGATTTAGACACCCCCCCCCCCACTCCTTCTTCCAAAAATCCTGACTTTAAGATCAGCTTTTCTTCAGAAGGACATTACTGATAATGAGATTGCATTGATTCTCCTTACGCTGGTCAGCCCCTACCCAACCTTGCAAGTAAGGCAGGGAAGCTCAGGATGTTCTGCTCAAGCTTGGGTGGAGACAGGTTTTAGATGGGTTGCTTAGATACTCCAAGGCTGGGAGTAGTCTAGTATGGATGGCCTAGGAAAGGTCTGCTCTAGCTGGAGGTGGTCTTGCATGGAAATATTTTCTCTGTCCAGGGGTGAAATGATGAGTCAGTGATATCAGCCCCTGTTGAAAATGTTTATAAATTGTGCATCCTAACCCCAGAGGGAGCTCAGTTCCAAAGTGGCTCCCATGCATGGAGGCATGTATGCTGCCCGTTTTGAGAGAAATAAACACTGATGCAACCTAATCCTGTGTGTCTTTCTTAGACTGAACTCTGAAGGTTGACACCATATAATAAAAAAAATGAATATGAAGAATTCAGAGAAACATAGGAAGATATGACACAATGATGCCTACATAAATGGGAAGAATACCCAAAATTCTAAACTGGATGCTATGTAATTAGAATGATCCAGCTTGTTATTGAAATGAGAAAATGTTCCTCCTTCCCTTCTTTGCAGAGGTAGGGGGTTATGGGTGTGGCATGCTGCCCATACCGCCTCAACTGGAAACAAAGTTGGTACCTGTCCACTAAGGAATGGTTGGGGAAACTATGATAACGTTAATATAAAGTAAGGAAATAAGTCCATTTTAAAGTAAATACCCAGGTCAGCCATGTCTTCATTCCCATCTAGACTCCACTTCTAACTCTGGACTCTTATCAACAATGCCACCAAAATTTCTTTACCTGAAAGTTTACTCCATCCCTGGACTTTTCATACTGGATATACATGCTACCCCTATATGGTTCCTTCCTCTGATTGTCTGGTTCCTCCCAGAATCTCCATTTTAAAGAAAATGTCTAGGCTAGCCACATCTTCATTTTTCTCTAAGCTGCACAGCTGACATTCAGGATTTTCTCTACCCAGCCCCAGCACTAGGGTACCTGCCCAGCCCTGCTCCACCCTTTTCGGCTTCCTTTTAAGTACTGTCTTCCCCAGTCAGAATGTGAGCTTCTGGAAAGCAGAGACAGTCCTTCTTTGGGCTTGTATTTTATTCCTAGACTTCACACTTGGCCTGCTTGTATTAAGCACTAAATATCACAGCTAGGGAGTGAAATCATATTTGAACTCCCCAGCTATAAAGATGTAAGGAAAAACACCTGTGAAAGATTTAAGACCTATGATCAATTCCATGACCAATCTTAACTCCAGAAGACTGATGATGAAGCATGTTTCCCACCTGTTTTGCAGGAAGGTGATGGACTAGACCAGAGGTAAAGATTAAGAGGTATTTTCTGACAAAATCAATGTGTGAATGTGTTTTTCTTGACTATAGTTTCTACAAGTGAGGACTTGGAGGTAAGGGTGGGGTGTTAGGAAGAGAGTGAGGGGAATAGTGATAATGATACCAAAAGAGAAAGAAAGCAAAAGATAAATGAATCACTTAAAAAATACAAGAAAAGAGCAGAGGAAGTTCAGAAGGGGACACAGACAAGCAGAGTAACATTAGAACAAACATGCTAAATTTGAACTATACTTTATGTAGAGGATTTTATCACTGATGCTGGTACAGCCTTTTGGGTCTAGATGGGCACTTATTTATTAAGTTATTTTTGAGTGACGAGGAGGAGACCTTAGGGGTGCAAGTAAAACAAATTGAGGATAATTAGCACTTAAGAATGTACTGGACGACTAATATAAATCTTCCCAGGAATTTCTGCCTCTTACGTTCCCTGGCTAGGAGCAGAAGAATGATCTTGGTTGTTCTCTAATGTGGAAAAATTAATGGTTTTATAAAGGTGTTTATGGGTTTTTTTTCATCCTTTCAGTATTCTATAAGAGTTAATTCTGTTTCTTCAGGAGAGGAAGAATAAACTTCCAATAAACAATGATCCTAAAAAGACCTTAATTTTTTACACAAATATGTAAATATTCTATAACAAACACTACAGCTTCACTTAAATTCCCCAAAGACAGGATTTGAAGCTACAAAATTCTAAGAAGTAAACAGAACCCTCTACATATAACAAGAAGGGGTCCTAGAAATCATATGCCAGACATTATAAAATTTCAACATTCAAACATGTTAACAGTCTGTCCAATGAGCCCGAGAGCATCTTAATCAGTTTCCTAGGAGACTCTTATTTTGAAGTAAAAATAAAATTAGACTCCTGAAAAAAACACAATAGAAGAGTGAAAGATATTCCTACAGCTGATAGTTGATTTGACAGACACCAATTAAAGAAAAAGGATTTCAGAAGTTTGCTGCCTCCGGATTTGAATTTTTCCAAATTTAACTCTAAGCCTTAGCCTGAAAGCATGTGTAGGCATAGTGATGTACACACACCCAGTGCAGAAGAAAATTCCTACAGATTATGCCACAAACCAGATGGGCAACAGAATGAGATAGAAAATCCTTTCCACTATTCTAAAGGCCTAATTCCTGATATCTAGTTCATGTTGTACTAGAAAAAAACCCCAAACTTCTTATCAATTGGTACTTGGATTACAAATGCAAAAGGCAAGGGGAGAATCCAATTTTTAAAGGTTTCTTTAGACTCTTCCCACTTATCTAGCAAATAGCCAAGTGGTTTTTGCTCCCCTATTAATAACTTTACAAGAAGGAAAAAGAACCATTCTAAATCACATATGAGACCATTTTTAGTTACTAAATACAAGAAAGTCTCATGTTAGAGACTTTGACTTCAAGGGATGAAAATCTGCATCTTATAACTAGGTCTACATACCTTCTCTTCAGGTTTGCTTAGGGTTTTTTGGCTGGACCTGTGTCTGGTGTGGGGACTTCCAGTATGAGAACTCCCTCGACTGGCAATTTATTTGTGATTTATAATCAGATTATGAAGAAGTTCAAATGCTACCTCCTGCAAGAGGTCAGTCCTGTGCCCCAATTGCCTGTGTCTTGCCCTCAAAGGTTACTCTGAATTGACCTTATATGTAAGGATTTATGCAGACATTAAATGCTTAATAAATGCTTGTGGTTTGATAGATTAGATTTATCTAAGGAAGTGAGAGGTTCCGGGACTGGCACATGCTTACACAGGAATCTGTGTCAGGGGCAGGAACCAAACCCAAGTTTACCTGACTCCAAGACTGGCCTAGCCCCTCAATCATATTGCCCCCTCAGACCTACCTAAAACAACTGAAAGAAGAAAGTTATAAAACTCAAACATCAAAACCTTTTCCCAGGGTTTCTTTTCCTATCTCTCCTCCACCTTTAGACACCTCTCCAACTCTTCATACCAAACCAAGAATTTCTCCCATACTAACTGACATCCCCCAGACAAGGTCCTTCTCTTTCCTTGTGGGCAGATGTTATTTGCATACTGACATATTATAAACCTAGTCACCCAGGTAACAGGGCTTCAGTTAGCAACTGCAAATTGAAGGTCAGCTTGATTCCTTCTAAAATTAGAAGCCAGAGAAATCTGATTTTTAACTGTTTGAAGTAGGGTTCTCTGTTTGTAAATAAATTCCATTTTTTAAACAAAGTTTTAGTTGGGGGTTTAATACTATGCAATGAAGACAAATTGAAGTACTTCAATGTGCCAGTAAGATTTGGTTTTACATTTTGATATGTTCCCCCCTCCAAAATGCTGTTTCTATTAATTGTTCAGATTTAGGGGTGCTGGGACTCCAAAATAGCAACATGCCAGGTCTGGCACAAATGAATTCAACCAAAATCTTCTTTCAGCCAAAGCAAAACAAAATTTATTAAAGACCCACCATATTGGGTAGGAATCTGAACGTTTGTGACGCTTGTACTGACAAGTGGACAAGATATAATATGACCTGGATGTAATCTGAGCACCTTCAAGGAGGCAAGATGGATCTTACATACAGAAAGACTGTGGAAAGAATCCAGGGGTAGTCAAGTGGCCTGGGGTGACTGGAGGAGGGGTACAGGGAGGATCTTGATGTGGCTGTGATAACTAGAGGTCAGACTCTGGGAACCAAGAGAATGGGATTTTGATAGGATCAAAGGTGGGAAGCAGCTGGCAGTGATCCAGATGTAACAGAGATTTGGGCATAGCAATAATGAAAAGCTTATGGACTCAGGAGAATGCCAGATCTAGTGGAAGATTCAGGGAGAGTTCAAGGGGGTTCCCAGAGCCTGCACACCATCAGTATCACCATTCTACCATACTTGAAATATTGGAATTATCTATAAAATGACAGGGTTACACTAGATGGTCTCTATAATCTAGCTCAAACATTCTAAGAATTTATCATAAGAGAACCAGTGAGCCACATCTGCATCTTCCTGGAAAAAGTGTTTTGGTGCCACAGAATAAGGATGGAAGAAAAATACAATGGGGGATTTCCAGGGTTGGGGACTGGTTCAAATTAAAATGCTATTACTTCAAATGGAGGCAACGGAACGTTAGTTACTGTGTAAGAAACACTGAATAGGAAGAATTCAGAAAAGCACAGGCAGACGTATGAACTGACACAGAGTGAAAATACACAGAACCAGGAAAAAAATATATGATGAAAATGGAAAGAAAAAAAGAATCTAAATGCTGTGCACTTCTTTGCAGAGTTTGCATATACTGTCATACTCAGTTGAATTTTGCTAAAGTGCCTTTTTTTTTTTAAACTTTCTTTTTTGTAATTTGTTATAAGGATGGACCTTGGAGTAGGAGAGGGAAAAGTATTAGATACTCTCCCAAATCAACACAAATTAAACATTAAAAATAATTTTTTAAAAAGTATTATTGTTGATGTCTTTGCAGATAGACATTTCCAGAATGTTCCCTTATCTTTCTCCCTTGTAAGTTCATGAAAGGGAGGGCCACCTTATAACTCCACCTTGACTAAATCTGTTAGGAAAACCCAAGGAGCTATAGTGGTAATAGGTGAAAGGGTCCTTACCTGAGTACTAACAATTAAAATTGAGCAGGTAGATGGAAAAGTGGAAAGAGCAAGGGGACTAAGAATCAGGAAGACTTAAGTACAAATCTGTTTCAGACTCTTACTAGCAATGTTACCCTGAGAAAGTCTTTTAATCTCTCTGTACTTCAGTTTCCTCATCTCTAAAATGGAGAATATAATACTACCTACTTCACAGAGTTGATGTGAGGATCAAATATACTGTGGAAATTATGAAAATAGAATGGTTAATGACTTTACTAACCATCTTGATCCACTTGAGCTTCCTTACTAACCAGAGGAAGCCAGACTAACTTGGGAATCAGAATCAGTCAATGAGGAAGCAAACTGAATATCCCTCAAGACATACATGGGATCCTTGCAAATTTACTTGCTGAACCCAGAAATCTCTTCAAAATACTATAATAAACTGATTATTAATAACCACTTAGGGAGGTTTAGAGCTACCGGTCTTTGCATCCTCACCCCCACCCCTTTCCAAAATTCTGATTTTATGTTGAGTTTTTCTTAAGAACATTATTGATAATGAGATTGCATTGAATCTCCTTATTCTGGTCCAACGCCACCCAAGCTTGCAAGGAATTTGATCTAAAGTAGGCAAGCCCACAGTGTTCTACTCAAGCTTGGGTAGAGATTTTTTTTTAAAAGATAGCCCAAGACTGGGAGTGGTCTTGATGGGGTCTGGAATGCTTTTGTCTGTAACCTCAGTTTGTAAAATCATATTTTTGTGTTCATGTATGTCTGTAATACTAGTTTGTAAAACCAAGTTGTAAAATCATACTTCCCCCAGCCTAAAAGTCTTTTCCCTGAGCCAGCATTCTACTTAGCTACAGTTCATTAATTGTTTAGCCATACTTATGAATACATCACCGAAGCATTCAAACAAACCCTTTAGTTTAGAGAAATGCATAGTCCCTTTGTTCTAAGTGGACAGCTGCACCCAAAATCCTTGAATACACTATCAGAGAGATAACTCCCTCCCAACTTGGCACCTCCTGAAGGCCCCAATCAGTTTAGCTTTCAAACTTGGCACCTCCTGAAACAATCAAGCCTACCCTCCCAACATTCATATGGTCAAAGAAAAGACCTTGATGAGTAACAGACTGGACATATCTCAGTCAGCCCTGATCACAGGTGACCTAGTGACATGTTAAGGCAAAAACCATACCTCCTGGTAGCCCCCCTCACCCCCCGTGGGCTTTCTCCCAGTGAATTATGGGCAATATGCCTGCACAGTTGTCAAAAAAAGTGCATGTCTCTTTAAGCACTGACCACTCCTAAACTCCTCCCTAATCCCACCCTCACTCCCCTAGTTGGCATAATTAATCTCTGACTGATAGCTCTATGGCTTTAAAACCTGTGTCTCTAATTCCTGCACTTTTGCAGGTCCCCCTACCTCTCCTGCCTGCTGCAAAATCAGCATAACAATAAACTTTTACAATCCTGACTGCCAAGATTGCTTGAGTCCAGGGAATTCATTTCAGACTAGAACCCTTCAAGGATTTCCTAGAAATCCATCTCCCTCTCTCCCTCATCAGTCTGGTATGGAGATATTTTCTCTGTTAATGGGTGAAATGATAGAGTAATATCAGTCCCTGTTGTATATATGTGTATATAAACTGTGCAGTCTAATCCCAAAGGGAGCTAAATTACAACTGCAGCTCCCACATATTGAAATGCTTGCCCGCCCACTTTGAGAGAATAAATACACATACAGCCTAATTCTGTTTGTCTTTCTTAGACCATACTCAGCAGGTTTACAATATATAAAGTGCTTTTCAAGCCTTAAAGCTCTATATTAATTCTAGGTATTATTATTAACTATTATTAAAAGTGAACTTTCATGCTTTTCTACAATTCCTTCCTGAAAGTACAGGTAGACACAAGCTCCAGTAGTTCCGCCCTCCTGGAACTCTTAAGAGCTCCAGCCAGCATCTAAAGAGAATTAAACAAATAAAATACGTAATTCAATTCTGGAATGCTGTACTTCAATGACTGACCTCCTTTTTTGAATCTCTAAAAAAATCACCCAGATCTAGGAAGAAGCAGCCAGATGGCTTGGGTTTGTGAATTGTGAACACAGCTGATGAATTAAACACAGCATGTAAGTTTGTAACTTTCATAAGAAAAAAAAATTTTTTTTTCTGGTATACTGTTTGAAAAATATTACAGAGTAATCTTTTCTAGAGCTAGAAAGGCTCTCAGAGGCTATGTAATTCAAACCCCCTCCACCATTTTACAAATGAGGAAACTAAGGCCCATGGAGGTTAAGTGAAATGCCCTAGGTAGTAAACATAGGAGGCAAAACTTAAACCTGGTTCCTCTAACTCAAAAATCAGTGTTCCTTCCACTATATCACCTAACAACATATAGAAATCTATCTGGCTTCTTATTTTTTTTACTAATTTTGTGCTATAATGCAGCTGGCAAAGAGCTTTTTTAATTGATTAAATTCTATTTAAGTAAGACTTTTAAAAACTTTTAAGTTACAGAGCATTATATTATCCATTCATAAGAAAGGGGTGGCAGGGGAAGCAGGGAACAGGGAGGAAGGACTGAACTTAGGCTCAGACAAATAGGATTTAAGTTCCATGAAACTGTTTCTTCATCTCCACTACAGATTGATCATATTTAATAAGAATTCTAATAACTTAAGTGTCAGAATAATATTTTGCACATAGTAGATGCCTATGAAATGTCTGGTGAATTTAATTTACTTAGGCTTCTTTATAAAAACTCCAGTCCCATAATATCTGCAAAATTATGTAGTTCAGAGTTTTTAACCTAGGATCCATAAGCTTGGAGATAAAAATAAATTTAATAACAGCATTTCAATAATTGGTTTCCTTTGTAATTTTATGGATTTTTAAAAAGCTGTTAGTCTGAGAAGGTATTCCTAGTCTTATGGGCATCATTATATTGCCAAGGGGGTCCATGACACATGCAAAAAGGTTAAGAGCCCCTGGATGTAGCTGATATTCTTGATGACTTGAGTAGGGTGTATAAGTGCTTGAAATCTGTCATCAAGAGAATAGAGATCTCCAAATTAAAGCCAAATTCTCATGCATCTGTGTATCCAATCATTCTGAAGAACTAAATAGCAGTGGTTATGCAAAATCCCAGGGTATAATTAACCCTTACATTCCAAAATTAACACTGTGTGGAGAAACCCCATAACTGTTCTATTTTATTCATACATGTTTAATATAGAGAATGGAAAATTAAGGAGGAAGGAGACTATTCTCAAAGAAGACTCTAGAAAAAAAAACTTAACAGCAACAATAATTTTTTTTAAAGATGAAAATCATACAGCTCACCTCACTTATGCTAACTGGCAAATGTCTCAGTTGTCCACTAACCATTGGCACTAGCTACGTTTCACTTCATTCCCTGGACATCTCATCAGTTACCATATCATAATCCTATTCTGAAAATCATAATCAAATCAAGTCTGTCATTGAAAGGTTGTTGCTCCCCAATCTCTGTAACTTTCCAAATCAAAATGTCTCTCCTTTACCATCACTCTGGGTAGGTGCTATCTCTTCCATTAGACTACTGTCCCTTGAGGGCCAGAACTGTCTTCACTTTTACATTCGTATTCTAATTACTTAGCATAGTTAGTAGACCACAGTGAACATTCAATACTTTTACATTCATGCACTCATTCAATATAAATTCATTCACCCTCACACATTCACAAAACCTCATTATTTGGGGGCGACGATTTGAGAGAGAGGAGTGAAGAAAAAGGAGGGGGAGAAAAAAGTGAAGGGGTTGTGGCTAGCTTGCACATTAGACAGAGCACCAGCCTGGAATCAGGAGGACCTCGGTTCAAATTCAGCTCAGACACTTGACATATACCAGCTGTGTGACACTGGGCAAGTCACTTAACCCTGACTGCCTAGTCAAAAAAAAAAAAAGAAGGGAAGGCAGAGGAAGGTAAGGGAAAAACTGATTAGTATTAATTATTAAGGTCACTTGTAAGATAAGAAAATGCTTCAGAGGAAGTGGTTTCAAATCCTTGTTCTACCACTTACTACTTGTAAGACCTTAGCAAAATCATTTAACATCTGTGAGCCTCAGTTTCTTCATCTTTAAAAAAGAGGTTGTAATAGATGACTTCAGAGGTCCCCTTCCAGCTGTAAATCTAAGTTTCTTTGTTATTATTACTTGAGTCACTGACTGAAACACAGCTGTAACAACTGTGGCAGGTCTCCAGTTAATTTTTCAAACAGTAATTAAATTTCTTAATGGAGAGGTCTGGTATTTTTTTTTTAATCTCCCAGGGTGGCTCTAAGAACACATCTGAATCTGAAGACACACTCCTTTCCACAGTTCTTAGCTCCACATATAGTCTGGAAGAGAATGAAATCGAAGGAAAGGCTCAGAACTGTGATTCTGATTGGGAAAGAAGGGGGTCTCAGTCCACAGATGGGCCTGCACATGGGTCTGAGCAGGATGCTGCTGTAAACCCAATGCCTATTGCATCACACGACCTGAGAAATTTAATTAAATAAGAAAATGCTTCAGAGGAAGTGGTTTCGAAACCTAATTTTGCCACTTGTTACTTGTATGACCTTAGCAAAATCATTTGACATTCAAAAGAGTTAGATCTGGAAGGCACCTTGGATCTCAGACCTCACAGATAACAAAAAGAAGGCCCAAGCTGAAAGTGACTTTTCCCAAGTAACAAGTAGTCAAGCAGCTGAGCTAGGATTCAAATCCAGGTTTTTGGAGTCCACATTCAGTATTCTTTATACTACTCCACTTGTCAGATATAACTGTTTTTAAAATTCCCTTTGACTCCAGAAATCACAAGCTCATAGACCAGCGGTTCACCTGTGGGTCACGATACCTTTGGGGGTCGAATGACCCTTTCACAGGGGTCACCTAAGACGACTGTAAAACACATATTTCCGATGGTCTTAGGAACCAAGACACCGCTCCTCTGTCTCCAGGCAGGTCCGCCCACATACCACATGCAGATACACCCACATACAAGTATTAAAGGGTCACTGCATTAAGAAGGTTGAGAACCACTGTCATAAACAGATTTTAAATAAGGAACCTCAATGGTCCTATTCTAGTTCAACCCACTCATTGTATCAATTAGGAAAGGTTCAGAGAATTTAAGTGATTTGTCTAAGATCACATAGTTAGAAAGTGGCTAGGTCAAGATTCAAACCTGGTCCTCTAATTTCAAATCCTGTATTCCTTCCACGGTATCCCATTGCGTTCCATTTCATTAAAATTATATCTGAGAACTCTCTCAGATGCTAAGGTTTTGTTGTGTTTTTTTTGTTTTTGTGAGGCGGGGTATGGAGACAAAGGTAAGAGAAAGGGGAAATTAGGAAACTTTAGGCCCCATTGTGCCATTCAGAGCCCCATAGCAGTAGAGGTATGTTTTGGTTTGGTTTGTTTTTTTTGCTGAAATGTGCTTTTTAAGTCTTCCTTCTGGAAGTGAAATGGCTTTCCATGGGAGGTAGTAGTGTGCTGGAGCCAGGAAAACTTAGCTCAGATCAAGCTTCAAACAGCTGTGTGACCCTGGGAAAACCACTTAACCTATTGGATTTCCCCATCTCTAAAATGGAGATAACAGCACCTACCCTCACAAGGTTGTTATGGGGATCAAAGTATGCAGTACTTTGCAAATCTGAAAAGCACTAAAAAGGTTAGCAATTACTATTCCTAGAACAGTCTCTTCTTTATGAATTTTTCAACCACTTCCTTATAGCCTTCAAGCTAAGCTATTATATGACTTCTCTATCTCCCTACACATCTGGTTATTGGTTCCTAGAATAAGAAGGTAATTATTGCCCTCTTATACCTCTTTGGCTGCTTTAGACAAGACCTATGTTATTTGGCAAAATAAATTATGTTTCCAATGCTCATCTATTATCAGGTTTGATCTTCACAATAACTGTATGAAGAAGGATGTGAAGTTATTACTATTTAAAAGATGAGGAAGGAAGGAAGCAAGGAAGGAAGCAAGGAAGGGAGGGAGGGAGGAGGGAGGGAGGGTTTGAGGAAGGAGGGAGGGAGGTAGGAAGGAAGGAAGGGAGGAAGCAAGGAAGCAAGGAAGGAAGGGAGAACCAGAATCAAAGGGATGCCTATCAGTGGAGGAATGACTGAAAAAATCGTGATATACAAATTCTGATGGAATATTACTGAACCATAAGAAATAAAAAGAGAGGTGATTTCAAAGGACCTAGGCTAGTATATACTAAGACAGAGTGAAATGATTTAAAAAATTATATAAAGAAAACAACAATGAAAGAAAACCAGCTTTGAAAAATTAAGAACTCTGATCAACACAATGACCAACCCACACATCCAGAGACCTATGATGGATATTACCAACCTCCTGCAAGAGAGATGATAAACTCAAGAAACAGAGGCATATATTTTTTGGATATGGCCATTATATGAATTAATATTGCTTGCCTAGTTATTTATTACAAAATTTTTCCTTTCTCTGAGTTTTCTACATTGATGCTAAAGGGGGAAAAGTGGGTTAGCACCCTCTTTTTCTACTATAAACTATAGTGATTGACATCATTTGTGTACAATCAATCTTCTGTGAACCATGGCAGAAAACTGAGGAATAATGGGACTGGTTAGGCAATTCCTAAAAAGTTAGGATGTGAACTTGGGGGAAAAGATATTCTATATTCCACTAGTAAGTACTAGATAAAATCATAACAAGAGGCTAAACCCTGGGAGCACAGGTGCAAAGCATGGTCAAACACGCTGTTAATATAGGTTGTTTTTAATTTCTTCTGGGGTCACTAATTCACTGAAGGGTTTTTTAAGTCAGCACCAGTGTTGGCTGGTGCTGGTAGATCTAGAGATCAGCCAATTAGTTTTGGGGAAGTCATAGTAAGTTCACACCACAGAAGTATATTTGCTACTCAGTAGAATGAGATAGGGGAGGAATTCAAAGGGAAGCTCCTATGTGATTGGGGGGGGGGGGGTCTTCCTCCTTATGCATAAACTGACATAAATCACTTTTTTCCTTGCAATAAATGCATATACTCAAGCAAAACCAATTCCTAATCAGCTGTGTCCAAAAACATTACATCTCTATTTGTATTCTAAGTCTATCACTTCATCATGAGTCCTTTGGAATTATTGGTTATTATATTGATCAGAGTTCCTAAATCTTTCAAAGATGGTGCAGTGGATAGAGCAGGAGACCGGGAATCAGGAAGATCTGAGTTCAAAACCTTACTAGCTGTGTGATCTTGGGCAAGTCACTTAACTTCTACCTGCCTCAGTTTCATTATTTGTAAAATGGGAACTATAACACCTAGCTCCCAGGATTGTTGTGAGGACCAAATGATACAGTAATTGTAAAGCATTTAGCACAATGCCAGTTACATAGTATCAAAATATTAGGCGATACCTTGTTTTCCACAGCTGATGCCCAGCAAGCAAGTTGTGCCCCGAGATTGGCACAATAGTCCTCTGCTCTCACGCTCCGGATGGTCTTATCCACAGCAAAATCCCAGAACTGTTTCACGTAATTACTGTATTGCTTTGACCATTTCCAAGCATTCTCTGAGCTTGCACAAGCTCCTGCTCTATCTATGGTCTAGTTATGAAGCCCTGCTAGGAATCAAACTTGTCACATTGTTGCTGTTACTACTCATCGGCAGGGCTGTAGCTCACTGCATAGCCATAGGTATAAGTATTAA
The DNA here is from genome assembly GCA_028646515.1 of Pseudochirops corinnae. Taxonomy (NCBI): domain Eukaryota; kingdom Metazoa; phylum Chordata; class Mammalia; order Diprotodontia; family Pseudocheiridae; genus Pseudochirops; species Pseudochirops corinnae. Next base: position 200,984,659 of record CM053586.1, read on the forward strand.
GATCTGCTTATGCTAAAGTGTCCTTATTTGCAAGTAATTTGCCTTATTTTGAAATTAAACCATTAGTTTACTCCTGACTTTCCCATCTCTAGGCTTCTCTGTTCAGCTCCGGCCACCCACAGGTCAGAGCCCAGGTTCTGGTCCAGGTGACAATAACAAGCAATCTATAAATATAAGCCATTATGTTTAAAGGGTTATTTACTCTGCAGATTATTCTCCTGGATTTCCTTCCATAGAGTACAAAGCCCAAGAAGTTAGTCCTACGGGACTGTGATTGGGAAACACAGATGTCAGGTACAGAACTGTTCTTCTCGTCAATCTTAGGATGGTGGGAGAAAGCTGAGGCTCCAACCTGTCTTTCCCACAAGGAATCTACTTGAGATGATTATTGGGCACAGATGATATATACTGGCCATAGCACCTACCTAAAGCAAGTTAGAATTGGGCTTTACCTCTAGGCGTAAGAGAGAGCAGCTTCAAGTCAGGAAAGTCAACCTTGACACAATGTGAGTTTACAGATAATTAGCTTTGGGGATTTAACTGTTTTATGAAGAACCTATAATTACATACTGTAAGCCAAGAATGAAATGAAAGAATATATTGAATGAAAAGGGTTAGGTTTGGGGGGTTTTTTTCTTTAAGTTAATTCTTTCACTCTTTCTATCTCTGAAATGTTAACTGACTTTGGGTTATCTTAAGTTAAGTGCATTTGTTATTGTTTTTCAAATAAAGGGAATTGTTTTTAAAATTTGCTCTCTGCCAGTCCAAATTTTACAACAAAGCTTTCTGTCCTCTGCAGGACAAGAATTACACTTGGCATCATTCCAAGAATGTTCTCCACACCTTCCAGAAACATTTTGCTTTCAGATCTCAGTTCCCATCTGCTGGTGTGAACACACACACACACACACACACACACACACACACACACACACACTCTTATATAACATTTTTAATTTTTTTTTTAAAGGATAAGACAAACTTCAACTGGAGATAGAGAAAGAAGAATTGTGTCCTAAATTTACATGGAATCACTGAATCTCAAGGATGAAAGCAATCTCAGGAATGATCCAGTCCGACTTAAATTTATCATTGAGTCTTCTATTGAACACCTCTAGTGACAGGGAACTCATCAGCATCCAGCAAGGCCATCCCACTTTGGGACTGCTCCAGTTGGCAGGAAGTTTCTTTATATCAAGATAAAACTTTGACCCTGCCTCCTAATTCTACCCTCTAAGGTCAAGGAGAACAAACCTAACTCATCTTAGCCTTTCCAGCCCATTCAGTCCATGGAACTTCTGAATGATACTGTTCTTCTGCACAATACATTCTTATGATCTCCTTAATTTATTCATTGGTTGTTTATTTTACATATATACATATATATATGTATGTATATCATTCCTAATCATCCACAAAAGCAGTTTCTTGACTTTTCAAAGTCAGAACTTTTCGAAGAAGCTCTGGAAGAAAGTCTGCAAAATAGAATGAAGATTATCTGTACTTTGTTTCAAATAAGACTTGACTGTGGAAAAGGATATACTTTTCTGAACTTAGTCTAAGATAAAAGTCCATACTCAAAGATGGGAAACTACTGTCACCCAGCTGACAACTCTAAAAATTCAGGATTATAGCCAAAAAAGCAAAAATCACTGTATTAATAGGATATTTTTTGAGGCCTAGAAGGTCAAGTTACAAAACTTGTTACAAAAATAGCTATATAATCTTGGGCAAGTCACTTAACCCTGTTTAACTCAGTTTCCTCATCATAAAATGAATTGGAGAAGAAAATGGCAAACCACTCCAAGAAAACCCCAAATGGGGTCATGAAGAGTCAGACACAACTGAAAATAACTGAACAACAAAAAAAGGTCAAATCAAATTCATTCTTTATTCACTATTTGTGGGGTACTGTGCTAAGCACTGAAGACATAAGAAATGTCCCTACTCTCAAGGATTTTATAATCTAATGGTGGAGACAACATACAAACAAGATAGAGAGAGGATAAATTAGAAATAATATTAGACAGAAGGCACTAGCATTGAATTAAATAATTCAATTTCTTGATATGGTGATGTAATTTTACCTTTAGAAAATGTGAGGCTTATACCATATTAACAGCAGTATATCAATGGTTAATAAAGAGGGGCAGCTAGGTGGTCCAGTGACTAGAATATCCACCCTGAAGTCAGGAGGACCTGAGTTCAAATTCAGCCTCAAACACTTGACACACTTACTACTGTGTGATCTTGGGCAAATCACTTAACCCCAACTGCCTTGCTTTCCTCCCTCCAAAAAAAATATTTAATAAACACATGGATGCTTGATGGAACAGCATCAAGCACTCTACATTTCTCTCTATATGTATTTTGGTATAACAGACTGTCAGAGGAACAGAAACTCCAAGTTCTTAAGATTTTTTTTTTTTTGGTGGTAGACAATGCTCAAAGTTTAACAGGTAAGGAGGTAGCATGAAGAGAGTATTAGACTTCAAATGAGAAAAACAGTCTAGCTTCACTTCTGACACATATTGGTGGATAACAAATGACTTAATTTTTCTGACCTTCAATTTCCTAATCTGTAAAATGGAAATAATAACATTTGTACTCACAGGATTGTTGTGCTGAGCAATGTATGCAAAGTGCTTTCTGACTTAAAAAAAGTACAATACTGAGACAATTATAATTAATGATAAAGTAAAATGGAAACATGAATCACTGGAATTCAATAAAAAATGCCTAATTAAGATTCTATCAACTAGAAATGTCAGCTGTTGCCCAAAATAACATTTTTCTTTTCTTAAACAGAATTTAGATTGATTAATACATGGAAATGCAAAGGGCTTAATCACGTCTAAGTATGTCTGCACTACAGGTATACAGCTTTCTCGTCACAGGTTAAAAGACCATAATTAAATAGTCATTGAAAATTCACAGTAGAACTAGGCTCAATGGCTATGCACCTGTAATTCTACCTACCCAGAAGGCTTATGGTAGTGGATATTGTGAGCTTGAGAATTTTCAGCTACACCAGGCTATCCTCTTGGGGTATCTGCACTATGTCTAACATGAATATGGTCAGCTCTTACAACCAGCCCATGTAGATAACAGAGCAGATCAAAGCTCAGTAGTGGGGATTAGGCTGTAAGTAACCTCTGTGCTTCTGGCCTAGGTGAAATGGGAAGAGAAGGAAAGAAAGAAGGAAGGAAGGCAGGAAGGAAGAAAGGAGGGAGGGAAAGAAGAAGGGAAGGAGGAAGGAAAGCATAAATTCAATCCTTCTAACTTCACTGGGGAGAAAAAAACTCTGCCAACTGCCCCAGATTCTATCCAGTCAACCATTTTGCAAAGACGTGACCTTGGTCACCAGAGACACTAAGCGATACAATATGGGTAGTTGGCATGAGCACATCACAAGTGCTGAAAGTGAATCAATAGTGTCATCTTAGATGGCAAGCACAAACTCAGCTTCTAAATCAGAAAGTAAGATAAACCTAACCAGAGGGAAAGGTCCAAGGACATTAGAGTACAGCAGTGTCTATAGACCCTGACGTTAACAAGAGGAGTGATAATTAACTCAGGCACCATCTATTACAAAATAGACTTTTTGCAGACTGTTTGGCTGCAAGCATTAAGACCAAACCTTAATGCAGAAATTCAAAAGGATGAGAGAGGAAAAAAAAGGCCAGTCCTGTGGAAAGAAAAATAACTCATGCAAGAACGAACACCTGTCATATCTTTGGAAGATGCTAAAGCAGAGGACTGATAACTTACTCAGGTGATTTTCTTACTAGGACAACTGTGCTCTCATAAAATGTTTTTATTATAAAACAAATCCATTTCATTTGCAAAGACGTCACGAATAATAACAGTATCCTTTCATTCAGCAATCCCCATCTATACTGGATTTAACCATTAAATCTTAAATAACAATAGTAGCAGACATTCAAACGGTATTTTCCTCCTAACACCCAAGTGAGGATAAGCAGCATAAGTATGATCACCTATCCCCACTTCATTCGCTCCCTCTTAGAAGAACTGACATCAATTTAAATCAGGGAACAAGTTGTGTCAAGTTGTACAGGGGAAATAACTCCAGACTTGGGATTGGGAGACATGGATTCCTCTCTTGGTTTCAATATTTCTTTGGCTGAAAGACTCTAGGCAAGTCACTGATTCACTCTGGGCCACAATTTACTCATCTGTAAAATTAGGATAAATAGTACTTATGCCAACTACCTCACAGAATTGTCAAGTATACACTTAGAACTTGTTCAAGTTCTTTAAAAATGAGTTATCCTCGTGATGACCCAGTGTTTCCCAAATTCAAGAGACCTGCCTGAATCCTTAACCTTCTTGATCTCTTTCTAACATCAGACAATGTTGACTACCTCATGGATACTTTCCCATATGGGAGGTTCTGTGTCATCACCTGAAGGCCTTCTCAGTATCCTTTACTGGGATGTATATTCTTCTATAGTCTTTCTATCCACTAACTGTGGGAAATACTCCCTAGGCTCTACACTATCTCACTTGAAGATCTCACTTGCTCCCATGAGTTTAAGATATTCAAATCCATATATTCAGACCTAGCCTCTCTTCTGAACTTCAGTACTCCATTATCAACTGTCTATTGGATATTTCCAACTGGATATTCCCCAAAGGCAACTCAAATTCAATATATTTAAAACAGAATTAAATATCTCCCCCCAAACCCCTCCCCCATTTCTCAAATTCCCCTGTTTTTGTCAAAGGCACCATTATCTATCCAATCACCCAAGTGTACACCTTCAGAACCATTCTTGATAATTCCCATTTTCTCACCTCATCTAACCAATCAGTTGTCAAGTCTCCCAATTCTACCTCCGTAACACCTCTCCTATCTCTCCCTTTCTCTCCAGTGATGGGCCATTACCCAAGTTCGGATCATCCTTACATCTTACCTGGACTACCGGAGTTACAAAATAGCTGGTCTCCCTGCTGCAAGGCTCTCCCCTCTCCTATCCATTTTTGCATGACTGCCAGAGTAATATTCTTTTTTTTTTTTTTTTTTTTTTTTTTTTGCTTTTTGGAGGGGGGAAAGCAGAGCAATTGGGGTTAAATGACTTGCCCAAGGTCACACGGCTAGTAAGTGTTAAATGTCTGAGGCCGGATTTGAACTCAGGTCCTTCTGACTCCAGGGCCAGTTCTCTATTCCCTGCACCAACTAACTGCCCTGAAAGTAATATTCTTGAGGCACAAAGCTGTGTCACTCCCTTATTCAATAAACTCCAGTGGCTCTCTATTATCTCTAGGATCAAACACTAATTCCTACCTTTGGCATTTAAAGTCGTTCACAACTTAGCTCCAACTGGTCTTTCTAGAATCATTATATATTACTTCCCTTCCTGCACTCTGTAGTCCAACCAAACTTTTCATCTTCTTATACCCTGTTCACAACATTCCATTTCCTGTCCACGTGCCCATGTCCCATGCTTGGAATGCACTCTTTCCTCACTTCTGTCTTTTAAAAGTTCTTCAATGGGGGCAGTTAGGTGGTGTAGTGAATAGAGCACTGGCCCTGGAGTCAGGAGGACCTGAGTTCAAATCCAGCCTTAGACACTTAACACTTACTAGCTGTGTGACCTTGGGCAAGTCACTTAACCCCAATTGTCCTGCCCTCCCTCCTCCAAAAAGAAAAAAAAAAGTTCACATCTCCTGATGTGCTTCAGATTACTTGATT
>CM053586.1:200998634-201018293 GCA_028646515.1 Pseudochirops corinnae
TTTTTTTTCATTAATTGCCTTGATATTCTGGACTTTTTGTTCTTCCAAATGAATTTTGTTACTATTTTGCCCATCTTTTTTAAAAGTTATATGTTTAATTCAGTGATTTCTTCTTTCTTATTTGAAAGTGCTTAGAGATATAAATTTCCCCTAAAGACTACTTTGACTATATACCAAAAGTTTGGGTATGGTATTACCTCATTGTTTTAGTTTTCTGTGATTTACTCTTTCACCCGCCCACTTTTAATATTATGTTATTTTGTCTTCATTTGAATCTGGATTTTTACAGGTTTCCTTTATTTTTTGTAATATTTATTTCATTCTCATCATAGAGGATGTGTTGAATAGTTCTTTTTCCCCCCATTTATGTGAGTTTTTTAATGCCCCAGCATATGACTAGTTTTTGTAACATGCAAAGCTGACAAGTCAATATAGATATTCATTATGAGTCTCATTCATTAGTTCCCATAGGTCTTTCTAATCTAGTTTTACTAAAATTCTACTCAGTTACGTAACTTTGTCTTTCTGTCAGTATCGTTTTGATCTGAAAGGGACATATTTTAGTTCCCAGCAATTATTGCTTTACAATTTATTTCTCCTTGTAATTTGATCAACTATCCTTTAAATGTATGATGTTCTTCTGATACTATGTCATTAGGTATGCATACATTTACCATTGATATTGTTTCATTTTCCTTCATTTCTTTAAACATAATGAAGTTTTGCTAGTCACATTTCTAGGTGTGTTGAATTTTGGGCAGTTTTAATTTGTAACTTGAGGTACTCAGCTTGTATGGGTTGTTTTTGTTGTTGTTTGGTGGTTCATGATTTTTAGGGAGTCCTGTAATTTGTAAATTCTCTTTTCTAATTTTGTTTTTCAGATCAGTTTTTGATAGTAGGTACTTGAGTGATATTTAACATGGGATTGTAATTTTTCAGCATTTGGATTTTTTTTCTAATATTTCTTGTTGTGTTATTGAATTTTTTAGTTGTTTGTTCCATTCTATTTTTTAGGGTGTCCATTATTTGGGTAAGGTTTTCTATTTTTTCTTCTAAGTTATGTAATCCCTTTCCAGATACTTTTATTTCATCCTTTATCTTTTCTTAAACCTCTTTCATGCCTTCCATCTATTTTTGTATTCTTTGTAGCCATCATCTTTTTTTCTGTTTGTAGCAGAATTATTTCCTTCTTCCAGAATTTTGTGTTGGAATTATCTTAACCCATAGTATTTCTTTATTGTATTATTTTTCTTCTGTTTTCTCATTGTAGCAGCAATAACTTAGGCCTTGCCACATAGTCTTTCTTGGCTAGTTTTTCCCTGAATGGTGGGAACTGACCTCAATACTTAATTGGTCTGAGAAACTGAGGCTTGAACCACTGATGTAGTTTCCTGCTGGTTTAAGTACAACAGTTAGCCCATAAGGATTTGGAAGCTCCATGTGTGAAACTGGCATGAACAATCCAAAGTCAGAGAATCTGTGTTCAGTTGAATTATGCTTTCCATGCCATAGTTAAACCTGTAATTAACTTATCCTCCTCCTCATAAACACTTATATAGTGCTTAAAACAAAACTTGAGAAGTCTCCTGAGAAAAATCTTTAAAAAGTTATGCTATATCTTAGCTGTAGAATTAGGAGTGGGTTTCTAGTTACCTTACATTGCTTCAACCTCAAACCATTTCTGTGAACTCAAAAATAACTCTTTTTAATCAGGAACTAATTATTTGTGAATGCATTTTTTTTAATCACAAAGAACTTTTGTTCTGTTGAGATTATATGTACACAAATATGTGTCAGGTAAATACCAGGTCATTTTAAGGAAAAACTCTAGCAATTGAAGGGGAGAAATCAAGAGAAACTTTAATGTAGAAAATATTGCTTGAGCTGAGCTTTGAAAGAAGCTAGAGATTCTAAGAAACAGAGGTGAGGAAGGAGTGCATGGGGACAGACCGGGAAAGGTCACAGAGATTATAAATTGAATGACATATGAGAAGAATAGCAAGAATGCCCGTTTGGTTGGACCTTAAAATGCATGAATGGGGAGTGATGTGTAATAAGGCTGGAAAGGGCCATTATGGTACAGCCACTTTGTGAAGGTAGTTTAAATGCCAAACAAAAGAATTTGTATTTGTTCCTAGAGATAATAAGGAACTGCTAGTGTTTATTGCTCAAGGGAGTAGCATGATCATACCAGTGCCTTATGAATAGCACTTTGACTGTTGGGTGCTAGAAAATTATAGAATTGGAAATTTGGGGAAAGAAGGGACCTCAGAGGTCATTTAATCTAACCCCATAATTTTACTTATGAGAAAACTGAAGGTCAAAGAGGTTTACTGAACTTTTCCAAGGTCACTTGGGCAGTAGGTGATTCTGAGGTTACAAGTATAAACAGCCTAGATGCTAAGTGGTGCCATTTAGAGACATAGAGAAGTCAGGAGAATTTGTAGGTTTGGGGAGAAAGATGAGCAGTTTAATTTTAGACCTGTTGAGTTTAAAGAACTGTAGGATATCCAGTTGAAGAAGTGCCCTAGAGTCAGAGGACCTTGGTTCAAATCCTTCCTCTGACACTTTGGACACTTAACCCCTATGGGCTTTAGTTCCCTTCACTATAAAATGAAGCAGTTGAATTAGATATCCTCTGAAATCCTTTCAGCTCTAGTACTTTTATCTTATTATGTTAAATCCCTTAGGTAATTGAAAATATGGGATTGGAACTTGGGAAGAAAGCCTGGGAAGGGCTGTATTTTTGTGCATCCTAAGCATAGGAGTGATAACACAATCCTAGTGAGCAAAAGGAAAAAGGCAAGTATAGAACCTGGGATGAAAGGGAGGGGTGTGCCTTGTAGTAAGGACAATATTATCTTAAATTACAGAACAGAGGTGTGTGTATATGAACATATATTCATTTCAACTAACCAAAACAGAGATTTACTTCAGCCTTTTTTTTTTAATTTCAAAATACAGAGACTAGAATTTTTCTTGCTCTTTATTTATAGATTTAAATTACAAAGAAGACCTTGAGATTCTGAGATGATCTGGTTTGCATGGAGTGTACTAAGATAATGTCATATGATGAGAGGCAACTTTTGGCTACTTATGACTTTCCACTTGCTTGGAAAGTGACAGAAGTTTATGCTCTTCCTACCCTTGGCTACATCACTAACTGTCCCTTTAAGTGAGCACTAAAATTAACCCCCCTTTCTTTTGTCATTGGTTGTTTTGTATTGGTTTGTCCTCCGGTTAAATCACAATTAGGTTTTCTTTTTCCCATCTCTCAACTGCATTGTAAAGTTCCCATCCTTGTCTTTCACCACCGTGGTGGTAGAATTGAATTGCTAGAAATAGCCAGAAATTTAGATTTGGAAAGGTCTTCGAGATCAACTAGTATGACTCCTTATATTAGAGAGGGGGAAACTGAGACCACTGGTAGAGTAAGAAATTGTCAAAGCTAGTTCGAAGAAGTAAATCCTTTGAGATAGGGGACTGTCTTTAAGTTTTTCTCATTATATTGCAAGTTTTTAGCACTCTGCTTTGCACATTATTTTTTTAAAGTTGTTTTGGGGTCCTATTGGGAGAATTAAGTGGTGTAGGTAGGAACTCCCTGGGTAACTAGTTGATAATTGATAATCTTAGAGATTTACAAAGAGATTTAATGACTTATTCATGGTTTCATAACTGTAGTATATGTCAGAGGCACATATATCATAAGATGATAGGTTTAGGGCTAGAAGAGACTTTACAAACCACTGAGTCCATCCCTCTTATTTTACAGATGAGGAAGCAAAAGCACAGAAAGGTTAAATGACTCATCCAGTCTCATACTCCTCATAAATGTCCAAGGCAGGATTTGAATGTAGGTCTTCTTCACTCCACATTTTACTATTTACCGTTCCATGCTGTCTCTCACTTCATAAACACTTAATAAATATTTGTTGAACTGAATTGGTGTCACAGTTGAGACAGAGACAATAACCGAGGTCTCTTGACCTCCCTAATTCAGTGTTCCTTCCCATGTCCTATGCTTGTTTTCCTGTGTTGTTTATTTTCAGTGACCAAAAAACAAAACAAAACTAGACTCCTGAGTAAGTCAGTAATTTTGTTGTTTCCAAGTTAAGAGATTTATTGGAGATATTAATAAGGACTTGGACTTTCGACAGAATACCAAGAATAAAGAATAGAAATACTTAAAATAGATATTCTAGGCCTTGTGACTAATTATATGGTAATTTTGTGAACCTGAACTGGTTACCATTGCTTTGCATATCATAGATTTGTTCCTTACCACAATAATATCTCAGGCTCATAAAAGTACAGAATGTCCAGAAGTGTATTGCTCAACATAACCTATTTTATGCTTCTTTGTATGCCTAACATAAATCACCTAGGAAATCTTTCTTGATTTAAATGTTTCTTTATTAATATAAACCTTTATGCAATGTACATACATTTCTCATTCTTTTAAAAAATGTTTCATTGCTGCCTTTATATTTATATCATAATTATTTCCCTTTAAGCATCCTCCCCTTTGAACATTTCCTCTAAACAAATAAAAAGAAAAAGAAACATTCTAGCAAAGCCAGTCCACACATCTACCTACCTCTTGGAAGGCATCCACTGCATTCCATATCCATAGTTCCTTTCCTTCCCCTTCCCTACCCCAGTGAGATCAGGAGAGTGTGTTTTCATGATCAGTTTCCAAGGAAACAGATTACTCATTATAGTTTATGAGTTTGGAGTGCTTTGCTTACGTTATTATAGTCATTATATATATCTTTCCCTTGGTTCTGCTTTTTTGATGCTGTAATATTTCATGTGAGTCTTCCCACATTTCTCTGAATTCTTCGTATTTGTCCTTATTTATGCATCCAGTATCCCACAATTTGTTCAACCTTTCCTAAGCAATGGGCATCTGCTTTGGGTTTTGTTTTTTTGGGTTTTTTTTGCTACTACAAAGAGTGATGCTATGAGTATTTAGTTATGCATGTTTTTCTACAAATATTTTGTTTTATCAGGGTCCTTTATTCTTTTTAAAAAATTTTATGTTTATTTTTAGTTTACAACATTCATTTCCACAAGATTTCAAGTCACAAATTTTCTCCCTATCTCTCCCCTACCCACCACCCCAAAACAGTGATCTCATTGAATACTGCACCCCACCCCCCCAATCTGCTCTCTCCTATATCTTTCCCCCATCCCCCCTCCAACTTTCTGGTAGGGCAAGATGGAACTTGTATATTGCTTGTATTTCTTATTTCCCAGTTGCATGTAAAAATTAATTATAATTTTTTTTAAACATTATTTAAACATTTGATTTTAAAACTTCGAATTCTACATTCTCTCCACTCTTCCCTTGTCACCACCCCTACTGGGAAGATAAGCAGTTCAGTAAAGGTTGTACGTGTGTAGTTACGCAAAACATTCTATTTTCTACTTTGACCCTGTCCCTCTTCAAAAGTGTGTACCTCTAACCACCCTCCCCCCCAATCTGCCCTCCCTTCTATCATCCCTCATCTCATCCCCCTCTCCCCCACTTTCCATAGGGCAGTTGGTCTAAGGCATTAATCCTAATAGGATTATCTGTTTTGGGGTGGTGGGTAGGGGAAAGATAGAGAGAAAATTTGTGACTTGAATTCTTGTGGAAATAAATGTTGTAAGCTAATTAATGCCTTTCACTGATTCACTTGAGGATTTCTTGAAGGATGATTTCTAGGTTCTTTTTTTGATCATGGCTTTTAGGTCGCCCAGTAATTTTTAAATTATCTCTCCTGGATTTATTTTCCAGGTCAGTGGTTTTTCCAATGAGATATTTCACATTGTCTTCTATTTTTTCATTTGTATGGATCTGTTTAATAGTGTCTTGATTTCTCATAAAGTTATTAGCTTCCATTTGCTCCAGTCTAATTGTGAAAGAATTATTCTCTTCAGTGAGCTTTTGAAATTTTTTCCCTCTGGCAAATTTGGCTTTTTAAGGCATTCTTTTCCTCATTGGCTTTTTGGGCCTCTTTTGCCATTTGAGTTAATCTATTTTTTAAGTTGTTATTTTCTTTGGTCAGGTTGTTGACTTGCTTTTCATGATTTTCTTGCAACATTTTCATTTATCTTCCTAATTTTTCCTCCACTTCCCATACTTCATTTTCAAAATCCTTCTTGAACTCCTCCGTGGCCTATAACCATTTCATATTTTTCTTGGAAGCGTTTGGTACAGGAATTCTGACTTCATTGTCTTCCTCATGTTCCATACTTTGATCCTTTTTGTCCCCCAAAAATCTAAGGTTTGATTGCTGTGCTTGCTTTGCTTCCTCTGCTTGGTCATGTTGCCACTCAATTACTTGACTTTTGAGCTCTTTGCCACAGTAGAACTCTGCTTCCAGAGGGGAGAGCTTTGTCCCAAATCACTGGGGTTTTCACAGCTGCTGCAGCTATTAGTTGGGTGCCTTCTCTGCAGCCCCCCACAAGCTCTGGCTTACTGATCCCACACCCCAGAACCACCACCCAAGAGCGTGATCCAGATCCAGGCAGGTTAAAGCAAAAGCGATTACCCTCTGAATGTTTGCTTGGTCCCCTTGCGATCTGCAGGCCAGGAGCTCTGAAAGAAGCCAAGTGGAGGTGGCTGCACAGCCTCTGCTGTTTCTCCCTCTGGGGGCAGGAGCTGGACAGTGCTGTTCCATCCCTCCCCCTCCTACCCCTGTTCCAACAGAGTTCCACACTGACCTTTTACTTTGTCTTTGGCATTTATGGGTTCATAATTATGGAAACCGCCACAGCTGCTGGTGATCCACTCTCCAGAAGTCTGCTCTGGATGCTGCTGGTTGGGGCCACCCTGGGGCTAAAACCATGGGCTCACATGGGGCCAGACTTGGCTCCCAGCCTGCTGTGATGGACCCTTCCTGTCTACCTGCTGGGCTGCCTTCGGTGGGAGATTTGTTTCTCTCTGTCACTTTGTGGGTTCTGTAGCTCTAATATTTGTTTAGGGTCATATTTTATAGGTATTTGAGGTGGTTATGGGGGGAGCTCACGGAGTTTTCCTGGTTCTATGATACCATCTTGGCTCCACCTCCTCTTCACCCAGGGTCCTTTATTCTTTAACTGACTTGTCCTATTAGAATTAATGCCTTACCGAACCTCAACTCTTGATTACCCCCTGCTTTGGGCTTCATCTGCTTTCTCATGTACATTTCAAATAGTTCTGGAAGAAATTATGCAACTGTGTTGACTCAATCTACTTACCTGTTTGCTATCTAATATCAACTGGACATTCTGAGTTATAACAACAAATCTGTCATTCTTACTTAATTGGTTCTCTAAAATGGTAGTTCTTGGCTGGGGAGGGGAAAAAGGGTAGAGTAAGGGGAAAGATGGAAACTTTTAAAAAATATATATTTTGATGACTATTTCAATATCATTTGTTTCTATTGTAATCACATATGTTTTGATTAATGTGTTTAAGATCATTATTCTGAGAAGAGGTCTACAGGCTTCACCATACTGCCAAAGTGATCCATTTCACAAAAAAGGTTAAGAAATTCTGCTTTGTGTCATTCTCTACAGAGGCTGTTCCAAATCTTTTTTCCACCTGGATCTTTCTCTCTCATACCACCCTTCTCCACATCCTCTAAACTGAGAACCTAGCTTCAGACTTTACTGAGAAAAATAGAGGCTAGCGCTCTTCTTTCTCACAACTCCCTAATACCATCTTCCATTCTCTCCTCCTTTATTCTGATTTTTGATGAAGAGGTGGCCCTTTTCCTAGGCAAGACTAGCTTTTTAGATTGTATCTCTTCCCATCTCATCTTTACTCTTATGGTTTATCTTCATAGTCATCTCCTTTCTTTCTAATCTTTGACATCTCCTTATCTGCTGATTCCTCCCAGCCGGCTACTCACTAACTCTCCTCTCCCCAACCTTAATAAACCTTCACTTAACCTTGCTATCCCCTCAAGCTATCTTCTTATATTTATCTGCATCCCTTTCAACTGTCAAATTTCTCTGTGGGGGAAAAAACAGCTCAACTGAAAATACTCTCTCTCATCATACTTACCTGAGATCTCTTAATTGCTAAATCCAACAGCATTTTCTCAGTTCTCATTTTTCTCATCTTTTCTATAGTGTCTCTTCCAGACTGCTTCTTCTCATTCTCCTTTCCTGGATCATCATCATCCTCCATGACACTCTCCCAGTTGTGAATAGCTTCGTGCTGGATTTCTATTGGAAAGTCTAATTTCTGACCATTTCTCCTCTTTCAGGGTATCATGCTCCCCCAGAGTGGGATGCCCTACATTTTGGAAAACTCTGCACCCTACCATGCTTCTTTTCTTTAATTATTTTACTTCAATCAATTATTGTGCCAGATTGTAATATGATGATGCCCTCAGTAACTTTTGATGTCTCTGGGACTGTTGGGCTGTAAGCTTAAATATCCCCAGGCAATGCTTTTTGAATTCTTGTCACTGCTTTTTATAGTTTTTCTCTCTCTTTCCTTCTTGTCACTTCTGGCTTCTGTAAAGTTTGCCTGGCAGTAGCAGCCCCTCTCTCTGCTTCTGATTTTCTATTTTCAGTCTGCTATGGGCTTCAAAACCAGATTTCCAAGCTTGTTAGAATTATGTCTAAAGTAAATAGGCTCAGAGAGAGGACCTGGGGAACTCTTTCATGATTAAAGTCCGTGAATTTTAAGGCAGAGACTTGTGACATCCATTCTGACTGATCAGACCTTTTTATTTTCTTTCCTGGTAGACTGTGTTATGTTTTTTTAGTTGAGCTCTGAAATGAACTAAGCTGGGATAGGTGAGCTACACCAGGAAGGTGAAAGCCATCTGGATGTTTGTTCATGACTTTGATGTTCTTTGTCATCTATTGACACTAGAAGTCTTGACAAGAGAGATGTGGTTCTAGGATATCATTTCAGTTGAATTGTATTAAAATTCTACCAGAAGCTCATTCTCATTGCATACGTGGATTTCATTTGAGGTATACAATATGTATGCACATTAACTTATTAAAGCTTTTGTTTTTAGTTAAATTTATCAGTCACACCCTCCATAAAACATTGGTCATAAAACTTTGGTGGTGCCCTATTGGGAACAGAAATGGTTATTTCTCAGTGTATCTGTTGAGGTTTAAGGTTTAGGGGTGCGTGTGACCCCAAAATAGCCACACACTGGATCCTGCTGAATGAATTTGACTCATATCTTCTCCCAGCCAAAGTAAAGCAAAGTTTATGAAAGGTTCATCATAATGGGTAGACTCTTAAGGAGCCTGAGTATCTGTGACACTTGTATTGGACACGTGGGCCAGAATAATCTGACATAGAAGTGAGTCTGAGTTGGAGACCTTATGGAGGCAAAATGCATCTTATATACAGAAAGATTGTGGGAGGGATCTAGAGGTGGTCCAGAGGAGGAGTTTGGAGAGGGTCTTGAGGAAGAGTCAAATGAGCTCAGATTCCAGTAATGAGATCAAGGATGGGAAATAGCTGGGGGCTCCCTGGAGATGACAGACAATGGAGGTCTAGGCTAGTTTAAGGGTAACAGATTTGGGTATAGATATTCTGATAGGATCATGGGTGGGAAGTAGCTGGACAACGTAGGGTAGTAAGAGTAAGAGATTTGGGCCCAGCTATAATGAGAGGCTTATGGGTTCAGACAAATGCCTCATCAAATGGGAAGATTCTAGGAGAGTTCTAGGGGGTTCCCAGAACCCGTACCTCATCATATCCAAGGAAATTGTAAAATTTTTAAGCTTTGACTATGCCCTTGTCTTCAAAACCTCTTAGTTATCTTTTAAGGATTTAAAGTCGCCCCTTGGAGTATGAGTGAGTGAAGTCTAGTTTTCACAGGAAATTTATTGGTGGAGCAGGTACCATCTTGGCCTTTTTCTTCATAGCTGTGTTACAGTTTATCATGAGTAGTATTTCTTTTCACATTCAGATAGTGTGGCCTTACTGGGCCTCTCTTACCCAGGGAAGAAGGTACTACAGCTGTATGAGTGACAGAAAAGAAACTCTGCCTTTCTTTGTTGCCTCTTTAGCTGATTTACTCATGATTCCTTAGAACAGGAGTGGGGTGTGATGACAGGGTTCCTATGTTTGTCTTCTGAATATAAAAGAGTTGCTACCTCTAACCCCTCTTGCCATTCAGAGCTAGCCTGTAGTTCTGGAGAAGGGCCACATTTTCCTAAAACTACTCTCTCAAAGTCCAGGACAGATAGCTGAGAATTTGTGTTTTTAACAGTGTTGATTGACATTGAATTCGTGCGTCTATTTTGAGTGAACCACAATAATCAATCAGTCAACAGGCATTTATTAAGTGTTATCATTCAGTCATTTCAGTCGTGTCTGACTCTTCTGTGACTGCATTTGGGGTTTTCTTGGCAAAGATCCTGGAGTGGTTTGCCATTTCCTGCACCAGCTCATTTTGCAGATGAGGAACCAAGGCAAACAAGGTTAAATGACTTACTCCATGGCTCCACCTAGGTGTCCTATTTATTAAGTACCCTATTATTCCAAGAACTTTGCTAGGTGCTGGTTGCTGGGAGTATAATGATAGAAAAGAAACAGCACCTGTTTGGCTGTGAGTTGACATTCTGTGGTAGAGAGATGACGTGCCCATTGGATCACCTCAATTTAGGCAATCAGAGAAGGCCCAGACATCTCAGTGGAATTCATCAAACAATGGATATAATTTTTGGTTTTAGTTTTTATGCCCTCTAATCCTTTCATGGGGTGTGAACACCTTTGATTGGAATCTGAGAAGTCAGATGGCAGGTTTAGCTATCCAAACCAGCCAACTAAGCCTCTGGGGATTTTAAATAGGTGGAATAAGTTTAGTGGTTGGTCAGTCTAGAGCAGGAGTGAGGAACCTGGGGCCTCAAGGCCACTTGTGGCCCTCCAGGCCCTCAGGTGCAGCCCTTTGACTGAATCCAGCCTTCACAGAACATTGCCCAGCCCAGTCTAGACATAGAAGAAGTCCTGTTAGATCACTAGTTAGATAAATGGAGCCAGCAGACCCTGAGAGGGAATCATTCTTGGGGGTACGAGACTTTGAGACTTCCTTCTTTCCTTCCCTCCTTCCATCCTCTCTACTCTCTCCTACATTAACTATGAATTTGGAGTGACTTTGCTAGTAAGAGTCTGTGCCTAGTAGAGAAACAATTAGGAAGAGATTAATATGGAGAAACAGCCCCAAAGGGGAGGTAGCTTCAAGGAGCATGGTTTTGGGTTTTTTTTGTCACAATTGTTCCTTACCTATTATATATTAGAATGCATTTCTCCCCTGGACAAAGTGTGTAACTGTGGGAGAGTGTACCCCAAGCTTTTAGGGAGAATGTTTTGTGCCAACTGTTCTTGATACCTTGCCAACCTTGGTACCATACCAGCCTTAGTAAATGCTTTTGCTAAAAAGCTAATTAATTCTGTTGGCTGACAGTTAATGGAAAGTGTAGGACAGTATTTTATATTGTTCAGGAAACTGTATTAATATTATTTAAACCTACCTTGAAATAGCTAGAAATTGTCTGACCCAAAAGCTTTACTGTGAAGGTCATGCTGATCTCCAAGATACTCTGGAAAGCTAGTTGGCTGCAGGGAATGCTTGAATTCCACCCAAGCCTGGTTTCTGCTCTCAGCTTGTGTTTTGGGTTCCCCTAAGTTGAATGTTTATGCTTGGATCTCGATCTTAATTTGAATGTTTATGCTTACTGATATGCACCTCAGTAGACCTTACCTGGGAGCTGCCCTCTTTACAAAATAACTTAATTGCTATTCAAGTGCTATTCTTGGCTGAACCCCTATATGATGCCTCTAAAGAGACTAAACTAGGAGCCTTCTTTCTAGATTTCTTCCTCTACCCAATGACCAAATAAATCTCTTTCTAAAATTATTTCAGATTTTGGGGTTTGTTCTCATGACTAACAGAATTACTTTAGTGGGGAGGAGCTACAGTGTTAGAAGTATATCTAGCTACCGGATTACCCCTAAAATCTTGATTGTGGTGACAGCTCTTCTTTGCATACCCCAAGTCCTCAAGTATAAATTTGAGTTTTGAGGGTGGTGCTGAATAAAAATTCACTAGATAGAAACAATAAATACAATATAATTTAGGGAGAGACTTCTCTAAGCTTTTTGAGTCTGAAAGGAAGAAAGGTTAGAGGTCCTGTTTGTTTAGGCTTCTGAGCTTTGGGAAGTGTGAGAAGGCAGTTAGGTGACTGTGGATTGAATACTGAACTTGAGGTCAGGAAGACCTGAGTTCAAATGTGGCCTCATCTCCTCTAGGCAAGCCATTTAACCTCTGTCTACCTCAGTTTCCTCCTCTGTGAAATGGGAATAATTATAGTACCCACCTACCACTGTTGTTGTGTACGTCAAATGAGATCATTTTTTTAAAGTGCTACATAAATCTTAGTTATTGTTGTTGTTGTTGTTGTTATAATTTAGAAGGGTGGGTGTCCAGGTTGTGAAGGACTTTAAAAGCCAATAAACCTTGTAGGGTTAGATTTAAGTAGTATGCTGCTGGGTTGAGAAAGAAGTATACTAATTTAAGCCTCTTGAATTTCTCCATTGTGCCTTATGCCCAATAACATTTTTTTAAATCTTTAACTGTGTTATGTATCTGCCGCCCTTCATAGACTGTAAACCCTTTGAGGACTGGGGCTGTGTAATTTTTAAATCTTTGCATCTCCCAAGGCACAATGCCTTTCACTTTTGTAGGTTCTTTTGGTCTCCACCTGTGATTTCATCAGTGTAAGGACTCTCCCATGAGGAAACTCCCTCTGCAGCTATGCTGCAGCCTTGGAGAGTTAATGGATTTGTCCCAGGCAGACCTGTCCCAGAACCCTTGTTTTCCTGATTTTGAGGCCGGCTCTATCCTCTGAGCTAGAATGCCTTGCCCATACTAAGTACTTAGTATTTGAATTGAATTGCATATGTAATTGATGTGTCTAGTTCATAATACAGTACTATACTTAGTTCAGTCAGTGTAGGAAGAATGATGTCCAGAAAAAGCCTTATTTGCTGTAACTGTAACAGCTTCTGAATCAGGAGTTCTCAACCTTTTTTGTGTCATAGACCCAGTGGTATGCTGGTAAATGTTTAACAACCAGCTTTCTAGGGAAAAAATATGCCTAAAATGCACTTTTAAATTTAAACTACATTATTAATGTTTTTCCATATTTTCTTTTATCTAGACAATCAACAAAACAATACATCAAACTCCTGGGGTTTGTAGCTGTTAGATGATTTCTGAAGTGTTAATGCAACCTTCTCTTTTGTGAAGACCATTCTTTGATAGCCTGGTGAAGCCTATGGACCCTTCTCTGAATTACATTTTAAAATGCATCAATAAAATACATAGGATTACCAAGGAAGACAACTGTATTGAACTATATTGAAATAGAGTTATCAAAACATTTTTAAAAACCAAAAAATTCACAAACCCCAGGTTAAGAACTTCCCTAATCTAAATACATCTTGTTGTCACAGAAATACCCAGACCTCATAATTTGCACAAGTAGCAATGACTTTTCTCCTGCCAGCTACATTTCAGAGAAATAAATCCCTGCAAAAGTAATCCAATTTTTATCGCTACAAATGCACAAGTTTTCCTTTTCTTTTAATGATGTTTAAACCCTTCTTTGTGTCCTAGAAATGCCTGTTCTGTAGTTGACTGAGCATGCTCTGACGAGTCCTGAGGCATGTTTGTCAAAAGCTGGAAACCTTAGTGGATTCTATGTTTTGGATGGAAGCTTTCCAGAATTGCCAATCTCTATAGATGTAGCTTGTAAGTTCCCAGTCTGGTAGTTGCTGTCCGGTGTATGGATTATCTAAACCCTGTTGCTTCCCTTCCCATTCCCTTCTGTTTCTCACCTGTTCATTTATTTTCTGCTTATCAGCACCTCAAACCACGCCAAGAAAGATAGGAAAAGGGGGAAAATTATCCCAATCTTAAAAAAAAAAAATTGTATAGAGCTGATAGAAAATGGAGATTATTGACTGAAATGGGATTTTCCTCTGGATTTCATTTTCTGTGCTTCCCCTCTTTTCTAACTGTGGCTAATTATGAGCTGCCTCCTGAGAGATACTCAGTGCCATCAGGCAGATTATGAAAGGGTCAATTGACCACCTTGTAGAGTAGTGAAAGTCTTCTCTATTTCTCCGGGATTCAGGAGTAATCCACCAGGGAGGAGGCTTTTATTCATTTTAGCAGGGTTAAGCCTTGCTCTGTCTTAACTTTACAGGATCT
The DNA here is from genome assembly GCA_028646515.1 of Pseudochirops corinnae. NCBI lineage: Eukaryota > Metazoa > Chordata > Mammalia > Diprotodontia > Pseudocheiridae > Pseudochirops > Pseudochirops corinnae. Next base: position 201,012,866 of record CM053586.1, read on the forward strand.
GTATGTCCTGGCCTGCACTTTGAATGTTCACACATCAATTCGGTGACTCAGTAACGGGCTTCCTGTTCAGTAACAGCTTCTGGCCACAGTTTTCTCTGTTGTTCCCTCTGTCTTATGTCCCAGGGCACCTAGAGATTCGTAGAACTTGGGACCAGTGCTTTTGTTAAGACCGGCTCAGGCATTCATTGCCTGTGTGCAGGCTTTGTAATCATCTGATTATTTCCTTTTGCTAACTTTTAGCTTTTAACCTTCATGTTATGACCAAGTCCTGTCTCTAATTGTTGAGTATAGAAAGGACCCACATGCTTATACTCAATTCAGAGTACATTTTGCTGAGCATTTGAGGGCAAGGTACCAGGCTAGGCACTGAAGGGGCCGCAAAGATGGACTTTTGTTCTCTAAGAGGTTTCTTTAAGATATACACACAAATGTAAGCAAAGAGTGAAACTGCAAAAGAAAGCTATGCTCTTAATAATTCACAGCAAAGAGGAATCACTTTTGATTTAGGGGACCAGAGAAAGTTACATGAAGGATGTAGCACTTGATCTGGGTCTGGAAGAGTTCATAGGGTATCAATAGGAAAAGATATGAGTAGAAGGGAAGAGATTCCAAGTATGGGAAATAGCATGAGTGAAGACAAGAATTGGTTCTGGGCAAGACATGGTTCAGGAATGGTAGGTAGACAGGTTTGGAAGGGACACAGAATATAAAAGGGGGAATAATGTGAGATAAGGCAAGAGAGATAAGTTAGAACCAGATTGTGAAGGATATTGATTACCAGGTTAAGGAATTTGGGGGCATTATTGGGTAGGTAGTAGGGAACTTTTGGATATTTGTGACCTGGGAACCAGGGAGACGTGTGTATTAACCTAGTTGATGAGATGAGTGGTGGCACCATTAATTGAAACAGAAAAGATTAGGAGATTAGCAGATTTGAGGAGAAGGAGGAAGAGTTCAGTTTTGGACATGTTTAGTTTCAGGTATGGCCAGACAAAAGGGCAACCCAAAATTAAACAGGAAGAAGCAATTGAACTGGATTACATTTGGGATATTGTAAAGTTTCTTTATGATCTTGAGTTTTTCCTGGGAACAAAGGCTCTTAAAAATTACTAATACTCTGCTCATATTACTCTATGACAAGGAGATGTGGAAAAAGTTTCTGAGGAGCTGGAAATTAAGATCAAATAGAAGGCAGTGCAGAAGTTTGTATTTGTATTAAGTATGAGTAGGCTACTACTTATAACCAGTGGTGCAGAACTTCAAATAACAAAAAGATGTCATCAAGGAAGTGTATGATAGGAAGGAAAGATAGTGTGGTCACGTGGTAAAGGCAAGGGGTGAGAGCTGAACAGGCTGAATATTCTACTGGTATTCTTGGGGTGTAAAGAGCAAATGAGGAAGGCCTCCAACTTGGGTTCTGTCCTGAGCCCTTGTCACTTCTCTTTTTATCTTATTTCATACGCGATCTCATGATTTCTATGCAGATAATAGTCAGATATGTTTACTCAGCCCTAACCACTCTTGACTTCCACTCACACTTGTCTGGACATCTTGAGTTGGATGCCCTGTAGACATCCTAAATTTAACATTTAAAAAACTAGGCCCTCCTTCCACTCCCATCCCTAACTCAACACTCTCCTCTTCAGAATCTTTTTTTTTTCTTTTTGGAGGGGGGAAGGCAAGGCAATTGGGGTTAAGTGATTTGCCCAAGGTCACACTGCTAGTATGTGTCAAGTGTCTGAGGCTGGATTTGAACTCAGGTCCTCATGACTCCAGGACTGATGCTCTATTCACTGCGCCACCTAGCTGCCTCCCAAATTTCTTTATTATTGTCAGTGGTGCTGCTATCTTCCCAGTCACCTAGATTCTGTGTCATCCTTGACTCCTCACTTCCTCAAAATTTAGCTAGTGTAATCAGTCAGTAGAGAAACATTTATTAAGTGCCTACTAAATTGTCAGGTACTGTGCTAAGTGCTAGGGATGCAAAGAGAGCTAAAGACAATCCCCATCCTTCAGGGGGCTTACAGTCTAATTAGGGAGACAGCATGCACACAAAAAATATATATACAGATTTTATATATATAGATATGTGTGTGTGTGTGTATGTATATAAAGCAAGCTATAATCAGGATAAATAGAAAATAATTAACTGAGGGGAGGCACTAGAATTATTATGGGTTGGGAAGGACTTCCTATAAAAGATATTTTAGTTAGAGCTTAATTGACAGTCCTGTTGATTCTACCTCTATAATATTTCTTTGTGCTCCCTTCTCTGCTCTGACAGCGCCATCACCCTGTCACAGGCCCTCATCACCTCATCATGCCTTTACTACAATAGCCTTCTGGTTGATCTCTCTAACTCAAATCCCTCCTGCCTCTAGTCCATTCTCTATTCAGCTATCAAAGTGATCTTCCTATAAGTGCAATCTCACCATGTCACCCCTCTTTACTCAGTATACTCAGTTGACTTCTTGATACCCCCAGGGTCAACTATGACGTTCTCTGTTTGGCTTTTAAAATCTTTCATAATTTGGCCCCTGCCTACTTTTCCAGTCTTCTCACTCTTTACCTTGCCTTTGTATATTCAATTTCCCAGTGACACTGCATCTTCCTCTCTGAATTTTCATTGACTGTTCCCCATGCCTGAATGCTCTCCCCACTTGCCTCTCCCTCCTGGCTTCCTGGCTTTCTTTAATTCTAAGTTGTAATTCTACCTATTATAAGAAGTCTTTCCCAATCCCCTCTCAGTGCTATTGCCTTTCCTTACAGATTGCTTCTAATTTAACCTGTATAATATTTTATATGTATAGAGTTGTGAGTTCCTTGATGGCAGAACTGTTTCCAACTTTCTGTGTACCCCTGGCATTTAGTACAGTGCCCGGCATAGAGTAATTAATGTTGGTTGACTTTCCATAACTTGGGTACACCCCCTATGTCCAACTTATGGGAGGACATGGACCAGAATTCCACAGAGTAGGAAGATATGAATAGATTGTGATCTATAGGGCAATAAATTGATCCATTTGAGCATTTGAGGAAGACCTGAGTATGGTGAAGGGTGCGAAGAAGAAACAGGGAAAGAGGGTGAGAATGATGACAGAGGAAGGAGGATGATTAATAAAATAAGGTCATGGGGGATATAGGGGGAGGTGAGATCAAGGGTGTTGGCTGAGGAGGAGGAGAACTAAGGGAATTCATGTTAGAGAGCCTTCATCTCCTTAGGAAAGCACAAAAAATAATTTTCTATTTAATTCAACAAGAATTTAAATGCCTACTATAAAGTAGGCACTAGGGATACAAGACAAAAACATTATCAAATGTAAGTCACCTCAGCATGGCCCAGTGCGTGGAGAACTGGCTATGGAGTTAAGTCATTACAGTGCCCTTGTTTGCTAGACTTTGGTAATATGCAGACCCACACAACTTGGTAGTAGGTGGGGCCAGAATTAAAACTGGCTCAACTTCTTCAGGCCACAGATTGGTTTTTAGCAGCTCCCTTTCAAGTAAAGGTATAATTAATGTTTAAACTATTTTGTAAATAAGCCATATTTTTAAAAAGGGAAATTTCAATTAATATCAATTAATTATACTTATTAAGATTTTTATTTATTATTAAATCACATTAATGTTTAAAAAATTACTTTGCTAAGTGGCACAAATTTCAAAATGTTTTTCAGGGTTTCTTATTGTTTACATTTAGTAACTATGAAAAACATAGTGAAAAGATAAGACTCTCTCTCCTCGGACTAGAACCAGACTGAATATGGTTGATTGCCACAGGTCAGAGTGGGCAGTGGCAATCCACTTGCCGTGTTCTGTGACAGCCACAATAGTGGAAGACGGGCTAAGTGGGGCAGGGACAAAGCTTGTTACATCTTTACTTCCTTTGTATATCCTCTACATTTTTTGTGGCCTGCCCGAAATCCTTTGGTGGCCCATGTGTGTGCAGGCCTATAATAATGTCATTCTGTTTTTCTCCCTTAACTTTTCCATAGCTTTCCCACCATTCTCCTCATTTTGTCCTTTGTGAAGGAGAAAGAAAGAAAGGAGGGGTTGGTATGTTTCATTATTCAGTCAATTATTGAAGTACATACTACCATGAATAGAGGATACAATGGCCAATAGAAGAAAAGAGCCAAGCCTTGAAGGAAACTAGGGATTCTAGGAGGTTGAGGTAAGGATTACATTTCAAATATATGGGATGATCCGTGCCAAAGCACAATCAGGTAATGTAGTATATGGGGGTTACAATTTGACTGGATTGGAGGTCCCAAAAAGGCAAGTGTAATGTATGATAAATTTGGAAGAGTAAGCTGGTTGTGAATTGTGAAGGGTACTAAATGCCAGAGGAGTTAGTACTTGATTCCAAAGGCAAGAGGGAGGCCCCAGATCTTTTTGAATTGCAGAGTGGTCATACTTGCTCATACTTTTGCTTTAGGAATATCTGTTTGGCAGCTCTGTGAATTACATATTGGAGAAGTGAGAACCTGAGGCAGGGTGACCAATTAGAAGGTTATTCTGGTGGTCCAGGAAAGGGATGATAAAATCCTGAACAAAGATGGTACCCTTGTCTGTGAAAGGAAAGATATAGATGGGAGAGGTGTTGGGATGGAGTTGGCAAGCATTGGTAATTGATTGGATATGTGGGAGGATGAAGAGTCGTAGGTAACTTTGAGGAGGTGACTGGGTGACTGAAAGCAGTGTAGGTGACTGGAGAGAAATAAAAGAATTGTAAAAAGGAGGGGTGGATTTAGGGGCAAGACTGTTTTGTTTTGGACTTGCTGAGTTTTCAGTGCGTTAAGGACACCTAGTCAGAAATGTCCAGTAAGTAATTGGTAATGCAGGACTAAAACTCAGTAGAAAGACTAGGTCTGAATGTATAGATCTGAGAATCTTATCCATAAAGATGGTAATTGAACCTGATGAGAAAGATGATGAGCTGAGAAGAGAGATACAGAGAGATAGAGACAGAGAAAAAGAGAGTGTGGAGAGCAGAGGAATTCTCAGCTGAATTGCTAAACTTAAGTCATTTGTTACTGGTAGCAGCTATTCTGCACCTAGAATTGTGTATCAAAACAAATGTTCGTTTATTTTTCACAACTTGCCTTTTAGCATTGGTATTGTCATTGCTCATTAGAGATAGGTAGGCAGCTCAAGGTGAGGAGGTCTTTTCCATTTAGGTCACTTTACTTAGGAAGACAACCTTCATTTATATTTCTGAGCTATAATTTTTCTCTTTATCTTCCTTAAACTTTTTAAAGAGTGAAAATTGTACCAGGATATACTTGGAGAATCCCAGAGAATCAAGTAAAAAACTTCTTGAGACAATAAATAAATTTAGCAAAGTTGCAGGATATAAAATAAACCCGCATAAATCCTCAGCATTCTTATATATGTCCAACGAAGTCCAACAGCAAGAGATCGTAAG